>JAPTJF010000011.1:70471-329847 GCA_029339195.1 Micractinium sp. NFX-FRZ
GAGAGAGAGAGAGAGAGAGAGAGAGAGAGAGAGAGAGAGAGAGAGAGAGAGAGAGAGAGAGAGAGAGAGAGAGAGAGAGAGAGAGAGAGAGAGAGAGAGAGAGAGAGAGAGAGAGAGAGGGAGAGAGAGAGAGAGAGAGAGAGAGAGAGAGAGAGAGAGAGAGAGAGAGAGAGAAATTCCGAGGGAGAATGCTGGACTGCTGACCCTGGACTGCTGACTGGCCGTGTGCTGCCATCCTATCCTGGGGCTCCCCAGAGGGCCCTGCCCGCTCTGTCAAGCCGTCAGTCCTCCTCCTACTACGCTCCTGAGCCACACGGAAAGTAGGTGAGCGGGGTGCCTGCTGCCCGCCCTTGTGCAGGGGCCAGCGGCATGCCACTGGAGGTGGCGTGGGGTCGAGCACGCGTTGGGGTGGTGCTGGCGGGAAGCAGCCGCGCCCGGTGCACGAAGCGCTGTATCCCACGCACAGCGTGCTGCGTCAACCTGCGCCCGCCCTTGACTGCGCTGCAGTTGCCCACAATCCCTGGCCTCAGGGCGGCAGCAGCGCCGAGCAGCGCCAGGCAGCGGCCCGACCCTGGCCCTCCCTTTTGCCATCCTGTCCTGCAGACCACGCTGACCCCATCCTGAAGAAGTATTACACGAAAATGATGGATCAGGCGGGGCGTGTGAAGCCCCTTGAGGTAAGCCGGCTGCCTCGTGTTCAGAAGGGGGCTGTAAGGAGGGCAGGCAGGCTGCAAGGGAAGCGCGGCAGCTGGCGCCTGGGGTCGTCCGCCTGGACTCCACCTGGCTGCAGCCTTGCAATGATGCAACGCACACTGCACAGTGCCTGGCCGCACTCCTGGAGCCATCGAGCATGACTAAGGCTTGTGGGATCCTGTCTTCCCGTTCTGCAGATGACCTTCTTCGAGTGGCTGCAGGACGAGTTCTACGCCTTCACGCCCCAGTGAGTGATGCGTATGAAGGGCGGCGTGGGACAGAGGGCAGGGGGCGGAGGGCCAAAGCCCATGGGGAGCCAGCAGCGGTATCATGGGACTGGGTGGCGGAGAGCGTATCAAAATGGCGTGTTGTTGATGTTGCAACGAAACTGTGCGATGCGGGCACGGAATGGGCCAGCCAGGCCTGCGGGGTTGAGATCGCAGGCAGGAAGAGGTGTGCACATTGAGTGCTGAGCGTGGTGTAGAGCGCGGTGTAGACCGTGTTGCACCACGCATTGTGGCATCAGCTTCCTTGCCCTTTTTCCTCACTGCTTCCCTGCCTTCCTGCCTGCCCCGCCTGCCGCCTGCAGCGGGCGGCAGGAGGTACTCTACGTGTTCGCCGCCGGCGTCCTGCTCAAGGTGGTGCCCGGCATCATGAGCGTGTACGACGCTGGGCTGGCCGAGACAATGGAGGGCCTGCGCAACTTTCCCGTGTGGGTGGACGCGCTTGGCAAGTGCTGCACGCTGTTCGCCCTCATTTTGTTCTACAAGCGGCGCAACTGCAAGGACGAGCTCCCGCAGGTCCACGCAGGGCTGGATGACCTGCGCGAGCGCATCAACGAGTACACCATGCTGGCCGCCGCCACCCTGGGGGGCGGCGAGCGTGAGCTCGCCATGGGCGCTGCCTCCTGGGCTGTCAGTGTGGGCAACCACACGCAGGCCCGCCTTGCACGCGCCGCCCGCTCCGTGGGGGCCCCTCTGAAGTACGAGGGCGCCAACTTCATTGCGTCAAACAAGTTTGCAGGCATGCAGCAGGAAGAGGCAGAGTGAGCACTTTTGCCGCTGCCTGCTTATTTTGAGCCACCCCCTTCCGCCCCCAGCGCCCCCTGCATGCCCTGCCCTGCCCTGCCGCGGCATGCCGGCATGCTGCCACCCAACGAGCCCTTCCTGTAAACGCTTGCTCTCTACAACGTGCCTGGTTTAGTGCACTGCTTTAGTGCACTGCTTTCAAACGTGTGTAAGCTTGGAAGCAGCAGAAGCAATGCATGGGCTGGATGCAGGGCAGAGCCAATGGGAGGTTCACTTTTTCTGGGCGGCAGCGTGACGGCAGCGTGGTGGATTGTGGGCAGCTGGTGCACTGCGCTCGCAGAACCCGCGCCTTCCCCAATCCCAGTGCCTTCTGCACGTCGCCTGCAACCTCGGCAGTCGGGCAGTGCTCCTTGTCGCCAATGCAGGCCCAGGCCGTGCCTGGGCCCCTCCACCGCTACCCCGCTGTGGAGGCGGCGAAAGCCATTGCGGTTTTGAACGCTCGCATTGATGAGCTGGGCACGGAGGCGCACGAGACGAACAAAGAGCTCATTGCGCAGCTGCAAGAAGCCCCCGACTCTCCCGAGGTGGCGCTCTTGCGACAGCAGCTAGCCTGCATCTGGAGGGAAGTGACAGCGCTGCGGCAGCGTGCCGCGGAGCTGCGCCAGCAGACGCCAGGTCCGGCAGTGGGGCGGGTGGGCGAGCGGTGGGCGGTGTTGGCCCCGCTGCCTGTCCGGGGGTTTGTGCTGTGAGCCTGCGCGTGGTCTCCCATCGACCACCCCGCTCCGCAGTGTGTGTGTATCTATGCAGCAATTCAGGGCGCAGTGCGTCCATGACCAGCCATGCACAAGGCTGGCGAGGCCTGGGTTCATGCTGCTGCCTGCCCTGCCTGCGACGTGACCTGCAGCTGCTCCGTCCTGCACGCCTGCTTGCATGCAGAGAAGGACAGAGCCAATCTGGATTCCTATGTGTCATCCTACGACGAGCTGCGGCGGCACGGCCCCGACGGGCTGTGTGGCCGATGGAGAGAGGCACCCCCGTCACACGTGAGGACTCCTGGGCCCCTGGCTCGTGACTTGCCGCCCGGCACTGGGAGCCCGCAATGTGCGGGCAGGCAGGATGGAAATGCAGGCGGGCAGCAGGCGGGTGCTTGCATGGGCGAGCTGGATGGCAGGTGGGGTGAATGGCTGGCAGGTTGCATGGCGGAGCGGTAAGCGCGCAAGCCGGAGCGTGGGCATGCACAGCAGCCTGTTTGCCGCTGATGGGCGGTGCTCGGCTGCCGCTGTGCTTGGGTGCAGGGGTGGCTGCCCAGCTGGCTGGAGTGCCTGCTTCCCAGCTGGCTGGCAGAGTGGAGGAGCCCTTCTTCCTCAGAGGATGCAGAGGTGCCCACAGGAGTCGGTGTGGAGCTGCGCGGGCCTGGCAGCACAACAGCCGGGCCGGCGCCCACTGCCAGGCAGGCGTCCACTCCACACCTGCAGGCACGGCACAGGCATGTGCAGCAGCAGACAGCCTCATGATGTGCTGCTCCTTCCCTTGTCTGCCTGGCAGCGCCAAACCTCACCCCCAGTGTGCTGTTCCTGTAGTTGTCTTGCTCGCCTGGCTCCCCCGCCGTTGCACCCCCCCGCCTGCCTTTGTTTGTGGGTTTGGCGTGCTGCTCTCTGGCCCCGTGCCACTTTCATGCATCTTGCACCACCCATCAACCTGCCGCACCGCTCAGCCCCCTTGCCCATGCCAACCGCCGTTCCTCTGCTCAACGCCCTTGCCCGTGCCAACCGCCGTTCCTCTGCTCAACGCCCTTGCCTTGCCAACCGCCGTTCCTCTGCTGGACATGCTGGGCCCCGCTTCCAATGTTCATGGAAGCGTATGCTGCGGAACTGGATGCTGGTGGCCACCAGGAACTCGCCAAGCAGGCTCTGGCACTCTCCGGCGTCCACGCTCATTTTGTGGCCGCAGCTGAGCTGCAGTTTTGTGACACTTTTTTTTGTCCCCCAAATGAGCCTTTATTACTTCAGCCACTATCAACGGTGGCATGCCATGGCACCCCTGCCGCCACGTTACTACGCATCTGCACTTCTTGTGGCGGCCCGCTCTGCCAGCTGCAGCTCGATGCGCCGCAGCTGCTGTGCCAGCACCTCAGCCACCGCTGCCGGCGAGTACCGCTCCTGCATGCGTCTCCGTGCCGCCCTGCTCCGCTCTGCCGCCTCCTCCCGGTGCTCCACCACGTGCCGCATCAGCTGCGCCAGGTGGCGCGCTGACGGCTGGGCCCAGCGGTGACCTGGCAAGGGGCGGGGGCAAGGCAGAGGCGGGGCAAGGGTTGGTTGGGGAGGGCATGGTTGGGCTGAGCGCCGGCAAAAGCAGGCTGCTGTTTCACATGATGGCTGGTCTGACACCATGCGCGGCTGCTGCAGTGTGCAGCAGGTTATCGGCAGCAAACCTCACGCACCACTCACAGCCAGGCAGCCCGCAGGCCAGGCAGCCGCACCTGAGAAGGCACCGCTGCCAGGTGGCACCTCCTCCAGCTGCCAGCTCAGCGGATACCCCACACTCTCATCTAAATAAGCAGTGGGCCCGCTCCAGTTGGTCACTATCACTGGTAGCTGCATTGACATGGCCTCCACAACAGGCAGGCCCCAGCCCTCCCCCCTGCACCAGGAAGGCAGCATCAACGCAAGGGAGGGGACTTGGGGTATGGGAGTCGGGGCACTACAAGTGTGCAGGTGTGTGGGAGCTGGGGCACTACAGGTGTGTAGGTGTTTGCCAGTGGGTGGGTGGGGACAAGGGGAGTGAAGGGAAACAGCGGGAGGGCTGGCGGTTTGGCTGGGCGGCCGCGGTGCGGGGTCGGTGGCCGCTCCTCTCCCGCCCCTCCTCCAGCGTGCCCCGGCACATCGACAGGGTCCCACGCCACCCCACCTCCAACTCACCGCGTGGGCAGTACAAATGCATCGGCAGTGCGGTACAGCCGTGGGTACCGCAGCTGCGGAATGTGGTCGCCCAGCACGTACACCGAGGGCAGGCGCTCCATGTTGGCCGCTGCCGCCGGCAGCTCTTGCCGCACCCAGGCCTGTGGCAACACAGAACAACAGAACAATGACAAGTCCACATTTGTTGGATTGCAATGAGACGCTACAGTGTTGCATTGCATTACATATGTCATGGAGCTGGATCCGCACGGCCCTGGCAAGCAGCACTCAGCGGTCTGTTGGCTCAACTGGGCAGGCAAACATGAATGACCACCTTTTCAACACACTCCCACTGCCTGGTTCAGCGGCATAACCCCTGCCTCCATCACCTGCGGATGGCAGGCAAAGTAACGAGCAGCACCCAGGAGCAGCACACACCTCCATCTGCTCATCAAAATTGGATTCTGAGTGGAAGGGCTTGGTGTGCATCAGCAGCAGCACGGGGTCGTCGGCAGTGAAAGCGGCCAGGTACGCCCGCAGCAGCACGTCCCACCCCTGCGGGCCACAGGCTTGGAGTTTGAAAAGAAAAACGGTGTTGCACGTGCTAGCCATGGGGTGGGAGAACAGCAGCAGAAGCAGCCAGGCAAGCCTGCAGCAGCACGTCCCCCGCTGCAGGCAAGCGGGCAACGCACCCCAGGCCTCAGCCCAGCACCAAGGGCTGCAGAGAACATGCCACGCAGAGACCGACTGCGCTTGCACACACCCTGGTCCCGCTCCACCCCACTCGCCTTCCGCGCCTCCCATTTGCCAACGAACAGGAACACGAAAGGACGCCCGGTGCTGCTGCTGATGCCACCGCCAGCATCTCCAGTGCTGCTACTGCCGCTGCTGCTGCCGCTATTGCCATCACTGCTGGTGGCGTCGCTGCTTCCGGGGCCAGTGTAATTTGCCTCGGCCGCTGCACGCGGCCAGGCAGGCCCAAACACGTGCATGCCC
This sequence comes from Micractinium sp. NFX-FRZ, assembly GCA_029339195.1. NCBI lineage: Eukaryota > Viridiplantae > Chlorophyta > Trebouxiophyceae > Chlorellales > Chlorellaceae > Micractinium > Micractinium sp. NFX-FRZ. The sequence continues at coordinate 76,086 of JAPTJF010000011.1, forward strand.
AGTGGCAGGGGCAGCGGGTTGTGCCTGCTGGGGTCGAATTCTGCCACATCGACTGCCTCCGGCACGACGTGCAGCTTGGAGGGGTGCACACCGGAGGCGGCAAACGTGCCTCGGTGGAACTCGGTGGGCACCCACACCTCGCTCATCTGATTGCACCTGCGCCAGATTGCAAGGCGGGGGCATGGTGGTGGCGGTAAGGGGCCATGCAGGTGAAACTGGCTGCTGGGGTTGGTGGTCCTACGCACGCAGCCAGGCTGATGAACAGTGCTGACACGATGGAGAGGCAGGCAGCTGCACGGTGCGCCCACAGCTGGACAGGCGGGCATCGGCTAGAGCCTCTGCAGCCGGCACTGGGGTCACTTGGCGGGGTGCCTGGAGCGCAGCACCAGCAGCGCCCTGCACAGCGCTCACCGCTTCACGTGGTCGGCGCTCACGCGGTCGGATTCAAACCTGCGGCACACGAGGGTTTGGTGATTGGGATAGAGAGAGACATGGAGGGCAGGCCAGCTTGGAGCCAGACGGGGGCAGCATGCTGCCTTCACGGCACAGGCGGTGCGCACAACGCGATGCCAACCAGAGCATCGCCCATCCTTCAGTTCCGCCGCCCAGGCAGCCACCCCACCCCGATTCCACTCACGGCCCAGCACCCACATGGCGCGTGCCACCACGTAAGCCGCCTGGCCCACCGGCACTGGCGGGCAGAGCGCTGTCTGGTAGAGCGGCTCAGGCAGAGCCCACGCCCTGCACGCATAGGCACGGGTGTATTGGGGAACAGTTTGGATTGGGCACAGCCACGGAAAAGCATGGCGTGAGGCGCGTTGTGTCAACAACAGTGTCCCCTGGCTGCAGCGGGTGCATGCTGCCCAGCAGGGCCAGCAGGGCCAGCACAGGCTTGCAGCTCAGGGCAACAGTGGCACTCGTGTCGCGGAAGTGTAACAGCGCAGGTGCCACTGACCCAGGCTCGGAGTGGCACACGATGATGGCGGCCGCGGCGGCCGGCCATGTGGCGCTTTGCGCGCCGCGCAGCATGCGCAGCAGGTCCGCCTGGTCAGCGCTGCCCAGCCCTGCAAACACCTCGTAGCTCTCCAAATCCCCGTGGGATGTGATCCACACCCTGCGATAGCAAGTGATGCAGCATTTTCTGTCAGCCTGCATGTGCGCAGCACACATTTGGTGCAGCTGCCCACATCCCCATGGGGGGAGATCCACCTGGCTGGCTCTACCGCTGAGCCAAACAGGAGAACGAGGTAGGGCACAACTCAGTACATCTCCGTGCCGCATCACACCATGCACAGAAAATAACAGGAGGCAGAGCAGGACATCAATCCTGTCATCAACAGCCAGCGGCCTTCGTGTTGGCCCCACCAACACAAGGCCCCACCAAACACACACCTGTCAGCATACTCGGTGTGCCGCTGCAGGCCCAGCACCAGCTGGAGTGCCTCAGCGCCCATGCCGCCGCCGCTGAAGAACGGCGCATGCCACCACACTCGACGCCGTGCTTGGGGTGGGAGAGGTGGCGGCAGTGGTGGCGATGCTGGCGTGGGCAAGGGGTGCGGGTCTGAGACCGACGGTGGTGGAGGCAGTGGCGGCAGCGGCGGCGGCGGCCGCTGTACCTGGCGGAGCTCGGCGCTGTCAGCAGGCAGGCGAACGGCAATTGCGATCAGGACAGCCGCTATAGCTGTCACCACAGCAGCGCCAAGAGCAAGAACAAGGCGTCGGCTGCAGGGGGAGTTGCGAGCCCTGGTTGGCTTCACACGCGCCGCTGACGCGTGTTCCTGGCGCACCATGCCAACCGCAGGGTTAAGATCACCATAAAGCGCCCCAGGCGTTGTCTTGGGCGACACTCCAGCCAGGCACAGCAGTGCGCAGCAGCTGTGAATTTTGGCTGCCTGGCTCAGTGAGCTAGCCCCGGAGAGATCCCGCAGAGTACAGCCGGTATTGATCAGAGCAGCAGCCCTTCCCACACGGGTGACAGGCCGCAGCAGCTGGCGCAGGACCTGCCCTTTCGCTCTTCGCTCACAGGCAGGACAAATGGGCGCCCAGACGTGGCTGGTGGTTTGCTGCCACCAGTGCAAGAAGTTCCAAACAGACCAAGAGAAGAAGGCGAAGAAGTGAGTTGGGGTGGGCGGCGCCGGCTGGTGTCGCTGGTGCGGGCGACCTTGCACGACTCCCGGCTTATACCCCGAGATGCCTCTCAGCGCGCCTGCCCTTGCCTGCCCGGTTTGCAGGTGGCAGTGCAAGGTGTGCGGGGAGAAGCAGTCGCTGCAGCGCGTGTACGCGCGCTCCCACAGCGCCAAGGACTGCCGCTTGGTAAGTGCTGGGCGGCGTGCGGGTGCTGCGTCCTTGCGGGCGGCACACGCCTGCAGCAGCACTGCACGCCTCTACCTACACAAACCTCGCTGCACCAACATCGGGGTCCCTCCTCTCTCTTAATGTACTCCTGTGTCCTCCTGCCCCTGCCCCCCCGCCTCCACAGGTAGTCCAGCAGTACAACAGCGCACGGGGAGCAGTGGAGGCGGAGGAAACTGAGCAGGCGCTGGCAGAGGCCTATGTAGAGGCTGAGCATGGCTATCCAGAAGGCCACGGCAACGACAACGGAGAGGACGCCGCCTGGGGGCAGCAGCAGCAGGAGGAGGGACAGCAGCAGCAGCTGCGGCCACAGCGGTGGCTTGCATACACTGGGGAGTGCGAGGTGGGTGCTGCCGGGGTGCCGGGCTGTGTGCACGGGGATCCCTTGTCCAACTGTCGGCCCATAGCGCCCGCATGTCCGGGTGAAGGGGATGCCGCCAAAGTTTCTGGCCGTGCATGCGCAGTTGTGCCTGCCGACCATGCCTGCCGACATGCCTGCCTGCTTGGCTGCTGCGGTGGTGCACAAGCGCGCACCCAGTCGTCCTCGCTGGAGCACCCTGCTGTGCCTGCAGGAGGACGATGGCTGGACGGTAGCAGTGCCAGAGCGGGGAGGCAAGCTGAAGCGGGGCGCGCAGCAGCCTGGCAGCAGCCAGGGCACAACGGCAGGCGGCGGCGGTGGAGGCAAGCGCCAGCGGCGGCAGCAGCAGCAGGGGGAGGAGGAGGACGAGGGCCCTGGGTGGGGCCAGCTGTCGCCCTGCGCTGCTCCTGCCGGTTGGGAAGGTGCACAGCAGCCTCACCGGCAGCAGCAGCAGCAGCAGCAACGGCAGCAGCAGCGCCCGCTGGGCAACCAAACCCGGGCGCCCTTGGCACCGACAGGGCACGGCAGCAGCTGGCAGAACGTGCACCAACAGCAGCAGCAGCAGCAGCAGCAGGTCCAGGCGACGTGGGGCCAGCAGAAGCAGCCCAAGCAGCAGGCCAAGCAGGCATGGGGCCAGCCGCAGCCTCCACCAGGGCATCACTTGCAGCAGAACCAACTGCAGCAGCCGCAGCAACACTGGCCGCAGGCAGGGGTATCGCAGCAGCAGAATCCGCCGCCGCCGCAGCAGCAGCTGGCGGCCATGCAGCAGCATCTACTACAGCAGCCATCAACAGTGCAGCACCGCCTGCAGGGGCAGTTGCATGGGTGGCAGCAGGCAGGGCTGCCCAAGCAGCAGCCAGTGGGGCAGCCAGCGGGGCGGGGGCAGCAGCAGCAGCAGGGTGCGGTGGCAGCCTCCCGTTGGGGGACCTTTGTGTCAGAGGACGACTGGTGAACCACTGGCCTGCTCGCCTTGTGTCAGCTAGTGCTTTTTGACGTCATTTGCAGGCGGAGTGAGCGAAGTGTAGCAAGAGAGATAGCACGAACAAAGAAGTCAGTCAAACGAGCTGCGTCAAGAAAGCAATGAGAGGGGAACAGCGGCGGGGTGAGCAGGGCAGAGAAGGATGTGTGTTGGACATGTGCGCATGTGAGTGACGGGGAGAGCACGCGTGTGTGTGTGTGTGCAAGGCAAGAAGCAAACGCGTGCAACAGAAATGTGGCACAGGGAAGAGTCAAGGGAGCAGGGCGACCTGAGGTGTGCACCGAGTGCTGACCTGCCAAAAAAATGTGCATCCTATGCATAACAAATCGCGTATACGATGCAACGGGCAATGATCGCGTTGCTCAACGCATTGCGCGTAGCGCGTGGCGCTTTGCCGCTGCCACACGCGCCTTGGCAGCTGCCGCTGCCGCCGCTGCCGCTGCCTGGGCCTCCATTGCAGCCTGCTGGCTGCAGGTGGCAGCAGGGGGAGCGCCTGGAGGCTGCATTGGAAGGCCAAAGCAGCCGCCCATAGTGCCAATGCAGACGCTGCTCGCCTCGTACTGCCGCGTCACATCGCTCAGTGGCCGCCGTCCCAGGCCCGCTCCCTTCTTGCCTCCGCTGGCCATCTGGGGCAGCTGCGGGCCACCCAGAGGGGTGCCGGCGGGGAACACTGTACGCACATGAGCGGGCGGGGATGGGGGCATAGTGTGTCATGGCATGTAGGACGCCATAGGCAGAGGCGGCCACCTGGCGGGCAGCAGGCCCTTGGCTCGTGCAGCGGCATGGCCTGCCGCCCTGCCGGACTGACATGCAGATTCAGCGTCCCGTTCGCTACCATTGTGTGCACGCCCACGCCACTCACAGTTCTCCTTATCCTCCAAAATCAAGGGCCCCGCTGCTTGCTTGCACGGCTGGTCTGCAGAGGCGGGGGTGCGGCAGCCCCAGCCGGTGGCGGGCGGCGTGCCGGCGTAGACCATCAGGGCCTCCATTTAGCTTGATGTTGACGCGTACAGATGCCGAGACACCTGCAGAGAATCGAATGCCCGGCGAGAAAGCGAAGCGGTAGCGGTTTTAAACAAACGAGGCGGTTGCCTGCGCCGTCATGCAGCTCCTCTGCGCTTCCGGGCTGCTGCAGCGCTGTTGACGGCATTCACACCTTGCAGCAGCTTACAGGAATGCGATAGAGCGCCGCGGCCACTGCTCTCAAGCGAGGCACGGGACACCGACTCGGCAACCCCAGGCGCGCAACAAAACACAGAGGACCTTCAATGACAGTCACAAGCAGCTAGATAGGCAATGTTGAGGGTCAGAGAGGATATGGGAAGCGGTAAGTGTTACCGGGGGCAGCTATTCGCTTGAAATCAACCGCCTCGCATGGGCCTGCTGTGCACAACGTGTCGACCGCCGCCATCTCAACCTGCTGCTGGCTCTGGCCCTGCTTGCAGCCGGAGGTGCAGTGCTCTGTCAATATAGCCCAATCATGTTTCTTTGACAAAGAAGTACTTTAAAGCTTTTGGGCCGAGCACAAGTGCACAAGTGCCTCGATGCAGGCAGCCGCAGCCATCCGTCATACGTGGCTGGGCGCTGCTGCTCTGGCAGTTACACGGCCGCATCACTTATAATGATGACCACAAATTCGGATACACAGGGCAGGCTAGAGAATGCTGTATGCTTTGCCCAGCTTGTTTGCGCGCGCCGTGTCACCCAGCGCATGCAGCGCCGCCGCCACCTGGCGCGCCGCCTGTGTGGCGGCCGGCAGCGGTGGCGCGCCACCAGGTGGCGCCTGCGCCTCCAGCGAGCGCGCCAGCATGGCAAGAAGCTCCATCACTCCCTCCCCGCCACGTGGCGGTGGCGATCCAGCTCGGAACCACTCTGCTGGCAGAGCCTCCACAATGCGCGCCACGCGGTCGGCGGCAAGCGCGGGGTTGCCCGCAGCCGCACGCGCATACGGAAGCAGCTGTGCTCCTACTAGTTTGTCCAGCGCCAGCCGCTGCAGCGCTGCACGCGGCAGGCTGCCGTCGAATGCGCACACGGAGGCCAGCAGGCGCAGGCCACGACCAAAGCGGCGCGACAGGTGGACCGCCGCGCGGCGCGACGCGGCCAGCGCGGCGGGCGGCCACGCCGGCAGCGCCAGCCCCTCTACTGCACGCTCCAGCTTGCCCTGCACCAGGGCCACCACCTCTTGGAGTGCTTCATCCTCTGCTGGCACATACACCAGCAGGTCTGCCAGCATGGCGGCCGCCGCCCGGCTCTGCCGCCGGCTGTAGGGGCTCCACACCCCGGACAGCAGCTGCTGGGCCAGCGGCAGTACCAGCTTCTGCAGCAGCAGCGGAGGAGGGGTGGGGGAACAAGAAGGGACAGGGGATAAGGCGGCGGCGATGACCCCAGCAGTAATGCTCGACCTACCTGCCCCAGCCCGGGCTGGCTTCTATGAGTCGCTCCAGCCTGCTGCTCCGCGGTGTCCCGCCCTATGCCGACCACCCAAAACCCGCCATATGATGTGTCCCGCACTATGCCGACCACCAAAACCCCAAGAGTGTGCATGTGTGTGTGCGTGCGTGAAATACCCCGCCTGCACCCGCTGCAGCACCAGTTGCCAACCCGCCGCATCCGCACACGCCCCCACAATCCATACTGCGCGCGCTCGCAAGCGCGTGCTAACTTGTCACCCACCTGCACCAGCTGCGGCACCAGGTTGGCATCTGGGTCGTCTGGGTCCAGCAGCGAGGGGTCCTGGGGCATGCCGTAGTCAAACAGCTGGGTGTACCACTGGTGGGAGTCAAAGCCTGCCGGGAAGGGCACAGCAGAGGAGAGGGCAGGCGTGCAGTGGGCCACAGAGGGCATGCCGGGCAGTGCACTCGATGTGGTCAAGTCAATGACAGGCGTGCGTACCCACAGCAGGGCGGGAGCCAATGCACACTGCCGGATACTGTTCGAGCACAGCTAGGGGGCAGCTGAAACCTGCGGTGGCTCCTGCGAGGCGGCCGCTGCTAGGGGAGCCCAAGGGTGATGTCGCTTCGTGCTGGCCGCTGCAAACTCTGCATCCCTTGTGCTTACCCGCCTCGCCGCCGTGCAGCGGCCGCCACTTGAGCAGCTCCATGCGCACAAAGGGGGCGAAGAGGGCGGGGGCGGAGAGGGAGACGTAGGCGTCACGGTACGCCCCCGGCTGCCGTGCCTTCCACTCCTCCAGCCACTTCTTCACGGCGGGCAGGCTGCCAAACTCGTCGTCCGCGTCCTTGAACACTGCACGGAGTGAGTGCAAGAGGGTTGGACAAATGTGAGAGGGGAGGTAGGGTGGGCAGGACGGCGCGCAGAGCAGAGCAGGCTGCTGCAGCATTTTGCACCTTCCGCTACTAAGTGTAGAACATGCGCCGCCTCCCCATCCGAGCGCTGGCAGACCGCAGCCCCACATTGCCCCGCCCACCTGCGTCTGCTGCCTCCTGCACCTCGCCCTGCCGCGTGCGGAAGTGTGACACCTCCCCTTCCGACTCATCCGTGCTGTCTTCTCCCAAGTGAGGCTCCGCTGGCCCGCCCCCGCCGCCGCCGCTGGCTGCCGCCTGCTGCTCAAACTGCCGCTCAAGCGCCTGCAGCCGCGCCTGCCGCTGCTTGGCGCTGCAACGGAAAGAGGGGCACGCGTGGGGATGAGAACGCGAGGGGAATGAGGGGCAGGGCAGGGCAGGGCAAGGCAGGGCAGGGCAATGCGGGGGAAGTATGTACCGTCAAATGCCTCTCCATGCCTGCGTCTAGAGGGCCCAGCACAGCATGGCGCAGCACAGCGCGCACAGCACAACCAGCGCAGCCTCCTCAACCAACAACCATCTCCAGCTCACCGCTCCGCCAGCTCAGCCTTGCGTTCCGCATTCACGTCCCGCCCAAACTCATCCAGCTCCACCGGCAGATCCAGGCCCAGCAGCTTCTCCTCAGCCGCCGCCGCCGCCGCCTGCGCCGCCGCCGCCGCCGCGCCCGCCGCGCCCGCCCCGCCGCGCGACAGCACCGCGGTGGCAGCTGCAATGGCTGCCTCGGCAGGGGCGTGCTCCTCTGCGTCACCCGCCGACCGGCGCTGCTCCCAGGCTGAGGCGCGCCCCTCACACAGCTCTACAAGAGCCTCCTCCAGCTCCTCAACCAGCGGGGACTTGTCCTGCGGGACCGGGAGGAAGCAGCAGCGGCAAGAGAGTGTGTGTGCGAGGATGTGTGTGTGTGTGAGAGGAAGAGGAATCTCCCAGCGCAAACGGGCGGGTGAGGATGTGCATGCCACGCCCACCCTGGCTGCTCCCATGCTGGCCCGGCCTCGCCTCCCGCTGCAACTACGGCACCCCGCAGCGCCCCACCATCCCAACCTCGCCACCCTTCCCTTGCCATCCCTTACCCCGCCCTGGCGACCCCCACCGCACCCTGCCCACACGACCCGCCCTGCCGGCCGTGCATACCTGCAGCATGTTGCAGAGGTCTGCCACGTAGGCCTTGAGCCCCTGCACATACGCATACTTGGCTGAGGCCGCCTCCAGCTCGCCCTCCATTCGAGAGATGGCGGCCAGCGAGTTCTGCAGGAGGGGTTGAGAGTTGTGTGGGTGGGGAGGACATGGTAAGGGCTGCACAAAGGGGGGCGAAACGGAGCAGGAATGCCAGGTCTGTGCAACGCAGCGCAGCGCCGTTGTGCATGCAGCTGGGCTTGAGGAGCACACCCCGCCGAGCAGGTGGCACCCTGCCCAGATTTCCAACCCAGCATCCAGGTCCCCGCTCCTGCCCGCCCAGCTACCCTACCCTGCCATGCAGCTCCTACCCAGCCAGCCCACACGGCCAGCCCCGCCCACCTGCAGGCTGCCGCTGGTGCGCTGCAGGTTCTTCTCCGCCTGCTGGCGCGACATCTGCAGGCGGTGCAGCCCCGCCTGCAGCGTGCGCAGCACCTCCTCAGCAGACGACTGGATGGCCGCCGCCTGAGAGGCCCCCGCTGCCGCAAACGCCGCACCCGCGCCCCGGCTGCCCGCTGCCGCCATGCCGCTGCCGCTGCCGACGCCCTGCTCGCCCTCCGCTGCCAGTGCAGCAGAGGAGCCGCCGCGGCTGGCCGCCCCTGGTGCCAGCAGGCCGCCCATCCCTTTCCGGATCTGCTCCTGAGCCCACTGCTCGTCCTCCTCCTCCCCATCCTCCTCTGCCGCCGCTGCTGCTGCTGCCCCTCTCCGCCGACCGCCAGCGCTGCTGCCGCCGCCGCGCTCGCCCTTGCCGCCGCGCTTTCCTGCCGGCGGCACAGCACCCACAAACTTCATGCGCAGCTCCGCCTCGTCCTCATCCCCTGAGGACCCGCTGCCCGCCGCCGCCATCTGCTCCTCTGCTTTCTTCTTGTCCCGCAGCCTGCAGCTCAGGGGTGCATCAGCGCCGCAACGCATAAGAGTTGGCGCATTAGCATAAGTGACAGGTGGGGTCCCATGTTGGGCTGACTGCATCGGGGGGCCTGGGATGTCTACGAGGGCCATTTCCTCTCCAAAGGACTCACTATTTAAGCCAAATCACCACATTTTCTTAATCCTTGGAACATAAGGAACACACTGAAAGTGTCAATTTGCTTAAATAATGAGTCCTTTAAAGCCAAACTGAAGGCGGCGTAGCCCTGTGTTTGGCATGGTGGCGGTGGTGCGGCGGGCACACCAAATGCCACTTTCTAAGACTTTTCTCAACGAATTATGACTCTCTGCACATCAAACAACATGTGGGTAAAAAAATCACGCCATAAAAACGAGTCCCTAATGGCCAAACAGGAGGGGGCAGTGGTGCCGCCGCTCTGCCGTGCGTTGCCGCCACCTAACTGCCACCTGAAAACAGCGACGGCGGGCCGGCGGCGATAAATAAAACTTCGGTTTAGACCCCCAGAACGAGATCGGGAGGGCTCTTATCCACTGAAACCCCTCCTGCCGCGGTCCAGAGCCTCGCATGCCCCGCTGACCGACTTGTCTCGGAACGCTCTAAAGGCCCTTCTGCTACCCTAAAACTTCGTTTACGGTCACATTGATGCCAAATCGAAGCAGTATGAGAGATCGGGCCAGCCCCGATGCGGCGACCTTAGTGGAAGAAAGAACGTGGGACCCCACCTTAAGTGACAAGAAAGGTGCACAGTTAAGAGGAACGAACAAGTGGGCAGCGCATAGCAGCTGCATGTAACGAGCACAGCTGCAGCACCGGCAGCACTGGCGGCAGCAACAATCATGACACCAAACGGCTGTGCAGGATTAGTGCACACTAATCCTGGCCCCCACACGAACTTAGACAGCGCTCAGCAGCCATAATGGTTCAGCCCACCTGCTGAGCCCCGGCGGCGCGGATGCTGTGGGGATGTAGTCCGGCGCTAGGTGGGCGCCACGTAGGCGCTCCCGCTTGGCTTTCGCCCACGCAATCATCTCGTCATCAGGAATGTCCTCCTCATCGTCATCCTCTCCCCCTGATCCCGCTGCGCCCTGCTGCCCTGGTGGAGGCGGCGGCGGCGGCGGTGCGCTGGAGTCACCGCCTGGAGGCGGCGGCGGCGGCGGCTCTGCCGGCGGCGGCAGCGGCATGTCGCCAGAGCTGCCCGCCCGCACTGCCCGCTGCTTCTCTGCCTCGCCTGGGCGCACCACACCCGCTGCGCTGATGTTGTACTGGAATCGGTCGTCCTTGTGGGGAGCAGCTGGCTTGAAGCTGCCCGACAGCTTGAAGCCGCCGGGTGCTGCGCCACCCACCGCAGTGTAGGCGGGTTTGCTGCTGGCTGGCGCGCTGCGTGCATTCCGCTGCAGCTCTTTCAGCCGCTCTGCCGTGTACTCGCCTGCAACAGGGGGAAAGGAATTCGCAGCAGGGGCTTTACATGCAGCAGGTCGTGGCAGCACAAAGCGAATTAGATGCAGGCAGCAAGCAAGCTGTGCTCGGCACTGCTCAGCTCGATGCACGCTGCACGCTGTGTCCCAGGTAAGCTTGACAGGCACTGCTGCTTGCACTCCGCCCCAGACGCATTGACCCACCTGCGCTGGCCATCTGGGTGTAGACACGGGCGGCACGCTCGTCTGCTGCCGCTGGCGGTGGCGGCGCCGTGCCGGGTGCCCGCAGGCTGCCCTTGGGCGGCCGGCCGGCCTCCTTCTGCTTGCCCGGCAGCGCAGAGCGCTCCTCTCCATCTGCTCCAAAGCTCAGCAGCGCGCTCTTCTCTTTGCGCTTCTGCTGGGCGGCCTTGGCGGCGGGAGGCAAGGCCAGCGGGCCCTCGTCCTGCGCCTCATCCTCGTCGTCATCAAAGCTGATGGTCGCCTTTTTGCGGATGTTGCGCTGCCGCGACATATTGGCTGCTACAATGATCGCGGCGCAGGAGGCTCAGTCCGAGGCTGTGGCTGTCTGCATGGCTGCACTGGTGACCCTGATCATTACCAAACGCAGAAGGCGGGCCAATGGTGACCATCGATGGGCCTGCCACCTAGACTCAGCGCCAGCAAGGCAGCCTCGATCCAACTCTCTCCCCTGCCACTCAGAACCCCAGTAACCTTTACTACTCGGTCCTCGGCGGCACTTGCGTCTATTGAAACCCCACCACCCGCCTTGACACCACCGTCTCAATTTGCCCACTTGGCCGCCGCCCAGAAGCAGAGGCAACGCCAGCACTCGCATTCACCACTGCATTGCGCTCTCTCAAACTCTTGAAACGCTCCGGGTGGTGGGCGCAGCTTCGGTCGGCGCCTAAAAACCGGGCGGCAGGCAGCAGCCGCCAGCGTAGGCGGCAGCAAGTGCACACCCGGCGGCGGTGGCAGCAGCAGCAGCCATCATGGGTGGGGCAACCTCCCAGCAGCAGCAGCAGCAGCAGGACCCCACTGCACAGTCACGGCCTTCCGCCGGCAGCAGCAGCAGCAGCAGCAGCAGCAGCGGTGGCAAGAAGAAGAAGAGCAAGGCGGCGTCGGTCATCTCCGGCTCGCTCTCGGGCGCCCTGGTGTCGGCGTGTGTGCAGCCGCTAGATGTGATCCGCACCCGCATGCAGGCTGACTCAGCACACGGCGTGGTGAGGGGCACGCTGGCCACCATGCAGACCATCATTGCAGAGGTGAGGGGGCGGGCCTGCTGAGGGGGGGGGGGCCGGTTTGAAGGGGCAGGCCTGCTGAGGGGAGGCCCGTCTCAAGAGGGCAGGCAGGCCGAGGGCACACCTGTTCAGGGGGCGCGCTGATGGGCTCGGGCCAAGGAGCAGACGAGATCTGGTGGTGCACACCTGGAGGGTGATCCGTGACGTGATTGAGCGGCTACCAGCTTGCGGCGCATTTGCGTGGCCTGCAGCTATTGCTTGCTTCATGCACGCGATGGCATGCATGCCGCCAGCTGGACGGGCGCCCGCTGCTGTGCAGGACTGAGATCTCCCGCTCCCACCCTTGCTTGCCCCGCTCTGCCCCTACCCCCAAACCAGCGCCACTCTTACGCCGGCTTCCCCCCCATCCCCTGCCCTTAACCCCCACCCGCTGCTGGCACAGGGCAGCGTGCGCACGCTGTGGAAGGGCACGCAGCCGACGGTGATTCGCCTGGGGCTGGGTGCCGGCCTGCACTTCTTCTTCCTAGAAACCATCAAGCCCATGTTTGAGGCGCGGCAGGCCGACGGCAGCATGCACATGAGCGCCATGGGCGCTATGGTCACAGGTGGGGGCCGGCCTGGCACGGGGCCTGGTGGGTGGGAGTGCTGGGCTGGTGCGGTGGCAGGGCTGTGGCCGGTGCACCGCGGGAGGAGGAGGTGCACAAGGAAGGCCACACTTGCGGGGCTGCCTGGGAGCGGCACCACATTTGTTGAACACACAAGCAGAGCCTCAACTGCCTCCCTCTTTGCCATCCCTTCCTCCCCTGTCGCTCTCTCTGCCTCCCTGCAGGCGGGCTGTCGCGCACGCTGGCTGCGGTGGCGGCCTGCCCCTTCACCATCGTGAAGACGCGGATGGAGTACAGCGGGGCGGGGGGGCATGCGTACCGCGGCACGGCGCACGCGCTGGGGGAGATGTGGCGGGCGGAGGGGCTGCGCGGCATGTACCGCGGCATCGGCCCCACCGCCCTGTCGCAGGCGCCCTTCTCGGCGCTCTACTACATGTTCTACACGCGCCTGCAGGTGGGGTGGGTGGCTGGGAGGGAATTTTGTGGGTGAAGGAGTGAATGACATGCACCCAGGGGGTAACGGCATGGGTGGGTGGGACAGGCTGCATGGCACGTGCTTCGGCTGTACAAATGCGGCACCTCCCCGTCAGCGGATGCGCTGCCGCCTGCCAGTCCTCCGGCGCACATGCCATGCCTGAGCGCAGCCCGCTTACCTTATGCTCCCGCTGCTGCCCTGTGCCGCTGCCCGCAGGACAAGTTGAAGAGCGGGGAGCGGCCCAGCATGGGCGTCAACTTTGTGTCGGGCACTGTGGCAGCCGTCGCGGCCACGGTGCTGACGCAGCCCGCAGACGTCATCCGCACACGCATGCAGCTCAACATCGGGACCATGGCGGGCGCGGCGGGCGCAGCGGGCACAGCAGGGGTGCAGCAGGGCAACTCGCTGCAGATCTTCCAGCAGATCATGCGGGAGAGCGGGATGAAGGGGCTGCTGTCGGGTGCTGCGCCGCGCATCGTGAAGCGCACGATGCAGACCGCCCTGCTGTGGACGCTGTATGAGGAGATGTACCCGGCGCTCAGCAAGGCGGGAGAGCTGCTGCAGGAGCGCATGGCGGGCAGCAGCAGCAGCGATGGCAGCGATGGCAGCGGGGCAGGCGCGGGCGACAGGGCGGCGACATGATGCGCCGCCTGCTGCGGCCCCCTACAGCACCCCAGCAGCCCCCGCCTGTTGCAGGGGGTGCTAGCATGCGATCTGCTGCGTGTGTGCCTGTCCTTGTCTCCAATCCCCTTCAACCTCAGGTCAAATCGTTCTCTGATCACATCCTACCCTGTATTGCATTTCAATTGCTCCCCCGCATCAGCTGATGCTCTTTCACCTTTTGCCACCCCAGGACATGAAAGCCGAGCCACCCACCAGCTGATCCGAGAGATGCGCAGGGTTGTGCCGCTTAATGTATGAGGCTCGAGAAGTCAGGGAAGTTGCGCCGCAAGCGACAGGATTGGTATGCACCATTGCGTGATTGAACAGTCCATGCCAGGCGCAGCCGCACAGTCCATCCCAAGGCACGGGCCCAACCAATCAGATGCCACCCAGACGCCACACTGCGTGAATTGAATGAATCCTTGCTAACTTCCAGTCAGTGTGAATCACAGCCATGCACACTAGGCACACCATGCAAAAACGGCGTCCTAACTTTGGCGCCTGCGCCTTTCAACAGGGCCGCTGCCAGGTCACCATTTGTGGAAGTGCATCGTGGGCGATCACGGGTCGCTTCTGTGTCAGCGTATCCCGCTTCGTATTTGATATATCGAGACTCAATTGATTGCGTGATTCTGAAAGAATGGGGCGGATGGCGGTGTTTCGCCTTGCTTGGGCCGCAGTGCTGGTGCTCTGCACCCGGCAGACCGGGGCGGCCACGACGCCGCCCTGGGATATGTTTGTACTTCAACAGTGAGCACAGGGGCGCAGCCGCCCGGGTGACCAGCTCCGGCGCTGTACAGCCATGCAGCGTCCTCCAGAGGAGGCACAGAGCTGCACCTGGTTGAAACCGCTCCACTATGCGCTGTAGAATCCGGTTTGGGCACGCCCTGCCCACGAACACTGCGGGCCACCAGCCGGCCCAGAGCCAGCCTGCCGCCAAGCCCCAGTGCGCCTGCCGCCGCCACCGCCTTGCATGGCAAATCGAAACCACTCGACTGTTGGTCCCTCCTCCCTGCCTGCAGAGACTGGGGTCCGAATGCATGTGGATTGAGCGGATGCACGAGGCCACCTTTGTGAGCTGGCGGGGGTCCGGGCAGCCTGATGGAGCAGCGAGGCCCATGCACAGACCCTGCATCGCAACGCTCAGACCCCAGCAGTCTCTGCAGGCAGCGGCGGCGTGCATACCATCGTCCTACTTCACAGCCTCACCCCACCCCGCCCTTTCCACACGCTTGCTGCAGCGGCACATTCACAATAAATGCATTCGTCCCGACCAACAGCGATGGGGTCAACCCTGCAGACAGTGGCAAGTGCCCCGATACCCCGTACGACGCTGCTCAGATCCCGGCAGCCGTGGGGCTCGAGCTCGAATGCATTTTCTTCGACTCCAACGGTAGGCTAGGAGGGGAGTCGTGCAGGGTGGTGACCGGCCGGTGCCCTCACCTCCTCAGGTGCTGCCCTGGGGTGCTGGAAGTGGCAGGACGGCAGGGAGGGCGGCACCCGGCCAGTGCACCAGCAGCGTGTGGCCATGCTTCGGATGATGTGTCAAACCCGTCTGGGACGGGACACCTTCTCTTGTGTTGCCAGGTGATGCACCCACCCGCCTGATGTGCACGTGTGGACCAACTGGGGGAGTGCTATCCCCCCCCTCCAGCAGGCTGTAATGATTGCCTGCCCCTGCCTCTCAAGGCGCGCCCCCGGCCCCCGGCCCCACCTGGCTGGCGGTCCTGCCACCCCCCGCCCGCCCCCCCCCTCCTCACCTGCAGGCAACAACCAGGCGCTCTGGCAGAATCTGTGGGAAAGCGAGGGGCGGTGCAGCGGGCTGTCCATCGAAGAATTCTTCACCTCCATCATCTCAATCTACAACGGACACAACCTAAATGTGCGTGCGTGGTAACATAACTTTGCACTCGTGCAGCCGGCGGGGCGGGGGGCTGCCTGGCAGGCACAGCGGGCACAGCGGTCTACCTGGTGGCGGCAGGCTCTGTGCCGGCGCCGAGCACTTTATCTGCCTGCCTTCCTGAGAACCTTGCACCCACTCCCACTGCTCTTGCTCCGACCACCGCCGCAGACCCTGCTGGCAGAGGGCGGGGCAACGCTGTCCGGGGAGAGCCCCTCTATGGACCGAGATGAGCTGCTGGCCATTGTTGAGGCCAAGCTGGGCAAGAAGTCGTTTGTGCAGTGTGACCCCAGGTGGGCGGTGGCTGGGGCGGGGAGGAGGTTGGGGAGCGGGGCAGGGGGGTGGCAACCGTGGAGAAGGAGGAGGAGGAGGAGGAGGAGGTGGGGATGGGGTTGGGCAGAAGAAGGATGGAGGGTCAACATGCGAGGTTGCATCTCAGGCACACGTGCCGCGCTGCCAGCAGCCAGGGCAAGGGCAGGTCGGACTGCAAGGGAGCCAATGTGGCAGCGGGTGGGAGGGAGGCCTTGCTTTGAAGCCGCCATGAGGGGGGGAGGGCAGGCGCGGCGTAAGCGGCTGAGGTGCGCCGCCGAGCAACCGTGCTGCCCTTGGATGAGACTCGTGCTCGGAGTCATCTTGATGTGTGCCCCCCCAGCTCCCACAGCTGCGCTCCCTGCACAGTTCCTGCCTGCCTGCCTGCCGGCCGGCCTGCCTGGACACATCTGACCTGCCGTCGCTGCGCCCCCCTCCTCCTCCCACGACACGCAGCACCAAGCGGCTCAAGTGGGTGGACATTTGCCTGGGCAAGGACACGCAGCTGCCCGTGGACTGCCCCTGGTGGAACGAGCCCAACACGGCGTGTGCGGGTCCCATCCTGATGTCCACAGGTGTGGCGCCCTCAGGGGAGTGCGCAAAGTACTTTCCAAAGACCATCCCAGGTGCATTCCCGGCGCCGGCTCCCTCCACGCCACCAGCGGTCGTTCCCTATCCCCCGCTTGCCTCAACCCCACCCTCCCCGGAGCCAAAGCCATCCCCCTCTCCCTCCCCCACTCCTTCGCAATCCCCCTCCCCCTCCCCCACTCCTTCGCCATCCCCCTCCCCCTCCCCCTCTCCCTCCCCGCCTCCCTCTCCCAACCCCTCCCCGCCACCCTCTCTGTCACCCAAACCCACCCCCTCACCTGCGGCCGTGTCGCCGCCACCCAAAGTGAGTGCCTGGCAGCCTGCACTTGCGAGGCCTTTATGATGCGAAATGATGTGCCCAAAGTGCATGAAGCTGTGCTGGCAGGTGCGCCTTACAGCACGCACACACCTGTCACTGGTTTGCACTTTCTCCATCAAGCAGTCAGCTGTGTGAGTGTACTGTGCGTGTGCAGGAGTCGCCGCGCCCCTCGCCACCCCCTCCTGGCACGCCCTCCAACCTCGGCCCTTCGGGCCAAGAGGGCAGCAATGGTGGCGACAGCAGCAGCAGCAGCAACATTGGAATCATTGCGGGCGCAGCCGCTGGAGCGGCAGTGGCCCTCGGTGAGCCCGGTGGCTGACAGCATGCCACGTGTGCAGGCACGTGAAGTTGGGCAGGCACGTGCCGGCTGCGTGAGCAGAATGCTGTTCGTGCAATCACGCACCCTGCCAAGGCGTGACTCAGAACCCTCCCCTTGCCCCACGCATGCCCCCCCCCCCCCTTTCCCCCCACATCCAGCTGCTGCGGTTGCCGCGTTTGTCGTGTGGCGCAAGCGCTCCCGCCGCAGCCATGCGGGCGGGGCAGGCGGCGCCGGCAGCGGCGGCGCAAAGGACGATTTCATGCTGCCCATCGACATGTCCCAGCAATGGACCCCCAACCCAACCGACACCTTCATGCCCCCCGGCGCCCCCGGCCCTGGCGGCGGCGGGCCCGGAGCATACGGGGGTGGTGCAGAGGCAATGGCGCCCACCCCAGTCGCTGTGTATACAGCTGCCGCTGCACCGCAGACCCCGCTGCCCGCCTCTGCGCCGGCAGTTGACAACACTGCTCCTCTGGGCGCCGCTACAGTGGCAGGCGCAGTGGCAGGGGCGGCCGCTGGCGCCGGCCTGGCAGCTGCCGCGCTGCGCGGAACTGGCAGCGAAGAGGACATGGGCAGCAAGGGGTCGGCGGGGCGCCCTGGTGTGGCGGTCACCCCGCCCATGCCGCTGCCTGCCGACCACCCAACGCGCTCCAGGTGCGGTGCTGCGCCTCCAGCACCTGCTGCATGCCTGCTCTGCCTGCACTGCCCACTCTGCTGCATGGGCTTGGATGCGTGCTGCCCACCCCCTCCTACCTTGCACTGGCACTACATCGCGTGCCGTCCTGCTGCCCCCTCACCCCCCACCCGCTCACCCTTCTCAGCCCACCTGGCCCCACCCCTGTACCGATCTGCTCCCCCTCCCCGCCCATGCAGCACACTCACCGCCTCCGCCTCCGCCACCACCGCCGCCACTGATCCACTGATGACCTACATCCGTTCACAGCTGACCTCAGGCGGCAGCGGGGGCGGCCTGTCGGCAGCGGGTTCAGACGCGTCACGCCGCCTGTCAGCGGCGCAGGCCTCCCAGTGGGCCATCCCATTCGAGCAGCTGGAAATCATCCGCCCCATTGGGGAGGGCAGGTGCATATGGGTGGGGCGGGCCGTATGGGTGGGGCGGGCCGGTGGGTGGGGGTGGGGGTGCACATGCCTTGGGGTTGGCGGTGCCTTGCGTGGGGCGGGAGCTGGGCTGGGTGGGGTGCTGGCCAGTGGGGCATGAGGTTGTTTGGCGGAGGTTGGCCGTGCTGCGGCCCTTGCAGAGGGCAGCAGCAACAAGACAAGGGGGAGGGGATCAGTGCGCTAGCCTCACCCAGCCGCCGTGGCAGTGTCCTCACCCTGGCACCAACCCTGGGTGGCCCCTCCGCCGTGCCTGCAGCTTTGGGCGGGTGTACGAGAGCACCTGGCTGGGGCAGGTGGTGGCAGTCAAGCTGCTGCTGGACACGCAGCAGGCGCAGCAGGCGCTGGCCTCAAACCAGCCCAGCCCCCTGCTGCTGAAGATGGAGGAGGAGGCGGAGCTCATGCTGGCCATGCGCCACCCCTGCTGCGTGGCCCTCCTGGGATACTGCATCTCCCCTCCCTGCCTGGTGTGCGAGTACGCCGAGAGGGGCAGCCTGACCGGGGTGCTGCAGGACGCCAAGGCGGACCCCGCGGCGGGCGCGGAGCTGACGTGGCGGCGGCGCCTCGCCATGGTGAGTGTTGGCCGCGTTGGCGAGCATGCATGCCAGGGGCACACAGAAAACTAGTTGGAAGCAAGCAGTGCAGGCCTCGGCGCTCCAGACCACGCTGTGCGCTCCCCACTGACTCGCCTCCTCGGAGCAGCCCTCTGCCCGCCCGCCCACCTGCCCCCTGCCCCCTGCACCCTGCACACATGCCTGGCTGCGCATGCCCCCCGCCCACATGTGCAGGCGCTCGACGCCGCCAAGGGCATGGTGTACCTCCACAGCCGCACCCCTCCCATTGTCCACCGCGATTTGAAGGTGAGCCGGGGTGGGGTGCCCGCCTGCCCGTGTGTGCAGTGCCGTCTTGTCGTGGGGTGTGCAGGCCGGTCAAGTGGGGCTGTTCCCGTGCTACGGGCGCTTTGACAGGCAGGGCGTGCAAGGCGGCGGTGTCGGTATCCCGCCTCACCTGCCCCTCTGTGTTCGTAGTGGGGCGTGCACGATTGTACCACCTGAACCTTCAGGACTATCCATCAGGTGTCCGTCTGTCCCTACACCCCATCGGCTGTTCACACTGCTGCCCCTGCAGTCGCCCAACCTGCTGGTCACTTCTGACTGGCACGTCAAGGTGCGTGTGGCTTGCGCACGTGGCGCAGGTGGTGGTGCTGCCAGGGGCGGGGGAGACCAGCAGACACGTGTGCAGGGCACGTCAAGGCACACACCGGCAGGCGCAGACGGGAGCTGTTGCCGGATGAAGGGCGGCTGCTGGCGCAGGAAGTGCAAAGGCGACAACAGGGTTGGGAAGGCCAGCGGGCACGGCTGGGTCTCTGCCCCTTGCTGTACTCCAGCTGCTGGCAGGTGGCGGCAGGGCGGAAAACCCTTGCATCCAGTTCACCGCGGGCTACGTGACGCTGCCAAAAGCGGCTGCAGGCAGGCGCCGCCTGCCAAGTAGCAGCCGAGGCTCACATGCACGCCCCCTCCCCCCCCCCATCCGCCACCCTCTCCCCGCCCTCCCCCCGACAGGTGTCCGACTTCAACCTCTCAAAGTTCCTCAGCGACTCCACCCGCACCAGCAGCCTGGCGGCCATGAACCCGCGCTGGCTGGTGAGGAGGGGAGAACAAGCGAGCAAAAGCAGGGCTGGGGTAGGGCTGGGGGCAGGAGGGGTGGGCTGGGCTGGGGCAGGCCGCGCCTGCGGCCTGCCGAGCACCATTTGCGCCACGCGGTGCCATTTGTTCTGCATCATGCTGCGTCGCTGGCTCCCTCTAGCACGCCGTGCGTGTGCTGTTCTCTGACTGCTGAGCACCGTTACCTCCCGCATTTTCCCATTCTGGTGTGCCCGCAGGCACCAGAGGTCATGCAGGTGCGCATGTGGGGCAGGACGTGACGGCTCACTCGCCAAGCGCAGGCCAGGCTGCACCAAGAGGGCGAGCTGGCATGCCAATGGCTGCGGGGCGGTCTCGTGATGCATGCAGCGGCACCTGTAGAACACTGCAGGCTGAGCTCGCACGGTGGTAGAAGGCTTCCCACCTGCTCCCATGCCTGCGCTGATGCACCCCAGCCCAGCGCCGTGCACGCACACGCCGCTCACGAATGCACCCCCCTGTCACCCGCACCTGCAGGGCGAGCGTGCAACCCAGGCGGCCGACGTGTTTGCCTTCTCCGTGATCATGTGGGAGCTCATGACGTGAGCTGGCATGCTGTGCTGTGCTGTGCTGTGCTGTGCTGTGCTGTGCTGAGCTGTGCCGTGCTGTGCTGTGCTGTGCTGCACCATGTTGTGCTGGGCTGGGCTGGGCTTCCTCCAGCCCGAGTAGGTTTGGGGCAGCATGCAGAGGGTGCGGCTGACGCTCATACAAACACCGCCTGCCCCGGCCAACTCTCCCTTCCCTCCAACCCTCGCACTGAAACGCACCTGCAGCTGGGAGCTGCCGTGGTCTGGCGGCAATGCGTGGCAGGTGGGGTGGGGCTGGTCCGGGCTGGCATGTGCTGGGCCGGGTTGGTGGGCTGCGCAGGCTGGTAGCGCCTTGAGGCAGGACCGCCCGGGCGCCAGAACACACACGTTTTCCTCGCCACACCCCTCGCACACGCCGCGTCCTGCATGCAGCCAGTGTGGATACAGCGCCTGTGAACCCTCTGTCGCCCCCCAACCCTCCCCTCGCCGCCCCATTCGCAGCTGGTGTCTCTGGTGACACAGGGCGGCCGCCTGCCCATCCCCCCCGCCGACCAGCTGCCGGGGGCTGACAGGCTGGCGCCCGCCCAGCTGGACGCCTACGTGGCGCTGATGAGGCGCTGCTGGGCGCAAAACTTGTATGACCGCCCCACATTCGCAGAAGTCATTGCAGAGCTCAGGTGAGGGGGCAAGCCTTTACAAGCCACTGGCAGATAAGGTGGTAGGCCCAGCTCCCCGGCTCTGGGCAGCGCTCTGCTGTGTGGACTTGATATGGCTGGAGGTATAGTGGCCCAGTATGTTGGATGCAGCATGTGAGGCAAAGGGGCCGCGACCCCGGGGTCCGCCTGGGTCACAGCGTGCCTGCTCCGGCCCCCATGCCCTGCCTGCCCACCTGGGTCCGCCCCGCGCACTACCCATCCTCGCCCTCCCTCTGCGCAGGCGCCTGGCAGAGGAGGTGGAGGCAGGGGGGCAGCCGTGAGGGTAGGAAGCTTGGCAGGGTCGGAATACAAGAAGAAAGTAGGGGCACCCGCGGGCACACCCCCATGCTATCAGCGAGCTCCGCTGTTGACTGGAACCCCTCGCACGCTTGGCCTGTGCCGTGTGTGTGCAGGGCTGCGTGTCACCCTTCCTCCAAGGCCATGCGCTGCTCCCCTTGGCCCCCGCTCAGATTGCTTGATGCGCTGTCTGTGCCTCTGAATGTGTATCCCTTGCTTGAATGGTAATCAAACACATGCCAACACTCGAGCAAAGTCTGCACAGTGAAAAACACAGAATGACTGGGTGTTCGGTCACACGCAAGCTTGCAGCTGTCAAGAATGCTCAATGACATGCTCAATGCACAATGACAAACCCATTTTCGGAATGGTTGGGAGAGACAGCACAGTCGGCCTGCCACGGCAGGCAATGTGTCATTAGGCTGCCACCCCAGATGCAGGCGAGGTGCGAACCAGCCCATTGGCGGCCCGGTCCAGGGCAGCAGAGCTGGGCGTGCCTGGCTGCTCATGTGTGGACGGCACGCTGTGGCTGCTGTGCCAGCTGGTGCTGCTGGGCCAGCGGGACATGTCAAATCCTGCCACCTCAGCAGTCCCAGGCGGCACCTGGTGCCCCGCCGTGCTGCCGTCTTCACCGCCCAGGCCGGAAAGGAAAGTAGAGGACCCAACGTGGCCGCGGGCACGGGGCACCGACACACCCTGCCTGGTAGGCACTGTGTCAGCCACTGGCCTCAGCCCCATCCCGCCTGCGAGCTCCCGGCTGCTCAGCTGGCTGTCGGCCTCTGTGGAGGCGTGCTCAGCGCCCGCCAGCTCAGCATCAGCAACGCTTACCTGCAGGCGATGTGGCAGCAGGGAGGTGAGCAGGCACCCTGACTGTGTAATGCTGGGCGGGCGCTTCCGGGCATGCCCTGCCGCCACAACATGCCGGGGTGCGTCTTGAACTAAATGTGACATCCTCGCAGTTTCTGTCTGCGCTGCTGGTGGGGCTACGCCGGCTGCCTCCTGCTGTCTGCATTGACAGGTCACACACAGAGGCGGGCAGGCAGGCAGGCAGGCGGGCAGGCGGGCAGGCGGGCAGGCGGGTAGACAGGCAGGCAGGCGGGGGGGCAGGAGGGCAGGAGGGCCACCCAGTGACTGCTTGCCTCGGGCTTGCGCCGGGGGTAGCGCCAGGCCAGCGCCAGGCAGAGCAGGTTGAACGAGACGCCCACATAGTAGGTGGTGGTGGGCACGATGAGGTCGCCCTTGGCCTGGGGGGAGGAGGCATCAAGAGCAGCGATTAGTACTGGTTCATTTGAAGCAGCAATGCAAGAGCTAATTCAATGGCAAACGGAGATACTGTGCTCTGCTGAGCGGGAGCGCCTGGGTTCAAGCAAAGCTCCCACTGCCACCCGCCCTCACCCTCCTCGTCGCCTGTCTCCAATCCAACAAACTGTGGCCGGCGCCACGCGTGCATGTCCCAGGGCTCGTGCCCCCCCCCTGGCAGCACAATGCCCCGCTGCAGTGCGCCCACCGCAAAGCATCCACGATCCCGCTGGGGCCCCGTGCTGTGTACTCACCACGACGATTCCATGACCCCGCTGCTTTGGCGCTCACCACAAAGACAGCATACTGTGATCCCGCTGGGGCCCGCTGCTTTGGCGCTCACCACAAAGTAGAGGATCCAGAGGCAGCAGTTGACCACGCTGGTGATGCAGTTGCCCACGTGGATGGAAGCAGAGTCGCGGGTGCGCACCACCTGCGAATGGTGACGGGCGGGAAGGCATGGGCTGACAAGAAGTCATGGGGTCAGCAGTGGAGGGGGCAGAGAGCAGCTGCAATTGAATTAATCTAGCAGCAATACACCTGCCAGTTTTGCAGCAAGGGAGTCCTGGACTGTGTTCAACGTGGCTTGCCTTTCTTGCCGTGGATAGCGGTGCAGTGTAGTACAGCACCGAGCCAGTGTTGGCGGCCACGCCCCACATCTGCACACAGCACAGCAGCGGTGTGCGTCATGTAACTGAAACCAAGTTCAGGCCACAGGGGCGACCAGGGCTACTTAATGGCATGCATGGATGGGTGAGGGGTGCAGAAGGCTGGAGGTGTCAGCTGGAACAAGCGGGGATGCTTGAATGGCGTGCCGCAGGGCGCTGCAGGGTGCTGCGGGGTGCTGCGGGGTGCTGGCATGGCCTGCTGCCGCTGCCCCGCACCGTTTTGGTGGTGGACCGCGACAGGCCAGCCAGGGAGCTCAGCGCGCCCAGCAGAAGCATGCAGAAGAGGTAGATGAGCAGCAGGACCAGCAGGCGGTCGCGGGTCTGCATGCAGGGGCAGTGCATCAGGGCTTACACAGTTGAACACTAAGCTCTTGTCAGGGCTGAGAGCGCACCTCTTGAGCAGAGCTGGGCTGCACCAGGCCCTTGTATGCAAGGGGCTGTGTTGCATGCTCATGCTGTGCTCATGGGCAGCACAGGTACACCGCCTAGGCTGCCCGTGCCCTGTGGAGCTGGACTGCCCTCAGTGCCCGCTCGCTGAATGTCTGCCTGGAGATGCGGGCCTCACCCGCTGCCGCGCCTGCCCCACGAGGATGACGGTGTTGAACACGGCAATGAGCAGCCTGCAGGGGGGGCCAGCATGGAATGGGCTGAGACCGAGGAGCAAGTCAGCCCGCGGGTCTAGTTGTGAGGCAGCTGGCAGCTGCTGGATGCGGGGAGCTGAGCAGGCACCCCTGCAGGCACCCTGTCCCTGTGCCTGCCCACCCGACAGCCTGCCAACCGCACTGCCGCATGGCCCTTAGGGCGTTAGGATGTCAACCCTATCGGCCATCTGGCTGCATTCCCGGCCTCCTCCTGCTGCATGCTGCTGCTCCCCGCTGGCCCAAGGCTTTGGAGCGACCGCCACGCTGCCTGCCTTCCGGAGTAGGGATCCCTACTCACCCGCCAGCGGAGCTGACAGTGATGAAGGGATCTCTAGTGACCATGCTGTATGCAAACCAGCAGACGGCGTTGCCCACCAGCACAACGGTGGGTAGGGGGTTGAACTCTGGGGGATGGGCATGGCAGGGGGTGTGTGGGCGGCAGGGTGGGGTGGCCGGCGAGCAGGACGGGGCGAAGCCGGCAGGTGGGTAGGGGCGAGCTGCGGGCGAGCACGATGCAAAGGCCAGGCTGCTGCTGCGCCACAAAGCCTGGCCGCCTGTGCCAGTGCTGCCTATGGCGGCAGCGCTGCCCCGCATCCGCCCTCGAAACACACCGCCACCCGCAGCAGTGGGCAGCCGCAGCGCCATGCACCCACCTCCAATGTCTGTCTTCCTGCGCGTGCGCCACACCGTGCGTGTGGGGCTGGCTGCCATGGTGAGGAAGAGGACGACACCAATGGAGGGCACGACACGCTCAAAGATGATCAAGCGCGCACTCATGGTGCCGAGGGCTCTCAAAGCGTCGGTCGGCGGCAGCGGCGGCAGGGGCGGCGGACGAGCGGCGGCACAATGGGAAGGCTTGGGTGGCAGGCTGCGGCTTAGGCGTGACTCTGCGGCAACTGCTGTTGGATGTGGGGGCTTGAGCAGGGCTGGGGAGCGAGTCCAAAGCGCCTACCTAGTAGCAAGAGCAGGTGCCAAGGGTCTGCCGGTCATCACGGGTGTGCCCAGGGCTGCAAAGGTTCTTTCTTCGATTTCAGATTTCAGAGAAACGCAGGTCGAGGTTAGGAAGGCTGTGTTTGGTCCCCAGGTGCCTCCAGCCGCTTTCTTTCAACTGACTGGTCTGCATGAGCCAGCAAGCTTGTTGTGGCCTGCAGACTGGACCGCAGGACGACGTGTTTCACACTCTGCTCGCCCTGGCCTTGGAAGACAAGAGCACCCCTTGGTGGCCCTGCTGCTGCCCCCAAGTGGGTGTGCGAGACTTGGCGCAGAGAGCACCAGGAAGCAACATCTGAGACCTGCCTGCCCTGCCGACGAGGGTCTGAAAGGTGAGAGCATGGCAGAGTCGGCGCGAAGGTTGGTATGCGTCACCGGCACCGTCGCCGCCCACACACCAACTGACGCAGCCCTGATCCCCGCCCTCCCCTGCCTGAGAAAACTTCAGGGTGCGAGACTGGCACACAGTAGAAGTCATGGAGCAAGCAATTGAGAAGCTGCGGAGCGCTGCCCAGCGGCTACCGCCTGCAGAGCATAGCCCGGACATGCGGCTCCTGCTGGAGGGGCTGCAGCTCATGCATGCCGGAGCGGCAGAGCTGCAGGGCGCGCTGGCAGCAGCGCAGGCGCCAAGAGGTGTCGACTATATAGATACCGTCCTGCTGGACCAGCTCCTGCTGTTCAATGTAGGTACGGCAATCCCCAGCGTGCCGGTGGTCCTGCCTGCCTGCCTTCCACCTGGCTGCCAAGCATGCTGTGCTCACCCTGCCTACTGGCGCTGTTCTGCAGGGCTTGGTGCACACAATCCGGGGTGCAGGCCTGAGCATGGAAGCAACTGGCATACTGCGCTGCCACTGCAAACTGCCCAGGCTCATCTCCCCGCACGGTGAGGGCGAGCGTCATGGTGCTCACTCACCCCGCTTGCTCTGCAAAGCGCTGCTTGCACCACGCTGTGCGCACTGCACGGTGTGCGGGCCCCGAGTTGCACAACGACGCGTGCTGACAAGTGCAGTAGGGAGGCCTCTTTCGTTGACTGCAGGTCTGCCCTTCCAGGATGCCAGCCCTAGCTTTGTCGTGTGCCTCATGGGCGCAGCATTCAACGCCATACTGGACGGCTCCGTGCCCCAGGCGGCGGCCCTGCTGACCCAGGCAATTGATGCTGTCTGGCCCAACGATGCAGCAGCGCGCCAAGCGCGTGTCCAGCTGGAAGGGCAGTTGTGGGTGCCGTCGTTTCCCCCTGGCGGGCAGGGGGCGCGGCAGCCTGCCCTGCAACCGGAGCATTCCACTGATCTGGCCCGTGCGCTGCAGGCGCAGCTTCAGCAGCACTGCCCAGAGGTCAGCTTGGGAGATTTGCACCGCTCTGCGCTGCTGCTGCGCATGTATGCGGGCAGACATGATCTCACATTTACCAACCCCAGGGTTACACCAGACAGAAGGCGCCTCGAGCAGCACCTGGTGGACAGCCAGCAGCTGCTCAACAGCAGCACAGGCAGCGGTGGCTTTGCAGCTGCCTACTTTGCCAGTGCTTCCATGCTCATCCGCCACCCGCCTGAGCTTGCCAGCAGGCAGCTGCGCCGACGGCTCAAACTGCAGCAGCAGCTGGCGCAGGAGAGTGTGGCCGGGGCCGCCGCCGCCAAATGTGAGCCGCTGCACCCAACGTGCCCTTGCCTAGGGTTGTTAGTAGCTTCGCGTGCTCTAGCAGCTAGGCACAGCATGTGCCGTCGCTTGATCCGAGTGGCGACCCATTCTGTCAGTGTCAAACATAGTGTTTCGTCCTTGCCTCACAAACTGCAGGCTGGATGTCGGCGGCGCAGGCTGCAGCAGACTTTGGGTATCTGTTTGGGGTCCTTAGCGGCATGCTTGTTGGGGCGCCCGACCGTGAGCTCAAGCAGCTAGCCGACTCGCTGGCAGCTCAGGCAGCAAGCTTCCAGCCCCGCTTGAAGCCCTGGCTGCCGGCCTCTTACATGCGGGATATCACGTCACACCGCGGGCAGCTGCAGCAGCTGCTGGCAGGAAGCTCACCACAAGAGGTGGCAGCAGCCAGATCTGGTAAGCAACACTTTGCGCCTGCTTGCAATGCACATATGTGTTGGGATGCATCTCAGCCCGTCGTGCGTTGTCCCTGCATTCAAAGGCCTGCATCTCATTTGCCACCCCACCACTGTGCCACCCATGCAGAGGCACCCCCCGATACGCTGTGCTGCGACTACTGCCGCGTCAACGCACTCCACCTGCGCAAGTGCGCCGCCTGCCGGTCAGCCAGCTACTGCAGCAAGGAGTGCCAGACCAAGGCATGGAAGGAGGGGCACAGGCGTGAGTGCGCACAGCTAGCTGCTGCCCACCAGCAGGGCAGCTGAGGCGGTTGATGGGCCGGATGACGGCACCAGGGCTGCGAGGGCCGTCAGCCATGCCGGCAGGCGGCTGTGATGCACATGGCAACCAATAGTGTGGCACCCGGGGTTGTGCAAGTCCTCCCTGCAGCACGCACCCCAATTAACCCTCGATTTGTTTTTGAATTGTACAGCCTCGTACTTTGAAACTGCTGCAATGGCAAAGTTGCACAGCATGCACGTTGTGTCATGTCTTAGGTACCTGTGCCGACAAGAAGTGCAGCAGGCACCCTGCACCAGTGCGACATCGACAGTGCCTCAGCTCTTTGTAGGGACTGGGCACCCGTGGGCATCTCAATTCCGGTTGTTGAAGAAGTGCTTGCTCCGCGCCTCTACCATAACATTATCTTTTGCAGATGCAGCTCAGGCTGGGGTGCTACAGCAGGCAAAGCCCGAAGCCACCTGTAACGCCCCTGCCCAGTGGAGGCGCGGCCCAGCTGGCGCTAAATGTGGCCTTCGTGTCTTTACAAAGAGCAATATTCAGAACGAAACACAACACTCACTGCAGATTCAACGGCGTACAATCAAGGGCAGTACATTCCGTGTGCAAGCACGAGGGGCTGCGCCGGCTGCTCCTGGCCGACCAGCAGCGCTGACGGGTGCACCTCAAAGTTGAGCACCCGCATGCCCTGCCGGCTGCTGCTGCCGCTCACACTGCCGCCACCGCTGCTGCTGTCGCCATCAGGGCTGCTGCTGCCGTTGCCATCAGAGCTGCTGCCGCTGCTGCCTCCATAGGCACTAGGGCTGCCGTTGCTGCTGCTGCTGCTGCTGCTGCTGAAGTCCCCGTCACTGTCGCTGCTGCTGTCCCCGGCGCCGCACTCCACACACAGCGCGGCCATGTGGCCCGGCGCCGGCTGCAGCAGCGCAAACTGCCAGCGCCGCAGGTCTGGGGCAGAGGTGTGGAAGCGAATGGCAGCGGCCGAGATAGCGACTGCTGCTTCGAGACCGCCATCGCCGGCGCCTGCCCAGCTGTTCCCTGGCCAACTGGGCTGCCACTGATTCGGCTGCTGGTGCTGGTTGTCTAGCTGCTGCATCGCTGCCTCCATAGCCTCCACAGCGTGCGCAGCCTGCTCCTGTTGCCGTGGCGGCGTCAGGGGCTCTGGCACCTGCTCCTGCTGTGCCTGCTGCTCCTGCCACGCCGCCTCCTGCTGCTGGCTGCCCACCCTGAAGCTGAAGCTGCGCAGGCCGGGGGGAGCGGAGATGCCGCGCCCCAGAGCCTTCACGTAAGCCTCCTTCAGTGTCCACAGCTGCACAAAGTAGGCAGCCCGGCTCGCCTCATCAGGGCATGCTGCACCAGGCAGGGGTGAACAAAGGGTGGGAGGAAAAGGTGAGGGTGAGGATGGAGGAAACCAGCGGCATCTCAGCTTGGGTTGCTGTTACCTCGCGGCATTGATTGGGTTCCAGGGCGCTGAGTGTGATGTGACCTGCAGTGCCTGCTATCCTCACTGCCAGCCCCACCCGTCCCAGCCCAGGCCAGCACAGCGCCGTGCAGCCCCTTGCCCTGCCCAGCCCTGCCCCCTCTTTGTCTGCTTGCTTGAAGAAGCGGTGCTGAACAGCCACAGCCCAGCCCACACTGCCAACATTCAAACACCATGCCAGCACCGTGCCTCCCCGCTCACCCCGCATGTCGGCAACCTCCTGCTCCGAGAAGCGGCGCTGCGCCAGGCGCATGGGGTCACTGCGAGTGCGCCTCTCTGCCGCCTCGACGTCCAGCCCCACCAGCCCCTCGACTGCAGGCACAGAGCAAGAGGATGCATGGACGTAAGGGCAGGCTGCGCAGAGCAGGTGGGCAAGCAGGCAGGCAGGCGGGCAGGAATGGCAGAGAATCATTTGCTGCCCTGCCCAGCAAGGCTCCGGGTCGTTCCCTCACCCGCTCCCAGTGCAGCTCCTTCTGCGCCTGCCATGCCCATGCCGCGGCCCGCCCCTGACAGAGCCCTGCACCGGAACCCTATCCATCCCGCGACATACCCGTGACCGCCAGGCCGATGAGCGAGGCAGTGTGCGTGAGGTTGAAGCGCAGGGTGTGGCCGCCGGGGGTGGCGGTGGGCCACAGCAGGTGTGGCTTGCCGTGGGTGCCGCGCTCAAACAGGAGGGCGCGCGGGTGCGGCGACCCCGCAAGGTATCCCGCCAGCACAGACCTGAAAGGGTGGTGGGAAGGCAGGGGCACAGGCAGGAGGACAGGCAGTGTATGTGGCAGGGGTCCGGACAGGGTGTACAGCACAAACGGTGGGCAGCAGGGGAGGCAGTATGTGGCAGGGGTCGGAACGGACCCACGGGGAGAAGCTGAGCCAGCAGCAGTGGCCCTTATGCAGCAGCGCCGACATTGGGAGGTGCAGGAGAGGGACTGTCTGCCCTCCTGATTGGGACAACTTTTGGCAGAGGAGCTCCCTTGGTCTGCCTGCCCCACCTGACGTGTGCCCGCGCCAGCACCCGCTCCCGCCGCACCGCCGGGTCGTCTGAGCTGTTGCAGTCCCGCAGCTCGTCCTCAGCTAGCAGCTCGCTGCAGCGCAGCAGGTCCGCTTCACTGGACACCTGCGGCGTAGAGCGGCAGGTGGAATGGGTGCGGTCGTGGCGGCGAAGCGACGACAGGGCGGCACGGGCGTGGCGCCGGCGACTTGGGGAAGCGGGTGGGTTGTTGGGAGAGGGCAGCCCCGCGGAACGCGTGCGACCTCCTCAGCATGCTCACGTTGGTTGGGTCCAGCCACCAGATGTGCACCTCGCCGGGCTGTATCGCCCGCGTGCCGGCAGGGAGCGGCGCGGCGGTCCCGACGTTGGCGGCGTGCAGCTGCTGCGCTGCCAGGCAGCGCCAGGCGGCGTGCCGCCGGCTGGGCGCCTTGGACAAGCCCCAGCAAGCCGCCAAGGAGGTTTGTCCGCCGAAACCGGCAGGCAGAGCGCGCTGGAAGGAGCCTTGGTGAGCTGTGACGAGCGGGGCAGCGGCGCCCAGTCCCCTGCCGAAATGACGCAAGCTTGTGAGCATCTGGACAGACTGCACGCGCCCATTCCACTGCACCAAGGCAACCGTGCCCAGCATGGCGGCCCTTTCAGCAAGCGCCAGGCAGTGTAAATGCTCGATAGTTCAATCGGGCGAGCAATTGGGCCTTCAGGCGGCCCTAGGCAGAGGACGAAACCCAGGCCACGTCGGCAGTAGCCTTTTCGCATTTTCGTGCCTTTGAAGGCCACCAGTTGCCTGAACACATTGAGATTGCTGCCAGCGAGTGTCGGTGAGTCCGCACAACCCCGAAGTTGGGCCGCCTTCTGAACAGGTGCGCTGCTGCCTTGGCGTTTGCCCTCAAAGACGTCGAAGGCATCCGTGTTGGGCTCCGCGCCTCCCCCGAGGCGTCCGAAAGGCAGTGCAGTTGGTGGAGCCCGTTCCGTCGCTCCCAGCTGCCGGTCGCAGCTGGGGCGAATGATAGTAGAGGAGAGTGAAAGGCAGACTTGGGTTTTGTTCCGCAAACACAGCGACCAAGCCGGTTGGGCTCACGCCAACGCCGCCGCCACTCCTGCCGCCTCACCGCCGCCTGCCGCAGCCCACGACACGCAGGCACTCAAACCTCCGAGCCTGGCATCGCACAGCATCCCTTGAAGCGCGCAGCTTTTGACTGATCGCCTTGCTCCTGCACGCATAACCGCTCCAGAACAGCCCTTGTCTGTGGCAGCGGCGGCGGCAAGCAGTTTGCGCCCAAGCAGCAGCGAGCATGGCGGCGCCGGAGCCGGTGGGCGAGCGGCGTGTGGCGCTGGTGTGCCACACCTGGGGCCACCCCAGCACCTTCTACACCTGGGTCTTTGCCAAGCAGTACATCCTTCGGGTGTGTCCCTCCGTCCCTGCCGCTTCTCCTGAGCAGGCTGCACTACCGCCTCGCCATTGCTGCGGCAGATGCTGCGCAAGGCGCTCTGTGGGGCAAGCTTGGGAAGCAAGCTGCCGCGGCGGCCGCCGCTGCTTAGTACACTGATGTCCCCGTCGCCTGCTCCCTCCCCCGCACTTGTTTGAATGTTTTCAAATTCAACCTTGCCGCTTCCGTCTGCATCGTGTCCGCTCCTGCCTGCAGCGCCAGGAGCAGGATGGCAAGCTGGTGCTGGACCCGCGGGAGAAGCTGTTCATCGTCAAGGTGAGGCAGGGTACTGCCGGGTACTGCTGGTGCCAGGCAGGCCGGTGATGCTGCGTCCACGGCCCCATCATGCCAAGCGTCCCGCCCACTGCTCCCTCACACGGCATGGTATCCCACTGCGCACGCCCGGCAGTTTTCCCAGGGTGCTCGCTGCATGCCCTGTTGGCGCCCTGCCTCACTGGTGCCGTGGCCCCGCCCCCCCCCCGCGCTGCTGCACAGGCGGGGCGCGACGAGGGTCCCCCCGACCGCTGGAAGGTGGGCGGCCCGCTGGTGCCGGACCTGGACACCGCGCTGCAGCGCTACCCGCACACCACGGTCAAGCTGGAGGGCAGCGTCAAGTCAAACATACACACCTTCCTGGCGCAGGTGGGTGGTGGGGGTGGTGGGGGTGGCGTAAGGGGTGCATGCCCTTGGGGAGGGGGGTGCATGCTTTGGGGGAAGGGGGTGCATGCGTTGGGGGGAGGGTGGACGGGGAGGCAGCGGGGGCAGGGGGTGGGATGCAGAGGTTGACTGGCGCAGGTGGGATGCAGAGGGTTGACTGGCGCAGGTGGGATGCAGAGGGTTGGCTGGCGCAGGTGCAGACTGGGAGCGTGGCGCCGCATGGCACGAGGGGTGCAGTGCGCGCTGCCCAGTGTAGTGGAGGGCCGCGTGTGCAGCTGTGCCCCACTCCTGATGGCCTTGCACTCCCCCATCAACCTGCTTCCATCTACCCTGCCTGCCCGCCCCCTGCCTGCCCTGCCCCTGTGCTGCCGCAGCATGACATCGACCTCCTGCTCATCCCCGACCACTGGCCCACCTCCTTCCTTCCAGGCTTAATCAGCTCAGGTGTGCGAGGTTGCCTTTCTGTTTTTGCATCGAAAGCTGCACCTGTTGCGCCTCGCCAAGCGCAAGCCACAGCTGTGCGGGCACTGTTCCTGTCACCTGTGCTGCCGCCGCCCTGCCCCGCCGTAGTAGCTGCCTCAATGTGCTGCCTGCCTCGCACCGCCGCTGCCCCTGTGCCCCGCCCTGCTGCTGCTGCAGTGAGCGAGTGGGTGAAGCAGAATGTGCGGTGCCCCTTCATCATTGTGCGCCGCAATGCGGTGGTCAACGCACGCATGAAGATTTCCAGCCAGGTGCCGCAGCACAGTGGGGGCTCCGGCAGCGGCAGCAGCCCGCAGGCCAGCTTCGAGTGAGTGGGGAGGTGGCATGGGGGTGGGGCTTTGCAGGTTGGGGAACGGCAACGGGGTGGGGCTGTGCAGGCCGTGGGAAGGGGCAAGGGTTTGCCCTGCGCAGGCCGGGGGGAGGTATATGGGGCTGGAGCGGTGGTGGACTGCAGGCGGTTTGATGCAGGGAGGCAGGCAAGCGTTACTGGTTGGTGGAAGCTCCAGCTTGCGTGGCGCAACCCGTCGCGGCGTCAACGGCACACGTGCTCCCACCAAGGGCACTGCACACTACCCAGCGCCTGCTGCACCCAACCCCCTGCCCCGCCCTGCCCCTTTGCTTCCCCCCCCTCCAGCTTGCATGACCGCACCCGCAGCACCACAATGGCGCTGACCCCGGAGCGCGCGGGGCGGCGCATCGCCATCGCCTACAACAGCTTCCCCGTGGGGCGGGGCCTCATGCAGTTTGCGCGGGATAAGGTGCTGACCCACGCCGACACGGTCTACATCTGCCACGTGTTCACCCAGCACAATGCGGTGCGCGGGCGGGGCGCGTGCCTGTAGGTCTGTGGGGCCAAGGGTGGCAGGGGAGGCGCTGACGGACGCATGCCGGCACGGGCTGCTTCTCCGTGCCTTTGGTCGGCCCGTTCTCTTTCTCACACAGACATCAGGGTGGATGGGGCTGGTGGTCCCGACGAGCGGGGGGCACGGGCTGCACAGGCGGTGCAGCACCAGGCAGATCACTTTCCACCCCACATCATCCGGACCTGCATTGTGGCGCATCACGCGCCCCTCCCAACCTCCCGCGCACTCCATCCCGGATCACCCCACCACAGGTGGTCAAGGATGCGCTGAAGTTCATGCGGGTGATGACGCTGCAGAAGGCGGAGTCGTTCAGCGAGGAGGTCACGCGGGACAACTCCATCCAGTTTGGCGCCGCTGAGCTGGCGGGGTACAATGTGCAGCTCAACGTGACGCTGCAGGTGGGGCAGGGGGAGGGGCGCGGGGGCCCGATGCTTGGGCAGAGGGGGAAGCTCAGGGCGCAAGGCGAGGCTGGTAGGGAGCTGGGGTGGGCGTTTACATAGCGAGAGACGGCGGCATGCAGGCGGCACTGCCTGGTGCGAGTGTCATGAGGCGCAGGGTGCGGGTTGGTTGCGCATGCCGGTAGTGGTTGATCATGCGCACTGCGTGCCTCATGCGGCCGCCCGCCTGCCCACCTGCCCGTCAACTGCGCTGCGCTGCTGGGCCGCACGCTTTGATGCACTGCAGGGCGACTCCAAGGCCGCCCTCACGGCCTTTTGCGAGAGCGAGGAGATTGAGCTCCTTATCATCGGCAGCCGCAGCACGGGAAAGATACGCAAGAAGTTTGGGTGAGGGAGGGCCGCTGGGGTGGGCTGTGGGGGCAGTCAGTCAGTAAGGCGTCCACATGGAGGGAGGAGGGTTCCATGCCAACCAACCCCTGCTCACCTCACCTGCCCTCCCTCCGCGCCCGCCGCGCCTGCTTGCCCCGGTCTGCAGCGGCGGCGGCGTGTCCAGCCACCTCATCGACAACTCGCCCTGCCCCTGCCTGGTCATACCCTACAAGTTCATGGGGGTGGATGAGGGGGCAAGCGCCGAGGAGGAGCTGTCCGGCAGCCCCACCTCCCCCCCGGGGGCCACCTGGCTGGGCGGGGGCAGCCCTGCCGCAGCGGCAGCGGCGGCGGCAGCAGAGGGGCCAGGCTGGTGAGCTGGGGTGGGGTGGTTTGGGGTGAGGCAGCCAGCTAGATAGCTGGAGGTACTTGTGTGCTGGTGTGTGCTGATGGGCGGGTGGGCTGGCCTGGGGCTGGCCTGGGTTGCACAGCCGGCTCCCGGCTCGTCTATGCGACCACCTGCTTGACGCCCCGCTTGTTTGCCAATCGCACCTCGTGACTTGGCTGCAGGCTGGCGGACGCAGCGGTGCAGACAGAGGGCCCCGCTGCGGCGCCTCAAGTGGCCTCCGTGGTGGCGGCCTCGCTGGCGCCAGCGGGCGGCGGGCACAGCACGCCCTCCGACATGCTGACCTCTCTGCAGAAGCAAATCGAGGAGAAGGACCGCACAATCGCCGAGCTGCGGCAGCAGGTGCAGCAGCTGCGGCTGGCTGCGGCGGAGTGGGAGGCCAGCAGCACACACGACCCCACACAGGCGGCACACGCTGTCTAAGAGCAGAGCAGGCAACTGGTTGCATGGAGTACCGTGAGGTGCACCAGCTGTTGCCACTGCCGGGGCCTGGGTGGCCGCTGGTGGTTCCCCATGGCATCAATGTTGCTCTCCCCTTAAAACTCAACACAGGCGCCACTTGTCAGGACACTTTTGCTCCTATGCAGCATGTACCATTACACAGTCTACACCTGCCTTTGATGCTGCCCTCCGCTCGTGGCAGGCCACGCCTGTTTTGTGGTGACGCGTGCTAGCCAGTCTAGCCAGTCTAGCATGCTCCCCCCCGTTGCTGGGCAAGCACTTGTTTGTAAAAGGTCTTTAATCTAGAGCTAGTAGCCTTGCCAAGAAGAGGTTGCGGCTCGGCTCTTGTTCGGAACGTCTGCCACGCATTCTGCCGGCGCCGCCGCCATGTCAGCTGTGTGCACCTGGTTGGGCCATTACGTCTCACATCACACAGCGAATAAGGTTCAGGCAAGTCAGTGCAGGCAGGCAACTGTGTGTGGGGGGCTGCCCTTCTGTCACGTAAACCACAGCATGGCACAGCATGGCGCAGAGTGCGACGCAGCGTGCCTGCCCCAAACCAAACAGTTACACACCCCTGCCGACAACACGGCACATCGGCCGCACCAGCTCCGTCCCAACCCACCTGCACAACGTGTCCCCCGATGCTAGGCTGAGCAGGTGCCTGAAGTAGTGCGCGCGCTGTGCTCAACGGATGCCAGACATAAATTTGAACTCGGGGTTGGAGTGGTCCTTCACGACTTGTGGGGCACAGCCGGCACAGCGTGCGTCAATTGGAAGTAGACACCCAGGCTTGCACTGCGCCAGGTGCATGACAGCCTGTGGTGCAAAGCAGGCACAGCGGGCGCACAGACGACACAGCAGGCATGACACGAGTCACAGGGATAACAGGGCTGGAGCAAGGAGGGAGTCGAACAACCCGGCGCGGGTGGCTCCCTCGCTCTGCCGGTGCCCCTGAGTATTCTTTTATCGCCAGCTGGCAGAGATTCCGGACGCGGGGCAACCCTGCTGACAACCACAACCTTGACTGCCCCAACCTGGACGTTCCCTTTTCCACTCCTCTTCCTAGCCACTAGCCTCTTGCTGTTGCTTTCTGGGCGCTGGGTGCTCTCCTTGCTGCGGGAGCTTATTACTCTCATTGGTGCTGGAGTGCTGGAGGGTGGCATTCGAACAGGACAGGCTAGCTGGGCGTTTGACCCCCCCACCCCCACGTTTGACCCCCGCAAAGCCCGCCGCCCCCTCTGCCCACCCCACCCTTTGTGAGCGAAACCACCTATGGACACTCTGCATTGCTGTTCTGCGCTTTTATAACGAGCACATGATCTAACAAACAGTAGGCAAGGGGTACACAGTGGACGGCAATCAAGAGGCCGTGCAGGCAGGGTGAAAAAACAGGAGCCCGTGCACTCAGGGTGCAAAATCAGGAGGCAGCGCAGGCGGGGTGAACAAAACAGGAGGCAGTGCATGAAGGAGAAAGAATCAGGGGGCAGTGCAGGCGGGACAGAAAGGTCCACAGCTAAGCGGACGCCCCCCAGTTCATGGGTTGAAAAAAACAGGAGGCAGTGCACGCAAGGAGAAAGAAACAGGAGGCAGTACAGGCGGGGCAGAAAGGTCCACAGCTAAAAGCGGCGATGCCCCCAAGTTCCATCGACAGCAAGTCTGCTGCTCACCAGCGGTGGTGCCGCTGCGGCTTGCCCCAGGGGCACGTCTGTCGAGCGGTTTGCTTCAGGCAGGCACCGTCAAGATGGTGCGCGTCCAGCAGCAGATGACTCGAACAGCTTCTGCGGGCAGGGAAGGGGGAGGCGGAGGGGGGCATGCGGTGCTTGGCGGCCAGCACTGGCAGCAGCGAGGAGGGCAGGAGCTCAGTGGCGGCGGCAGCAGGGAAATGCGCTCGAAGGCAGCCGCTTGAGTGTTCAGGCAGGCACGCGTACTAAGCGACCGTACTAAGCGACTAGCACTGGCAGCAGAGCGAGGCAGCAACCGGCAGCGGCGGAAGCAGGGTACTGTGCTGCTCACCAGTAATGCCGCTCACGTCTTCTTGAGGACACGTGCGCAAGTCGCACATGTCTCTGACATGCTGCAGGGAAGGGCAGACGTGGGAGGCACCACATAAGTTTGGGGACACTGACTTGCGCTCACACCTGCACCCCATCCTTCACACCGGCAGTCCATCCTTCACTGGCAGCGCCAGCAGCAAGACCCGGCAGCGGCAGCGGCAGCGGCAAACCATCCTGGCAGCATCACCAGCCTGGTCACTCTTGATTATTTTGCCGCCGCCGCTGCCTGGGCACTGGCAGCATGTGCAGCAGCTGAGCCCGGCAGCGGCAGCGGCAGCGGCAAAAGCATCCTGGCAGCCAGTCGCACCTGCGCACTGGCAGCATGTGCCACATCACCGGTCGGGTGATCGTGGCCGCAGTCACCGCAGCCGCGCGGCCCATGGTGGCGATGCCCTCGGCAGCCGCGTTGGCGGGCGGCACGAGCGCCTCTGCGGCCGCAGCCACCCGCTGGGCCGGGGGCTTGATCTCTAGGATGCTAGAGGACACCCGGCCCAGGCCAATGCCCAGCCCCAGGCCCACGGCGCCCAGGCCCAGGCCCACGGCGGCAGCAAGCAAGTTGTTGCCACGGGCTGGCTCGCCAGCCATTGTCTGGGTGTCTGGGCTGGTGTGCGGGGGCTTGTCGAGAGAGCGTGGTGTGCGGCAGGCAGAGTTCGTAGTGCGAGACCAAAAAGTGGCTATACAAATCGATTGTGGGAACGATATGGGTTGGGAACGATATCGTGTTCATTCATTCACTGACTAGGTTCAGTCTGTCCGACCTGTCCGACAGTGGACGCCTGCACCGACACCCAAAGTGCCCCCCGCTCCCAGCAGGGTGCCCGAGGAACTTGCAAGGTTACCCAGGAGCCAATAAGGTTCGCTGCAGGGCGCTGGAGGGGACGCATGTCATGTAATGGGGCTGCTTAGCCGCCGGCGCACCGCAGCACAGCACCCGCGGCCCAGGTGCTTGAAGTTCAAGTCGACAGCCGCACCACTGCCTCTGCCGCAATTTTCTCTCCCATCCTTCCCTCCTTGGACGCCTGCTGGCAGAACGGCCGGCTGGCAGAGTGGACGTTTTCAAGCGGGCCCGACTGTTCAAGCCCCGCACCGCAAGCGCCACTGCCCGCCTGCCCTCGCCTGCACCTTGCACACCCCACCCACGGTTTAGGGACGTTGCTTCTGCAGTTGCGCGTGGGGCGCTGCCGTCCAGCTACCCGCCGCCCCTGCACACAGTGCCTGGTGGGCAGGGGCTGCGAGGCCCGGCCACCTCCGTAGGGGGTGAGCAGTGCATGTTTTCGTGTTTTGGGCTGGGGCCAGACTGGCAACAGTATTGGATGATTGTCCTGGCATGGAGCCAGCGCTGGCTCCGAGGTTTGCCCTGGATGGCTCCAGGTCTTGGGCAGGCTAAGGGCTGCAATGGGGCAAAGCATGGACCATTACGCTGTCTGCTCCTCTCTTAACAAAAGCCAAGCCTGTGTTGCGGTGACGCATATTGGCCAGTCCAGCTGTGCATCACTCCCCTCATGCTGCCATCAAGTGGTGGTTTGTAAAGCGGGGCTTCGATCCAAACCTGGTAGCCTCGCCAAGTAACATCGCGGCTGGGCTCTTGTCGAGGCGGCTGCCACACATTCCGCCGGCGCCGCCGCCACGTCAGCGGTGTCCACCTGGTTACGCAATGGTCTATCTGGTACCGGGCGATGATCAAGCGGCGGCGTGAAGTCCACCGTTTATCTCTGGACGAGTTTGGCGCGCAGCCGCCGTATTGCAAGCTCGCGGCACAACGCCATGTCGGGAACCAAGCCGAAGATCATCTACTTCAACATCCAAGGCCCGTGGAGGGACATGTTGCGGCTCTTGCTGTAGTCCAATGCAGCGGGGGGGCGCTGCAGCCCCTGCTAGGGCCGCCGCCTGCCAGTGCCCGCCACGCTGACGCCAGGCAGCACTGCACCGCCCCCTGTTGTGCCCGGCCACGCTGCACCCCTAGCTCTGACGCACCCCTACTCTTGCAGCACCACCATTGCCCTGCATCCCTGCTAGCTTGCCGCAGCGCGCCGTGCTCCACCGCTTCCTCTTGCCCCCGCCTGCCCCTCCCTTTCAAATCCGCCTGCCTCCCGGGGGCCCCGCCGGCCCTCCTCACCCTGCAGGCCGTGCGGAGGTCATCCGCCTGGCCCTGGCTGCTGCGGGCGTGGAGTGGGAGTTCGAGGCGGTGGACAAGGAGAAGATGAAGGCTGATCTGGATGGATACCCCTTTGGGCAAGTGCCCAGGTGCGCCACCAGAGGCCACCTGCCAGATGACGCACGGCGCAGCGTTTCTTCTAACAGTACAGTAGTACCTTACTGCGTCACATCCTCGTCTCCCTGCATCCATTTCGCCTTGCCTGCGCAAGGCTCCAAATGCCTTGTTTTGGTGTTCTCTCTTGGAGCACAGCCTGCCGTCTTGATCTGTCCCTTTCTGCTCGTGCCCAGGCCCACCTACAGGCAGCTACCTCCCCGGAGCAGGCAGCTACCTCCCCAGAGCACCCCAAAACCCTGTTCATGTTGTTTTGTCTCGCTCTGCAGGTACATTGACGATGAGGTGGACATGGTGCAGAGCATGGGCATACTGCGCCACGTGGCACGCAAGCACGGCCTCTACGGCACCTCCCCCGCCGAGCAGGCGCGGGTGGAGGAGGTGCGCTGACGTGGAAGCTGCGGCGCGCCATGCCACGCTGTGCATGCTGCTGCTGGTGCACTGCTCATGTGGGTTGCGCAGCATAGGGTGGAGGGAAGCCTGTTTGAATTGGTGTGCAGCTGTGCAGCAGTGTGGGGCACTGGACAGTGGGAGCAGGGCTGCGGTAGGCAGCACGCTCCTCCCTCAGTGCCTTGCCCTGCCGCTGCCCTGCCGCTGGCCTGCAGGTGATCGAGGGCGTGAACGACTGGATCATGCACCTCTTCATGGACTGCATCATGAAGGGGATGAAGGTGAGCAGGAGGTGGCGATCACGCACCCCCCACCCTGCCTGCGCACAAGCGCGCTGCACCCCTACCTGCAGGAGCGCCTCGGCTAGCGCCTGGTTCCCTGCCTGACTCTGCGCCACATGCACC
The DNA here is from genome assembly GCA_029339195.1 of Micractinium sp. NFX-FRZ. Taxonomy (NCBI): domain Eukaryota; kingdom Viridiplantae; phylum Chlorophyta; class Trebouxiophyceae; order Chlorellales; family Chlorellaceae; genus Micractinium; species Micractinium sp. NFX-FRZ. The sequence continues at coordinate 115,824 of JAPTJF010000011.1, forward strand.
CTGACCACGCGGGCCCTCACCCATGGCATGCTCGATAATCACTGTGGCACCTTTTTGTTGCCTACAGGAGGACCCCTCCGTCAAGGATGCGTACTGGCAGAAGCGCATGGACCCAGAGTCGGCCCACGCGCCCACCACCTATGGCGCGCACGCCTTCTTCCTCAACCGCCTGCTGGGCAAGGGCGGCGGCGACGGCTTCTTTGTCAAGAGCGGCCTGACGGTGGCAGGTGCGTGGCAGGCTGGCTCTTTGCCGGCGCAAACTCGCCTCGCTGAAGGCAGCGCTGCCCTGCCCCTGCTTGCGTTATCCTGCGTGGCTTGCATGGCTCCGATGCTGTGGCCCCTGCGCGGGCCATGCACAGCGGGGGCCGGGGGTGGCAAGATCCGCGGCTGCTTGGCGGCCTTCCAACCGCTGCACACACCCCAGCTGCCAGTGGCCACTCGCTTTGCTGGCCAGTTGATCATGCATGCGCAGGTCATAATGAAGGCTCCAAGCCCCCCACTTTGTGCGTGCACCCCGTGCAGACATCATGCTGACGGTGTCGATGCAGCTGCACACACCCATTTCGGCGCCGAGCGCCTGGCAGAGCAGGTGCGCGCCCCTCCGCCTCCCCACCCACCCATCATCCCCGCCTGCCAGCCCGCCACGCGAGCTCACTCCTGCACGCCCAGCCTGCGGGTCTGCGCCCTCGCTCTGTGCACATGCACGCACTCACTGCAGCTGCCTTTGACGACGTGTTTTGCGACGTTGGGGGGAGAGGATCCCTCAGGATCCACCCCTGCCGCACCAGTGCACCCAACTCATGGTATCGCTCCCACCTGCCTGCCCCCCCCCGCCCCGCCCCGCCGCAGTGGCCCGACTTGATGGCGCTGCACGACCGCGTGATGGCGCTGCCCGGCATCGCCGCCTACAAGGAGGGGCCGCTGTACATCCCCACGCTGCACTCGCTGGTGTAGGCGTGCGTGGGTGGGTGCCGAGCCCTGCCTGGGAGAAGGATGGGAGGGTAACAGACCAATCGCACTGAATGCAGTGTGTGTTGAGATGCGGTGCAACGTGGGCCGGCGATCAACAAGAGGGTGTGGGCGGCAGGGCCTGAGGGCGCGCTGTGCGTGCACCAGGACTCATGCACATATGTTCTGAGCCGCATGCCTCAGTCGTAAAGACCTGTACTACTGGTTTGTAATGAGACTGTGTAGAGAAGAAGTATTCAAGCTCAACAAACAGATTGAAGAGTGCTCCTGGCCCTGGTGGCAGGACGGCGGCGCGGTAAAGGCGCAACTAGTGGCGGCAGTTCATCTGGCCACCCTTGAGGCGCAGTCTCTGCCATGTGTTCCACCGCGTATCATACTCGTATGACCCCACAAGGCGATGCCTAGCCGCTCGCGTCCTGCGTGATGAGGTTGCACTGCTGGCAATGCCGGTTCGCTCTTCAGCGACACGCAACCCGGCCCCTCACTGCTTTCTGGCGTCCTTGATTTGCGCAGACCAGCCCACGGGCAACAACCTCAAATGCAGAGCGGTCTCGCTAGAAACCCAGAGGTGAACCCAGAGGTGGAGGGAGGGCGGGAGGCCGGGGGACCCTCGCGCACAGCTTTATGGGCCTCTTTGTAACTTATGTGGTGGTAAGATAACATAGAAGCCGCCGCGGTGGTGCGCGTGTGGTGTTTCTGAGGTGCCGTCGCCGCTGCTGCCGCCGCCGCAGCCCGCCCGCTGGGCAGGTGCTCTGTGGCGCAGGCACAGAGGCGACCCACCTACCACACCCCACGATGCCTGCACAACCAACCTGCTTGCAGATGCGGGCTCTGCGCAACGCCGTGGGCGCGGCGCGGGCAGGCGCCCAGCGCGCCCGCACCCTGCACACCCGCCCCGCTGCGCCGCCGGCGCCGACGCCGCAGCACGCCCCCCTGCGGCAGAGGCAGACGGCGCTGGGAGCCAGCATGCTCGATGCCCTCGACACCAGGGACGCCACTGAAGCGTCCTATGGCACCACGGCAGCCGGCGGGCCGGCGGAGCAGGCGCCTCAGCAGGAGCCGGGGGTGAAGCCTGGGGATGACGACGCCGCTCGCTTCCAGCTGGTGCGCTGCCTGCCCGCCCCATCATGCGGCGCCACCTGCCGGTGCTGTTATTGACCTAAGTTCTTGCATCATGGTTACTGGGAAGCAGGAGGCTGCCCTGTTTGACGTGCTGGCGGTGCATCACATGTTGGGAGGCCATTCACGACACTCCCTCCCCCATGGTGGCTTACGCCCCTCCCTCACCACCCTCTCTGCCCCCCGCTGCCTCTGCCCCTGCCCTGCTCCTTCCCTTGCGCGTGCAGCACTGGAGCGTGAACATGTGGCGGCCCTTTGCGCCCGCCAAGTGGCTCGAAAACATTGACAACGAGGCCGCCCCCGTCCCAGGTGTGTGCTCGTGTGGCGAATGAGTCTTGTAGCGAACTCAACACTCGTCGACTGTGCTGCGCTGCTGCCGCTGCCCAGCCTCTACTCCACTCACATGCCTGCCCCCCGCCTGTTCCCCTTGCTTCCTGACACCTCTACACACCCTGTCCCTCCACATGCATCCAATGCAGACCGCATCCGCGCCTTTACCGAGACGCTGACCAACGCGGTCGGGACTGCCGGCATCCTTGGGAGCACCGAGGCGGCACGCTACTGGTGGGCTGGGGTGGGGCTGGGCAGGGGCCTGCATGCCGTGGGGTGGGGCGGCGGCGCATGCGCACCAGTTGCCCGCTGGCATATGTGGCAGGCGGGGCACAGCCCCGGTTAGCAGACACTGGCTACGACCCCACCCCACCTTCACATGCGTACCTCACAGTTCACCCCACCTTACTCACTCCGCCACCCCCCCCCCCCGCCCTCCCCATCCCACCCCACCCCACCCCACCATCCCTGCAGGGCCTACCACCTCACCCGCAGCGGCTTCTTTTCGGTGCAGGGGCTGGCGGGGCTGCTGGCCACGCGCAACGCCGTGGGCCGCGACGCCAACTCACCGGCCCTCAACCGCTTTGAGCACCTGTTCAGGCAAGGGGGCAGGGAGGGGCGGGGTGTGGGCTCTGTTTGGCAATGCCGGTCAGGCATGCAGAGAGGGATGGGCACGGCCGCCTTGAGGGCGTGGAAGGAAGACAAGAGAGGAGAGCTGGGGAAGCTGTGGCGCCCTGCAAAGCCGGTATGCTCACCCAGCCTCAGCCCCTGTGTGCGTGCTCTGCCCCTGCTGCAGGCGCGGCTGGGCGGGGCCCCTGACCGAGGCCATGCTCATGTTTTACCAGGACTTTGAGAACATCAAGGAGGGTGAGTGGCCTGCGGGGTGGGTGAGCCGCTTTGCCTCCCTTCCCGGCTCCAGCACCCCTCTTTGTCGCCACAACCCCTCCCTTCTCCACAACCTCACCCTGTTGGCTCCACTCCCCCACCTGCCTGCCACCACCACGCTCTGCGCCACCAAGCCGTCATTGACATTGCCCCCCCGTTGTGGTTGCTTAAATCTCCTGCACACCCGTGCAGGCAAGTATGCGCTGCCCTGGGACATGGACCTTGGCCACCGCCAGTTCAACCCGCTCTTCATCCTGCAGCGGGGGGCCGCCTTCCTGAGCGAGGCAACGGCCACGCTGCGCCGCAGGTGCGCGTTGTGCTGTGCTGCGCTGTGCTGTGCTGTTCCGATTTGCATTTCAGAAGAAGGCCGCTGCCATGCTGCGCTGCAGGCTGAATGCTGCGCAGCAAGTGGGGACTCGACGCTGGGCTGGGCTGTCCTTTGCTGCGTGCTGCGGCACTGCTCCGCACTACAGCTCACAGTGCCACTCACCACAACGCCGCACGCTGGCCCGACTGCCTCTGCCTTGCAGGGACCAGGGCGTCCCCGAGCAGGTGTGGCTCAAGAGCGGCCTGCTGCCGGACTACTACCAGTCCACCTTCCACTACCAGAGCGATGGCTGGCTCAGCGCCTCCTCCGGTGAGCCAGCAGATTGAACAATTGCGAAGTCTTGCCAGAGGCAATTGCCAAGTTGTACCTTAAGCTGCTGAGCTGAGCTCTTCTGGGCCCGTTTGGAAACGCACCAGGAACCAGAGTCGAGGAAGTCGTGCCTTGCCTGCATCTGCCGTGCGAGCTCTTCCGGCGCTGTCGACCGGAGTGCAGCCTTCTGCTGCTGCCCGCCATGCTATGTGCGCTATGGTGTCATCTTTCTACAAAAGACCTTGTCCCTCCTCTGGCCCACCCATGGCCTGCTGCTGCTGCTCCGCTCAGCAGGTGCAGGGGTTCAGACCTCCACCGACCACCTCGATTTGACTCTGTATAACTTACGAATTCTAATTCGCAGTACCACGATGCATTACCCCCTGCAGCCAAGGTGTACGAGACCTCCACCGAGACGCTGTTTGTGGGGCGGCAGGACGCCATGCAGCGCTCCACCCTCGTCCCGCTCGCCGATTTTATGAGCGGCAAGGACGCGAGCCAGCTCAAGGTGGGGATGCAGGCCGTGATGGGGATCAGAGGTGGTCCCCGTGTGCCAGGCAGTGGGCGGCAGGGCAAGGTTCAGCTTTGTACAGAGGCGAGCGTACAGCGTTCTTGCAAAGTGCTTGGCGCACCATCCCTGTCTCAAACACGATTCAGTTTGTGGGGGTCTCCCTTGCCTGTTCCCCCGGTGCAGGCGCTTGAGATTGCTGCCGGCACGGGCCGGTTTGCCACCTTTGTCAAGGTAAGGGGCGCCCCTGAGTGGGCAGCCAGCCCAGCAGCCAACCGCAAGCGATGCAGCCCAGCCGGCCCCACAGCCAGGGGCCCATGCAAACCCTGCACCTTGCCTCCTTTGAACCTCCTCCCCTCGACTCGACGCCCTTCCCTCCTTTCCTCCCCTCGCACACCCTCGGCACCCCGCAGGACAACTACCCCAGCCTGCAGCTCACCGTCAGCGACCTGTCCCCCTTCTACCTGGCGGAGGCCCGCAACAACATGAAGGTGGGGCGGGGGCATGCGTGGGTGGTACGTGTGGGTGTTTGTGAAGGAGGGAGGAGGGTAGGAGGTCTGTGGCCAGTCGCTCTTCTATGTGGCCTCGGCGCGCAAGACCACTGAAGGTGGGGCATGAGCGTCTGCCTGGTGGGGGCTATGAGGCTTGTTGCGGGGTGTCGGGCCTACGTGGTGGGCAGCAGGCCGGCTGCAACTGCGCTCTGTGATCACTGTGCAGGCAGCCTTGTAACCATCACTCACAAACCTGGCTGCCCCCCTGCAGTACTGGAAGAAGCAGCGCGCCCCCGATGCCCAGCTGGGCGGGCCCGACGGCACCGGCGTCACCTTCCTGCAGACGGCGGCCGAGAAGCTGGACGTGCCGGATGCCTCCCAGGACATTGTGTGAGTGCTGCAGTGGTGTGTGAAGCGGCAGGGGGTGGGAGGCACGAGGGGTGAACGCTGCAGACGTGTCTCATGTAGTGGGATTGTGCAACATGGCTCACCGTCCCACGTCTTCCTTCCCACACGTCCCCCCTCCCCCGCTCCCGCAGCTACTGCGTGTACCTGTTCCACGAGCTGCCCACGGAGGTGCGCAAGCAGGCGATCGCCGAGATGGCGCGAGTGGTGAAGCCCGGGGGTATCGTCGTCCTCACAGACTCGGCCCAGGTGTGTGCGCTGCTGCTGCTGTGGGGAGGGGCAGCTGTCGCCATCATCTGCCAGTTGTTGTTGGTAAAGACGAATGGGTGTTTAAAGGCAGGGGGCATCATCATCCTCACACGCCCAGATGTGTGCGCCGCTGCTGTGGGGAGGAACAGCTGGGTGTGGCAGGCGGAACGAGGAATGGGTGCGACAGGCAAGGCGGCCATCATCATCCCCAGGTCTGTGCTGCGCCGCCTGTGCTGCGCATGCTGCACTGGACAAAACCACCACACTGCCACAGCTAAACCCATGCCTGCCCACTGACACCATGCCTCTCCCTGGCTGGCTGCTGCAGTCTGGCGACCGCGACGTGTATGAGCAGACCCTGGGGTAAGCTGCTTGATGCTGTGTGCACCCTGTGGTGTCCTCCCCTGTTGCTCCTCCTGTTGCACTGCCTGCCACCGACCCCTGCCGCGCAACCCATGCACAACCTGTGCCCAAACTGTGGTGGCCTCATCGAGCTAATATTCGGGTGACTACACGTCAAACAAACACGCACGCTTGCTCAGCCTCCATGCTTACCCCTAAAACAACCTTTCCAGGTTCTCCTCCTGCAGCAACTTTGGCGACTTCAACCCGCCCCAACTACTTAACAGACCACACACACATTGCGACTAAGCTCTGCCCAACCTTACGCAACGCACAAAGCTACCCTTCCCGGTGCCCCCCTGCAGCAACTTTGGCATCTTCAACGAGCCCTACTTAACCCGGCCAAACACAGGCGATTTCAGTTCTTCCCAACCTCACGCAACTCACTCCGCATCCCCCCCATGCAGCAACTTTGGCGACTTTAACGAGCCCTACTATCGTGACTACATCTCCACCCCGCTGGGCCCCCTGTTCGAGGAGGCTGGCCTCAAGTGCGACATGAAGGTGAGCGACCGTGGGGACAGAAGCCGTGTAGGGAGCGGCGGCTGGGCAGTGTTAATGTAACAGCAAGAGAGAGGAGGCCGGCTGTGAGGGTGTGACCGCAGCCTCCGTGTGCAGCCCGGCCCCTTGCTGCACGCCACCTGCCTGTTCCTGTCCCCCTCTGCCTCGGCCTGCCTCGGCCTGCCTCGGCACGCTGCTCAGCACGGCTCACTCTTGGCTCCCTACCTCTGCCTGGCACGTGGTGCAGCTAGTTGCTAGCACCACCAAGACCCTCTCCTTCCGCAAGCCCACCGAGGACGATCTGTTTGCTCTGGCTGGCAGCCAGGAGGCCGCCGCCCAAGCCGCCGCCGCCGCGGTGGCTGCCGAGGCCCAGGCGGAGGAGTGAGGAGGGATGATCGTGTGTGCAAGCATCACATGCTGGAGAGAGGCCCCTCTGGCTTGGCTTGGCTCGCGCCTGGGCACAGCTTCGTGCTGAGCCCTTGCTGCACGACGGCCCGGCGTGGGGGGCATGCAACACAGGGTGTAGCGTGCCCGCTCCTCTCCTCTGAACGAATCATGGTCCCACCGTCCACGCACTACTGCCCACCCGCACTAGTGCGCCACACCCAGTTGCATGCACTACTGTCCACCTGCACTAGTGCGCCCCACCCAGTTGCATGCACTACAGCCCACCCGCACTACTTTTGACCGCCACTGCAGCCCGCACATGCTGGCTGGCACCAGCACACCCATGGCCCTCTGTCCGACTCTGTATACCTGCCGGGTGCCTGGTAGCTCCACATCATGTTGTGAAGCCAGCCTGCCTCGCGTGTGCCGGCTGGTCGTCACCCCTGTTGACCCACCCAAGCCTTCCCACATTTCGTGTCGCCCCCCCGCTTCTTTTCAAGCCCAACTCTTCACCTCTCCTCTTACGAACCCCAACTTTTCAAGTTCCTTGCAGTGTTACAGTTGCAGGCATGCATGCCTGTGCAGGACGTTGCTCAGGGCTTTTGCTGTGCCCCATGTTTGTTGTACTACCTATCAGTACAAGATCAAGTCAGCAGGTTGGATTCGGAGTGAGTCAGTCAAGAGGAGTGAGAAGAGAGGCAAGCATGGGGTTGCTGGTCGGGTGCGGATGGCGTGCCAGGAAGAGGGAGACACCCAGAAGCACACCTTGCGCAAGCGCATAGAGCGATGAAGTGCAAGCAAGGGTCGCCACCCTAGGCTGAACGCAGGCGTCGTGGAACGAGGGGGGGCATCCTCAGCAACACACTGCCGATGCGGCTGCCAGTACAATTGAGAGTGCCCACACCGCTGCGTCGTAACTGTAAGTAAGTGCAAGTGAGTCACCACTCTCGGTAGACGACGTTGTGGCGCACCACTGAGGGCCCATGCTCCATGTACTGCTCACGTGTCACCACTGCAGAGCAGGGCAGGGAGGTGTTATATAGGGGAGCAAGGGCGTGGGGAGAGTGAGAGGCGGTTGAGAGGGGCAAGCGAGGCGAGGGGGAGAGGGAACGGCACAGCACCGCAGCCCCATTCCGCCAGCCTGCATTCCCTCACACCACCCCTCAAACACCACCCCTGCTGTCGCACCAGGCCCACCCACCAATGTCTGCAAAGCCGTCTGAGAGCCCCAGCAGGCTGGCGCCGTACCACACCGCGTACCGCTGCATCGGGTGGCTGCGCACCGACACATCCACGCTGCTGCCGGCGCCCACGGTGCGCGCGTCCACCGCATGCTTGAGGTCGCGCTGCGCAGGGGGGAGCAGGGGCGGGGCAGGCAGGCAGGCGAGTGGGGAGGATGGGGCGCATGGGAGACATGGGAGGTGCCCAGCCGCGCTGACAGCAAGCGTGTACTGCAGCCGTGTCGAGCAGCACAGCAGGAACCACCGTGGGGCGGGCATGGTGAGTGGGTGGGTGGGTGGATGCCTCCGGAGGGGTGTGGGGAAGGAGGACGAGCATTGTAGAGCCCTCCCCTGCCTCACCTGGATCCTGTGCCCAAAGTATTTGAACATGGTGCTGCCCCCCGACAGCGAGATGTTGCCGTAGAGGGAGCGCCGCGTGTCGATGGGGCAGCTGCGCACCACTGAGTCGATCACCTCGGGCAGGGGGGTGCGCCAGTCTGGCGGGGGGAGGGGGAGTGGGAGGGGGAGGGGGAGGGGGAGGCAGGTCAATTACCTTGGGCAGCGGGGTGCGCCAGTCTGCGGGGAGCGGGCAGGGAGAGGGAGAGGGAGAGGCAGACGAGAAGACGAGGTTGGTGAAGGTGAGAAATGGAGGATGGCGCTGTAGGGTGAGGACACGGCCGTCCTCACCCCCAAACGAACCTCGCTCCACCCTGTGCGGTGGACGCTGCATCGGCCACCCCCAACCAACCGAGCTGCAAGCACACAACATCCCCATTTCGTTCCCCTCCTTTTCCCGCCCCACCCAGACTCCTGTCGTCTGCCTGCGTGCGCCGCCCACCCGAGTTCCGGCTGTACCGCCGCCCACCTGAGTTACGTTTGTACCGTCACCCACCTGAGTTTCGGCTGTACAGCTCCGGGCTGAAGAAGATTTCGGGCCCCAGGAAGCGCTCGCTGACGACGTCCACGCCAAAGGGGGCGCCCGAGCGGGACAGCCCCTCGTACCGCCGCGTGTGCTTGGCCGGGTCTGCTGCCACCTTGGCCGCCTCCCTGGCGGGGTCTGCAGTGCCGAGGGTGGGGTGGGAGGTGGCAGGAAGTGATTGGAAGCAGGGGGGTTCCAACTTTTCCTTTACTGTGGGGGGCCGGCAAGGAGTTGGACAGCAGGAGGGCAGGGTGAGGCAGCCACAATGGAACAGGTGAGTGAGTGCCTACTGGGCTGGCCGGCGCACGACATGCATGAACCCCCCTGGTCATGACACCTGCCTGGCAGGGTGATTGATGGGCATTGATGTGGCACAGGGGAAAGGGAAGTTGGGTGCGCCGGCAGCAGCCCACCTGAGCAGACAAAGCAGAACTGCTCCTTGATGGCCCGGGCCACCTCCAGCGATTGGTCGGGCGGCACCTGGGCCCCGCGTTCTCTGCAGACAGCAGGCGCACATGGGTGGGGAAAGGGTCTGCTCTTGTTGCGAGTTGCGGGGTGGGGCGAAGGAACAGAGGGTTGCAGGGGCAGATACGCCCAGCTGACAGGGAGAGCAGAGGGCACCACTGGTGCCATGCTTAACCAGCCCCCCAGCAAACGAAAGGGAGGAGTGACAGGTTTGTGGTTGGGCGCTGGAACAGGAGAACACATGGGCATGTCGGCGCACGCCTGGCAGCCAACGCATGCAGGGAGGGCAAAGCCGCCTCACCTGAGCAGCTGCTGCACGTGCTGTGTGCACGCCGCGCCCCGCCAGCGCCCCGCCAGCGGCACCAACGCAGCTTGCCTATGTGCTGGGCCTTGCACAATCAGTTGCCAACCAACGCCCCCACCTGAGCAGCTGCTGCACATGCTGCGTGACGTCGCGCCCCGCCAGCGGCACCGTCTTGATGGCGCTGCTCAGCACAAAGCCGTCCACCACGGGGATGATGTGGGTGCAGCCATCACCAGAGTCCACTACAACGCCGGTCAGCAGGCCGCCGCGCTCCTGCACAGCAGGGGCAGCATGGAAGGGGGAGTGGGAGGGGGAGCCGGTCAGCAGGCCGCCGCGCTCCTGCACAGCAGGGACAGCAGGGCAGGGGGAGTGGGAGGGAGGGGCCGGAAGTGGGGTGGTGAGTGGCTCGCTGTGCCGGAAGGAATGCAACACGAGAAGCCTGAGAGAGATGGTCACTGCCAGCCGGCCTGCGGGGGTTGCCCGGCTTGCCTTGTCTTTGTGCTCCGCCGCCGCCCAGCTGGCATACAGCGCCAGCACCGCCTGCACGCCGATGTGCAGCCCGGGGACGTCAAACGTCTCAAACCTGCGGGCAGGCGGGGGCGCAACATGGTGGGCAAGCAGGTGGGGTAGGCAGGCAGGCGGGCAGGGTGCACCCAGGCGGGAGGGAGATGAGCGGGCAGGCAGCAGTGCGCACACACCGGTGTGCAAACTGTGAGACAGCGTCTGTTCGTGAGCTTGGCAGCGGATCCCGCTTCACACATACCTTCTTCCCCCGTGCCACCCTGGTCTCGCACAATCTCAAGCAGATCCCACACAGCCTCACACATGACCTCCCACAGCCTCACATGATCTCCGCTGTGTACTCCCGGTTCTCGGGTGTGTTGAGTGGCGGCTCCGTGAGGATAAAGGCGTGCTGCAGTGCAGGCGGGCGGACCGGGGAAGAAGAAGAAGGGTGGGCAGAGGCGAAGGACTGTGCGGAAGGGCAGTGGGGAGGGGCCGGGAGCAGGGTGGGAGGGAGGGCTGGGCAGGGCAAAAAATGCGCAACCTGCAGCGCCGCACGGCAGAGCAGAGCCCAGCGAGAGGCAGTGTCGCGCCAGCATGCCATGGCACAGCTTGGCAGTGTGCTCACGTCTTCTGGGAATATTGCCAGGTCCCGGTAGATGGCGGCGTGCATGATCTGCACACACTAGCACAGAGAGCAAGGTTCAGAGGCTTGGGCAGACGGCAGGAGGGCGAGAAGCCGCGGAAAGTCACGTGGCACAGGCAGGCAGGCAGGCAGGCAGGCAGGAAGGCAAGTTGCTGCCACACTTGGCACAAGCAAGTAAGCAGGGTGGCTGGGCATGCATGCGGCGGCCGTGCCCATGCGCCACTAGCAGCAAGCAACCAGCACAGAGGCCCCGCCTGGCAGCTGCCCACCCACCTTCTCCCAGGCGTCAAAGTCCTGGATGATGCCCCCCCTCATGGGGTAGCTCAGCCCCATGCCTCCCTTGCTGAGAGCAGCGCTGCCTATACAATAATCCAAGTCGGCGAGCGGCCGCCGCCCCTGCTGCTGCTGCTGCTGCTGCGTGGGCCCGCTTCCGTGTTGGTATCCAATCACAGTGGGCTCACAGAACCGGGGGCCCTCATCGCCTGTGCCGTGTTGGGGTTGCAGGCCAGGAGTCAGGGGTGGCAAAAGTGCCGCGGGTCGAGAGGGCAGCAAGCGAGGAAGCCTTCAGACCTGAGGGCGGCAGCCAGCAGCTGGCGGCAGCTGGCGGCAGCAGCGGCGGCAGTGGCAGTGGGGCACTCACCGGCGAGCCCATACTTGATGTAGCCGGTGCCGCAGTCGATCACAGCTGGGGGAAGGTCTGGCAGCGGCATGGCCGCACGCCCGCCCCCTGCTGGGCTGCAAAAGCTCTTTCACCGATCACAAACTCGGGCGCCGGACTGCAAATCGGCGGGCGACCCTTGTGATCAGATGTCGTTCGTACGTGAATCGTGGCAGCGATAAATGATGAAACGAAGCGCGGCGCGACGAGAGTTTGTGACAATACCTTTCCACCACGCGCGGCATGCTCTGAGCGCCCAGTTCGCATCAATTTCGCGAATTGCAGAACTGCTGCATCTTTCTGGCAGCATCGGGGCAGCTTGCGCACTGCCAAGGAACCAGTGCCGTGTGTCCCCCCGCAGCGCCTGCAGCCTTTGGAGAGGTGCTGCTCAACACACTCTGGCACACTGCCGGTCGTCTTCTGTGTGCTGCCGGCTGCCCCACCTCCGCCTAACTAGCTTCAGTCAGCCCGCAGCCTTGAGCGCCCTGTAGCGCGCTGTCAGCGCGGTTGCAGCACGCTCGGTTGAGCACAAGCGATGCAGCTCGCCCCGCAGTGGCTGTGGGCCCGGCTGGGCGGCTGGGCCCGGCGGGCGGCAGCAGCCGCGCTCGCCGGCGGCGGCCGTGCCGTGCCCCGCCACGTCGCCTTCATCATGGACGGCAACCGCCGCTTTGCTGAGGCCCGCAGCCTGCGCAAGGTGGAGGGCCACGCCTACGGCTACGCCCGCTTGATCGACGCGCTGGAGTGGTGCCTGGAGCTGGGCGTCACGTGTGTCAGCGTCTACGCCTTTTCGATAGACAACTACCGGCGGAGCGGCGAGGAGGTGGCCACTCTCATGTCTCTGGCGCAAGAGAAGCTGGCGCACATGCTGCAGGTCAGTAGCGCGGTGCAGGGGAGGTGTGGTTGTCTGGCATAGGGGGGGCGGAGTGTGTGGAAGATGAGGGGTGGGCTGTACGAGCAAGCTGCACGGGCGGCAGCTGAGGAGGAGGCACGGCCCAGGGGCAGCTGTGCAGCGCTGCCTGGTGATGCTGCCTGCCTCGCCGTGTCTGGCAGGGCGCAGCCAGGGCATTTGCGATGCCACGCACTGGTACCAGAGCCTTTGCAGCTTGCCTTCTCTGTTGTCTGCAACCGCTTGCTTGGAGGGTGCCCTCCCTCCCACCCCACCTATTGCTTACACCGCAGCCAGCAGCCTTGCCTGCTTGAGTGCATTTTGCGCTGCTAGTCACTGCCTGGGTGCACATGCTGCCTGATGCCCCCCTCACTAGCCTCCCCGTTGCGGCACATGCCCCGCAGGAGTGCGCTGTGCTGGAGCGGCATGGGGTGCAAGTCCGGGTGATTGGAGACCTGAGCCTGGCGCCGGCGGCGGTGCAGGAGGCGGCAGCTGCGGTGATGCGCGCCACGGCGCACCACAGCAGGGCGGTGCTCAACCTCTGCTTCTCCTACACGTGAGGCAGGCTGAGCTGAGCGACTGTGTGAGGCTGGCAAGAGCCGAGGCAGGGCAGTCTGGTCTGCCGACCTGGCGACGCCAAATAAACAGCATCGACCTCTCGCTTGCCTGCTCGTGCTGCCCTGTCAGTCAACACAGCGCCGCCAGTGTGGTCAGGCCTGCCTCCCCTCTGGCCAGCCTGTGCACGCTGCGCTGGGCCTAGCATGCCGCCCGGATGCATGTACCCCTGCTGCGCCCCACCTTCCCTGGTTCGGTGGTGCCTCGACCTGACTGCCCCTCCTCATGCTCTGCTCCGAAACCTTGCAGGGCATCTGAGGAGCTCCTGCAAGCCATCGATAGCCTGCCATCAAGCAGCAGCAGCAGCCGCGGCCTGGCAGGCCAGCATCCAGCCGCCGCCGCCGCCGACGCAGGGGCAGGCAGCAGCGGCGGCAATGGCGCCGATGCCGGCACCACCGAGCCCTGCAGCAGCAGCAGCAGCAGCACCACCAGCAAGGGCATGCCGGCAGCAGCAGCCCTAGAGCAGCACCTCTACACGGCGGGCTGCCCGCCGGTGGATTTGCTGGTTCGCACCAGCGGTGAGACGCGCCTCTCTGACTTCCTCCTCTGGCAGACGCGCCACGCACTGCTCGTCTTCACGCCCGTGCTGTGGCCCGACTTTGGTTTCCTCGACCTGGTGGCTGCGGTGCTGGAGTTCCAGCGGCATGCAGCCCACCTGCAGCGCTTGGCCGCCTTGACAGACCGCCAGGCACGCGCGGCAGCAGCGCTGGCGGCAGCAGAGGCGGCAGCGAGGGGAACACAGGCGGCGGAACCAGCAGCAGCAGCAGCAGCAGTGGCGGCAGCGCTCAAGCCTGCCCCGCCACTGCTGCAGGCAGTGAAGGTCGCAGTGCAGGCGCAGCAGGCGCAGCAGCGCAGCAGATCACCTTGCTCTGTCGCTTCACCCGCCTCCCCCAGCAGCCCAAGCAGCAGGGCAGACTCAGATGGGTCCGCAGAAGAGGTGCCAGCGGGAGCAGCAATGGCGGCAGCGGGAGCAGCCAGCCCAAAGACAGCGCGGCCGCTTCGAAAACGACACGCAGCAGCCGCAGCTGCTGCAGCAGGTAGCACAGTGCTGTAGGTGCAGCTATCACGCTCAGTAGTGAGGCCGGCCCCCATCATGTTTTGCATGTACCGTCCCTGTCTTGCCACTCTTCTGGTCTACCCACATTCCTGATACAAGCAACCGAATTCATGCCCCTTTTGTGCCCCCCGCTGATTGGCGGGGGCGGCCATTTTATCCCTTTCATGCGCGCCGTCGGCCCTTGTGGCGCACCCGGCGCAGCCATGCAACTTGAAATCATACTGCCATGTGGATGCATCCCTTCTGACATGCTGTCTAGGAGCAAGAGTGACACCAAGCGGGAGACAGAGAGCGGGACGCTGGGAACAGATGGGGTTTCTGCGGGTGCGTTTGGGTAACTTCTTCGAAAGCAGCGCGGGGTGCATCACTCCACGGCAGCGAGTGCCTCCTCCCCCTCCTCCTCCTCTGCTGCCGCCTCATCATCGTCATCTGCACCTGCTGCTGGCTCGCCGCCAATTGGCTGCATCCGCACGCCCAGGCTCCAGGCCGCCATGAGGAGCGCCTCCGCCCGCCCGTGGTCTTTTTTGCGCCTGCACGCGGCGCCAGACAGCCAGGAGGGAGGGGGAACTCAATTGCCAGTTTCGGATGCGGGCTCTGGGCCTGCGCCTGCCACTCGTCCATCAACGGCCTCTTGCACCGGCGTGGCACCAGCCAGCGAGCCAGCGCGTGAAGATGCAAGCTGCGCATGTGTGCAATGCAGACGGTACGAGCATTCCGTTGGTGCAAGAAAGGCACGGCTTCCAATGCGTGACATCCGCAGCAGGGGGTGCGCCGACTGCATGCCAGCGCCCTGCCCGCCACCGTTGGCCCCCTTACGTGAGCAGCTCGGCAGCGGTGGGCAGCAGGTGGCAGGCCAGCGCGATGCTGCCGTCTTTGCCCTGCTTGTTCAGCCCCATATCCAGCTTCCATCGCCTGGCTGAATGTGGCAGCAGTGGAACATGGGCGGGAGAAGTGAGTGACAGCAAAGTTGAAGGCGCAGAGTATGCTGCACTTGCCAAACACTCAACAGCACCAACACACAGGCTGCCACTCACAGTACCCCGCGGCGGGCCCGGCACTCACAAGGCACGCGGTGGTAGGCGATGCCAGCCGCCGCCAGCAGCCCATTGAGCAGGCCCACTGAGAAGCCGAGGGCATACCAGGCAAACTTGCCGCTGGCAAACTGAGGCGTAGAGTATTCGACAACCGCCCGCACCACTGGAGGCTCCGCATCCTGCCCCTGCTCCTGCTGCTCCCCCGCCTGCACGCCCCGCTGCTCCTGCACCTCCTGCGCCGCCGCATCCGCTGCCGCTGCTGCAGCTGCCGCCTGCTCTTCTGCCGCAGCAGCCTCCTCGGCCTCCTCTCCCTTCTTTCTTCGCCGCTTCCGCTTGCCGTCGCCCCCTTCGCTGCTGCTCTTGCTGCTGCTCTTGCTGCTGCGCTTTCTGCTGGGCGCGGTCACCGGAACTGCCACACGCGCACCGTCGGTACCACTATCGCCGCCGCTCAAGGCAGCGCTACCGTTGGCAGAAGCATACCGCCGCAGAATGGCAATCAGGCCTGCCGCATCAGGCTGCCGCTTGCCCCGGGTCCCATACTGCCACACCTCGAGCGGCATGTCGAAGAGCTCTATGCACACGCCGTGAAGAGGAGGAGGCACAGCAGTCACAGCAGCAGCTCCAGCCACCTCTTGGGACATGGCCGGCTGTAAGCTTGGGCTGCCAGCGCCGTTGCTGCCAGCGCCGATACTGCCAGTGCTGCTGCTGCTGCTGCTGCTTCCGGATGAAACGGCTGTGTCACTGCCTGGTGGCGCTGCTACTGCTGCCGCCTCGCCTGCTGCTGCTAGCGCGCCGGCTGCGCCTGCCGCCAGGGGCGGGTTGTGCCAGCTCAGCGCCGCCACGGCGCCCCCCAGGTCTGGATCCACCGCCAGCAGGACTGCCTGCCTGCCGGGCTGGAACAGCTCGGCAAAGGTGGGTGCACCGTCGGCTGACCGCTCAAAGCAGTACTGTGTAGCTGCAGCAGCGGCAAGCGAGGGGGGCAGCAAGCGGGGGCGGCGCCCAATGGAAGCGGCAAGGGTTGGGGACAAGAAGGGCAGGGACGGGCAGGGAGGCGCAGCAGGAAGGCAGACATTTTGGCACTTGCAGAACCTGATATTCCCACCTGGTGCGGCAGCTTTGGCTGCTTTGGTGCCAGCTGCACGGCAGAGCAGCAGTTGCGCACGGCGACTGCCTGCTGTGGTGGCGGCGGTGGCGGCGGCGGCGGCGGTGGGTGCGAGTCGGCGGGCCGCCTGACAGGCCATCGCCATTGAATGTGTGCACCGTCGATCCGGAGGGGCGTACTGCAGCTGCCTATAGCGCCAGGGAGGTGCTGCGAGCGATGGTGCAAAGCCAAGCAGCGGGCGTCGCTCAGCGTTTCCAGGGCGTCGCGGTGTTGTGATCAAGTGCGAGTTTCGAATAACGACGTGGTGAGAGGCAGCTCTCGTCACGTACTGGGCGCCTAGCTGGAATGACGACACTGGGGAGTGCCGCGGTCCGTCCTAGGCCCACAAGAAGTCAGGATTTTTCCCGAGGTTGCTGTGTGTCGAGGAACGCGCCCGGCCATGTCTGCTGCAGTGTTCCTGCTGCTGGCCGCGGGGGTGCTATGGGTAAGTTCGGGGCCTCTGCTTTGCACGGCCTTTGCCCGTGTGCGGAGCCAAGTGGGGTCGGAATGCTGAGCAGGGGACAGCGAGAGGCTCCGGACGGGCGCAGCTTGGTGCCGTTGCCGAGGTGTGCCGCCGCCGCAGTGCCCCGCCTGGGCGCCGCAAGACCAGGGGCACACGACTACCCCACGCAACCTGCCTTTGTACCAAACATCTCATCTATCCTCTAAAACCCATGTACAATTGCTCGCTTCCCCTGCTCGTCTCCCGCCTGCCCTGCCTACCCTCAGTTCCTGGCGTCGGGGTTCCGCCTGAGGGACCGCTGGCGCCTGCGCCACCTGCCGCTCGTCCGCCCGCTGCCCTTCCTGCTGGGGCACCTGTGGAACTTCCAGACCACCCCGCTGTACATCTGCTACCAGCGCTGGGCGGAGCAGTACGGCGGCATCTACCTCATCTTCTTTGGAAAGGTGGGCAGCAGGAGGGGCGGGGCCGGATGCAATGCGAGGGGAGGGAGGAGGGGCTCCTAAGAGCGCTGCCCTGAGCAGCTTGCTGCCTCCCCCGCCGCGCGTGTGTGTGTGTCCTCACCGCTGCGCGTGCCGCCCTGCCCTCTTTTGTGCTGCAGAACCCCACAGTGGTGCTCTCCGGTGAGCCGGGGAGAGGAGGGAGGGAGGGTGCTGGAGGGACCTGCAACACCCAGTGCCAGGCCTGGGGCACTCTGGCACCGACCGCTGCTGGCAGAGGACTGTTGCACCTACTCAGTACAATACCCCACCCAACCGGCCATGCGCTGTGCACGAAACAGCCAGGCGTGGCCCGAAGCACAAGGCAAAGGCGGTGATGCTGGCCGGAGGGCCTTGCGGCCCGTGCTGGAGTTACGGCAGCCTGGGCATGACCTCCCCCAGTGCGCTTGCCACAGCACACACTTCCCTCTCTCCCCTCCCCTACTGCCCCTGCTTTTCAGACCCGGAGATGATCCGCCAGGTGGCCGTCAAGCACTTTGCCAAGTTCCACGACCGGCCCGCATTTGTGTCCATGCCACGCGGGTGAGACGCGCCTGCCTGCCTCCCCGTCAACCTGTGTATCTGCCCGGGTAACCGCCTGCTGGCATGTGCACCGCTGCTGGGTGCACCTGCTTAGGCTGCCTGCGGCCAGCAGATGCCCCTGCGCATGCCTGCTTGCCTGCTTGCAAGCAGATGCACCCTCGTCCTCCAAGCACGATTGCTCTGGCGTGGCGCCCGCTCAAAAGCGGCGTGATGTGCGGCTTGCCTGCCTTTCAATCTGTGCCCTGGCCCTCTTGGCCCTCTGCCCCCACTGCAGCAACAACAAGCGGCTGGTTGCCATTCGATCGGGGCTGCTGGTCAGCAGGGGAGGCTACTGGTGAGGCCCGCCTACCCGCCTTCCTGCCCGTCCGCCTGCCTGCCTGCCTGCCTGCCTGCTTGCCCGCCGTCCTGCCTGCCAGCCTGCCGGCCCGCCCTCCCTTCCTCCACCCCAGCCCGCCGCATCAGCCAACGCCTGCAGCCCTGCGAACGTCTGCAACCGCCTGCTTGCCTGCACGCTCGCCCACCTGCTTTGCAGGGGCAGCCTGCGTGCGGCGTTGAACCCCCTGTTCCACTCCACGGCGCTGGCCAGCTACTCCCCAATATTCAACGACTCTGGTGAGGGGCCCACACTTGTGTGGGCGGTGGCGCCACTGCTGACGTTAAGTATCCATGTCCAGAGAGACGAAAAGCTCAGGGGCAGCCGAGCGACTGCTGGGTGGGGTTCATGCTGACAGGTGTGCACGCACTCGCACGGCCACCCTCACATACACCAGTATACACACCCCGGGCTTGTGGCTCTCCCTGCCCGCAGCCGGGCGCCTCCTAGAGCGAGTGGAGGCGGCGAGCAAGGGCGGCGCCACCCTGGAGATTCACAGGCAGCTGGGGCGCATGACGATGGAGGTCATTGGGCGCACCGCCTTTGGGTGAGCAATAAAACGTTTTTTGGGTCCCAACGTTTGGGTGAGCCGGGGGCTGGAGCAGCCAGGGGGCTGGCAGTGTTAGGTAAGGGTCGGAGAAGGCCGAGCAGCAGCAGTCGCGCCCCGGGGCCACGCGCCAAGCGGCCGCTGGCGCGGCATAGCTCGTCTCCCTGCGCTGCGCTTGCTGTGCTGTGGTCATGCTGTGATCATGCTGTGGCCATGCTGTGGTCATGCTGTGCAGCGTGGAGTTCATCACCGAGGGCGAGGAGGAGGACCTGAAGGCGGGCAGGCCAAACCTGGTGGCGGCGGTCAAGGTGCGGGGGGGTCATTTGCAGCTTGTCCCCTCACAGAATCAGAGTGCTGCGGACCACCAGGCGCTGCGTTTGTGCCGCGTGCCTGGCGCTTTATTGCCGAGTAAATCACGTTACTGCGCAGCACTGCATCGCACCCACACACGCGTGCACCCTGTCGCCGTGCCCCCGTGCAGATCATCTTCTCCGGCGGCGGCTTTGCCCCCGGCTTTGGCATCGGCCTGCTCTTCCGCATCCTGCCCAACTGGATGGAGCCACTCTGCTTCGACCTCTTCTTCCGGGCGGTGGTGAGGGACGGCGGTGATGATGCCCTTGCTATGTTGTGCTGGTGGTTACCTTTCCCTTGCCCGCTTTGACTCTTCTGTTGAACAGTGGGAAGGCAGCGGCGCGGCTCAGTGGGAAGGCTCAGTGTTTTGGGGGCGTGGGCGGTTTGCGTCGGCCAAACCCCACAGGTGAAGCAATGTGCCAGTTGCCCGATGCACACTGTGCTGCTCAGCACCAGGCCAGTACACCCAGTGACCCCCACCGCTGCTCTGCCCTGCGCTGTGCTGCGCTTTGCAGGGCACCATGGCTAAGCGGCTAGAGTATGCCCGCTCCACATTCATGTCCACAGCAGACCTGCTGATGCAGGTAAGGGTTGTGGGGAAGCGCAGGCCGCTGCATCTTGGTGACCCTCATTGCTCGGGCCCTCGGGAGCGCTGCTCCGGCTTGCACGTTGCACGGCCCTCATCTCTCTGTGCGCCACCCTGCCGCCAGGTTGCAACTGCCCTCGCTCTATCAGCCCGCTCGGGTCGCCTCGTGCGGTCTCGCCCTGGCATGCCCACCATGCATCGCGCTTCCCTTTGGTGCAGGCGGCCAAGCGGCAGGCGCTGGCGCGCGGCGAGGCGGTGCAGATGGTTGAGACCGACTGGCGCTGGTGGGGCCAAAAGTATGTGGAGCAAAATCCTTACCAGGTGTGTGTTGGGGTGTTCGTACTGGCTGTACTCTTGAGGCAGGTTGTGCATGCGGTGCGAGATGCGCAGCTGCAGCTTATAGGGGCGTTTGTGGCGCCGAAACCGATCATATTGTGAGGGTTGGGCGGGTTCGGGTGTGCGCCCCGCAAATGGGGTGTGCTTACATTGCTTCGAATCGGGTGTTCCAATATGAGCCATTTCGCATGCTGCGATTAACTCATTGCGCACCCACCCAGCGCTGCCCCCCTCTTCCCCCGCAGGGCGCCACCCCTGCCCCCAACTCCGTCCTCGACATGCTGCTGCGGGCCACCAACAAGGAGACGGGGCGCGGGCTGACGGATGTGCAGATAGCGGCGCAGTGCAACACGCTGATTGCAGGCAAGCATGCACACACTGTGCCGGCTGTCTGCCGGGGCTGCAGCCTATGCCTGTGCATGCGGCTGCCTGGCTGCCATGGTGCTGCGGCTGCGGCTGCTGCCACGGCTGTGCTCCCTCTCTGCACTTTCCTGCGCTTGCCCTTGCGTCCCCCCATGCACACACACACACCCACACACTCCCTCGGTTGCACACTCTGCCTCCACCCCCTATGCAATACGTCTGCCATCGCACTGGCCTTCACCTCCTCACGCTCACGTATACACACCCACACGTTCCTGCTCACTCTGCAGCCGGCTACGAGACCTCTGCCAATGCGCTGGCCTTCACCCTGTACTGCCTGGCCACACACCCGGAGGCGGAGGCACGCCTGCTGGCCGAGGTGGACATATTCGGGGGCAAGGTGGGTGGGAGTGTGGGCGGGCGGTGTTCAGGGTTACTGGAAGTGTCCCTACCCTGCCCCTCCCTGCCCTGCCACGTACCCCTGCCACCCGCCCCTGCCCTGCCCTGCCCTGCCCTGCGTTGCTCCGCCGTACCCAACTTCGCCCCGGCGCAACCATCTCTCGGCCTTCCCCTGCATTCCCCCCGCCTTGGCAGGAGCCCACCGCTGACGACCTGGCATGCTTCCCCTACCTCGAAGCCGTGCTCAACGAGTCCCTCCGCCTCTTCCCGCCCGCCCACGCCACCAACCGGGAGTGCACCGCGCCCGATGGCTGCACGCTGGCAGGCGCCGATGGCCGGCAGTACCACATCCCCCAGGGGACGTGGGTGCACTTTAGCATTTGGGGCATGCACCGAGACCCGCAGCACTGGGGGCCTGATGCGCTGGAGTACAGGCAAGGCCGGGGCACCAGCTTTGTCGTTTTATTCATGGTGGCTTGAGCTGGGTGAAGCAAGTGGCAGGCGCAGCGTGCAGGTTGTTGAGGGCCCAGCTCAGAGCAGCACTGACAGAAGTAAGCCAGCTGCAACACAGCATCCCCAGTTGCTTGCACAATCCCTGGACTCAGTGCGCTCACCCTCTCACCTGTCCCTCACACGTGCAGGCCGGAGCGCTTCCTGGACGCGGCGGCCACGGCCAAGCGCCACCCCAGCGCCTTCATACCCTTTGGCCTGGGACCCCGCATGTGCATAGGTGCGCCTGTGGGGGGCGGGCGGGGCAGGGACAGCCGGTGCAGTGGTTTTTGCCGGTTGGGGCCCACAATTTACAGCCTGCTTGCATGCGGGCTGGCTGGTTGTGGAGTGAGCTGAAGGGTCGCTGACGCAGCTGGCGTGTGCGCCTTGTGGCCCTGCAGGCTGGAAGTTTGCAGTGCAGGAGATGCAGACGGCGCTCATCAGGTGCGACTGGGAGGATGCCCAGCCGACGGCGCAATGATGACGCTGGTACAGCAAACTAGACCACATGGCAGGCAAACTGCTGCAGGGCTGTCGCGCCACGATAGTCGGGCCAGCATGGCATTGTGTCAAGTGGTGCTTCTTTCGGGCAGGGACAGGCATCAACCTAACTCTCACACCAGCAAGCTCCCTTCCTGCAACGTCCCCCCTGATGCAGGCTGTACCAGCGGTACACCTTCCGCCTGGCCCCCGACCAGGAGCAGCCGCTGCCCCTGCGAGCAGGCATCACCCTGTCACCAGTCGGCGGCGTGCGGGTCACGGCACACCCCCGCGCCTGCAGCGGCACCGGCAGCACTGCGTGATACCGGGGTGGTGCAGCCAACCTGCTGCATGTGTCTGGTACTTTGGTGCTGCTGCGACTGCCCCAGCCGAGGCTTTTGCCATTGTTGTTGCCTTGCACCCTGTCTCCTTCCCTGTAGCCTTACAGCTTTGCAAGCAGTTCCCTCCCCTTACACTTCCATTTACTTGTACCATGACTGCACAGGCTTGATTCTCATTCTCTATCAGTCCTTGCATACAACCAACCACTCACCGGCTGTGCATTTTGTACCCAGCACGAGTTTTGCCCAATCCTGCTCTGAAACTCACTCGCAATAACAGCTCGTGTACAGACAGGCCGAGCTGGCAATGTGTAACTCTGAATGGGCTTGGAAGGCTCCACGCAGCTTGTTTAGCAAGAACTGTATGCTTCGAATCTGCAAGCGTTTGCCTCCCCTCCACCAGCAGACACACCGCACCCATGGCAGAGGGGCAGGATTGCAAGACAGGAGCAGGGCAGCCCCCCAGGAACATCCTGCCCGCCACCGCCTGCAGACGCACCCCCTTAAGGCAGAGGGGCAAGATAGGAAAGGAGCAGGTCGCCACCGTTGCCCAAGGACAACCCCCTTGACCAGCCTGCCCGCCGCCGGCAGACACACACCCCTCACTGCCAGCGGGCGGGAGGGCACAAAGGAGGCAGGCCGACCCCCTTGACCAGCCTGCCCACCGCCGGCAGACGAACACCATTCACTGCCAACGGGCGGGAGGGCACAAAGGAGGCAGGCCAAACCCCTTGACCAGCCTGCCCACCGCCGGCAGACGCACACCGATCACTGCCAGCGCGCGGGAGGGCATAAAGGAGGCAGGCCAAACCCCTTGACCAGCCTGCCTGCCGCCAGCAGACGCACCGCCCCCACGTTAGCGGGCAAGTCGGTAGGAAAGCA
The DNA here is from genome assembly GCA_029339195.1 of Micractinium sp. NFX-FRZ. Taxonomy (NCBI): domain Eukaryota; kingdom Viridiplantae; phylum Chlorophyta; class Trebouxiophyceae; order Chlorellales; family Chlorellaceae; genus Micractinium; species Micractinium sp. NFX-FRZ. The sequence goes on from JAPTJF010000011.1 coordinate 138,782, forward strand.
GCAGGTCAACCCCCTTGACCAACCTGCCCGCCACCAGCAGACGCACCGCCCCAACGGTGGTGGGACAAAAGAGCAGGAAAGCAGCAGGTCAACCCCCTCGACCAGCCTGCCCACCGCCAGCAGACGCACCGACCCCACGGCTGTCTGGAAACCGCCAGGCATCGGGCGCCAGGCCACACTCTGCAGCAGTGCAATGCAGCGCGATCCACTTGCGGCCTCTGAACTCCCAGCCGCTTGCACACGTTTTGCAGGACGCCTTGATGTGCTGGCCAATAATGGCGAGAATCTGCAGCAAGTGCACAGAAGCAGTATCCAGCACCATTGCCATGTGGCTTGGCTGGACAGGGCAGCTTTGGCCCGGCGGTGGTAGGAGAGCAATTAACAGCAGCCGGCTTCACACATCGAGCTGGGTCCACAGCATGACAAAACCCACTTGCAAGTTTCCCACCCCAGCCACACAAAGAAGTGCTGCTGCGCATCTTGTTAGTTGGGCGTCACCTGCCCCGCGGGCGCCGGCGCGCACCACCAGGCACCCAGGGTGCAGGTGCACCAGAGCAGCCCGCTGGCATGCCCAACGCTCCCCGGGCTTCAGATTTCTGTGCATCCGCGCCTCTGCTCAGGCCCATTCCAGCAGGTCCCCCGCCCCAGCCATGGCGCTTTCGGAGGGTCCTGAGGATGCGCTACTTCAGAGGGTGCTCCAGCTGCCTGGACCTGCCAGGAGTCTGATCGGGGCGTACGCGGTGAGTGGATGGGGCTCCCTCTTGCCGCGCCCTGCGGACGCCGAGCGGGCTGGCCCAATCGAGCTGCTGGTTTAACCCCACTGCTCTCCGCCCGTCTTTACATGCACTGGCTGGTGTCAGTGCGCACAGCGACAAGTGGCGGGAAGAACAAGGGGCGGTGCCTGGAACACCCTTGGCCGCCCGCTGCTGTTGTGCCGCCGTCCTGCCAAAGGCGCCCGCCCCGCCCCCGCAGGAAGCACTGGCCAGCCTTGCCCGTTTCTGCGACCCCAGGCGGCCAGCAGATCTCGCGCTAGCAGCCCGGGAGTGCTGCAGCGTTGCGCTGCGCAGCCGTGCGCATGCCCAGGCGGTCCGCTGGGTGCCTCTCTGCCTGCTCCTCGACGTCCCGGCGCTCGCTGCCAGCGGCAAGCTGAGCGCATGCCTGGCATGGATGGGCGGCTTCACGATGCGGCGCTTGGAGCTGGGCAGCGCGCACAGGCACGCCCTCAGCCTTCGGCAGGCGGCTACGCTGGGGAGCCAGCTTGCATTGCATGCACCCACGGCATGCGCACAAGTGCAGCGGCTGGTGCTGGAGGCGGAGCAGGTTGGAGAGCTCTTCTGTGCTGGTAAGCCAAACGGGGCAGCTAAGCTAAGCTAAACTATACACAGCTGGGCATGCCTCTACCTGATGTTCTCAGTGTGCCTGCCTTGATAACGTTTCCGGTCGGCCTGATGCACACAGCTGTCCACGCCTTGCTGACGCATGTCTGCGGCCCTCTCACACACTTCCCACCTGCGCAGAGGCGGTGCGCCCCTTCACCGGCCTGCGCCACCTGGAGCTGCGCTGGTTTGCGGGCGCTGACCTGGCAGCCCTGCCGCCCAGCGTGCGCAGCGTGACCATGGCGCTGCCCAGCGTGCAGTGGGTGTACGCACAGCTGCTTCTGGCCGAGGCAGCGCTGCCGCCGCACCTCAAGCCCGAGAGGTGGTGGCTGGACGCGGTGGCTGCGCCACAGGGCCAGATCACCCGTTTCCCCACGGGCGCATGGCCGCAGCCTTCAGTGCTGCTGGCGCAGCTGCCGCCGCAAGTGGAGCTTTATGTGGACCGTCCGCCCCCGGCACCCCTGCCGTTCCATGCTGTCACAGCTCAGGCAGCGTTCCGTGGGACGCTTGCGCTTCTGTACGCGAACCAATGGCAAGAAGCTGCGGACGTATGGTACGGCGTTGCGGACCTATGGCACGAAGCTGCGGCGGCAGGCGTGCGGATGCCAGAGCATTGGCGCACAGCGCTCTTTGTTCTCTGGGCCACCAGTGCCGTGCTTTCGGTCCACAATGCCGTAGTGTGCTGGCGAACCGCGCGTGCCACATGGCGTGCTAGCCGTGCCGCCGGCCTGCGGGGCACGTGTGTCCTGCCAGTGGCAGCGCCCCCAGAGCTACCGCTGGCTCTCTCTTTGGAGGCTCGTGCTGTGGCGCGGCAGCTGGGCCAGGCGGTGCGCCAGCAGCTGGCCGCCATTGCTGACCTCGGCACCCTGCAGCCGTTGATCAGGGTGAGTTTGTGGGGGGCTGCACGCGGGGGATGTGGTCATCCCCGCATCTTTCTGTCGAGCGGGTGAAGGGTGGAAACAGGGCTACGCATGCTGGGTGCACAGCATGCCGAGACGGGTGCAATGTGATGAGTCACCTCCCTGGCCAGCTACTTCAGAGGACCCTAGCTCATCTTTTCCCCCCTGCAGGGCCCGCAGCACCGGCTGGAGAGCCTGGCCATCCGGGCGCGCGGGCTCAGCATCGCCGCTGACGCCGCTGTGCTGGCCCGCAGTGCCTCACGCGTCCACGTGCGGGCGCAGCGGCTGCAGCTGGCAGTACCACAGCAGGCGGCAGGCGAGAATGGCGGCGGCACAGGGGGCGGCCAGCCAGTTGCAGCAGAGCGCCGGCACGTGTCAGCGCTGCTGGCTGAGCTGGCAGGCGGCGGCGTGCACCACGCTGAGCTGGCAGCAGCCGAGTACGCAGTGCTGCAGCCGGGGCAGCCTGCAGCTGTGGCGAGCAGCACCCAGCTGTGCCAGCTTCTTCCCCAGTGCGGGGTGCCTGACTTGGCTGCCAAGCAGGGCAAGCAGAGCAGCCAGGACGGCCTGCAGCCTCTGATCGTGCAGAGGCGGCGCAAGCGCCCGCAGCTGCGGGTGCTAGCGCAGAGCGGGCTGGCAATGGCAGCAGTGGCGGTCACAGCTGCAGTGGCGGCTGTGCTGGGTGGTGGGGCGGGCAGTGGAGCGCGGCGGGCGCGGGCGGCTGCACAGAGGCGCTGAAGCAGCCCCCCGCTGAGGCCAGCCAACCAGCTATGTTCGGTTCAGTGCCATGCTTTAGTACCACCGGCCGCTTCCTCCGCTGCTGCACCCATGCAGCTTGTGCACCTTGCTGATAACCTACTGCTCAGATTGCACCATTGAATGGTAGAATGATCCCCGAGGACGCAAACAGGGTGGCACTGAAACTCAGTCGCTGCTGTTGGGCAACTATTGGGCGGGTCGTCCGCCCCGCTGGCGGCGCCCCGCCAGGTGTGCTCGGTGTGGGCCCACTTGCGAGCTTGTTCATCGGTTGACCTGGATCTTACTCGTCACAGAAAAGAAAGAAAATTGTTGCAAAGGCAGCCCCCCCCTGGTCTGCCGCCTGCCGGTTGCAAACCATGAGGGTGGTGTTTGAGTTCAGGTGAGCGCCTTTCGGTCATCAATTGCGACTGATTGTCACCATAGATACGTGAGTTATTGCGTGTGGGGGACGTGCCGCCCACCGCATCGCGACTTGCCTTCGGCTCTTTGCAGCGGCGGGATGGAGCTGTTGTTCGGGAATCAAAAGACTGTGGAGGCCGATGTGCCGGCATCCAATGACGGGCAGGTGCGCGCTGTGCAGCAGCAGTGGGGCGGTGGCGGCGGCAGCGGCAGGCATCGGTGGCGGCTGGGGTTGTGCACCCCAACTCAGCAACTCCCCGCCCCGCTCCCATCGCTGTCCACTTGTTTTCCATGCAGCTGACAGTGGCAGCAGCGATGGAGTGGGCACGAGACAACCTGCTTACCGAGCGGCCAGAGCTGTTCATGAAGGGCAGCAGCGTGTGAGTAGACGGATCCGCCATGCTGCGGGACAGGAGGGCTGCGTGTAGGTCTTCTGGATGGGCGAGGGTTGCTGCCTTCTGGGATGGGTGAGGGTTCCTGCCTACTGGATGCACGAGGTCGAGTGCTGCATGCAGATGCATTCTGTCTGTGCTGGCGTAGAGCACCTGAGGGTGCAGCGTGCCGCACCTTTCTGCTGCAGCCGTGCAGCAGGCGGCAGCACCCACCTGCCCCACTGCCCCCTCACAGTTGCCTGCCCGTCCCCTTGCCCGGCCCTCACCGGCGGATGCCCCCTCTGCAGGAGACCAGGCGTGCTGGTGCTGGTGAATGACACGGACTGGGAGCTGTGGTGAGCCGAGCCGCTGCGCGTGCAGCGGTGCCGTGTGTCACGGTGCTGGCGCTGCTGCGCCTGCTGCGGCTGCGGGTTCAGTCGCATTGGTGCCGCTGGCATGTCGTGCTAGTGCAAGTTTGTGATGCCGTTGCTGCAGTGGGTCCCTCCCTTGCCGGTCACACTGGAGCTGGTGCTGCTGCTGCTGCTGGTGCTGCTGCTGCTGGTGCTGCTGCTGGTGCTTCTGCTGCTGGTGCTGCTGCTGGTGCTGCTGCTGCTGGTGCTGCTGCTGCTGCTCACTGGTGCTGGTGCTGGTGCTGGTGCCGGTGCTCACTGCTGCTGGCACAGCAGGCACACGGAGGTCCCCATGACCTGCTGGTGCCACAATTGCGCACACCACACCCCGCTGACCCTCCCCATGCTGCAGCGGTGAGCTGGAGGCCGAGGTGTCCGAGGGGGACAGAGTCACCTTCATCTCTACCCTCCATGGGGGCTAATGCCACCTTTGGCTCTGCCTGGGAGGCTGGGCCCTGCCACCCCACTGGCTGCTTGGGTTCACATGTTGGCACAGAGCCAACTTTCAATCCGCTGACCGCACTGTTTTGGCTGCTCTTCAGCCTCGATTCCTGATCTAACTTTCTGTTTCCCCTGGCCTGCCAGGTCGTGGTTTGCTGCCTTCCCTCCCTCTGCTGGACTCTCCCGCTGCCGTCTGCGCCCTGTCTCTCTTCCAATGCAGTTGTTCTTTTTCTTTCGCTTGTGCTGCTGCTCCCTTGTAGAGTGTAATGCCAACTTTCTTCTTCTTGCACACAATAAGCTTACAGGGTGACTACACGCACAGGGGTGCACTGGTGCTACCATCTGAGTGTTGTCGGCTGACAACCCGTGGTGCATCATCAGCCAGTGGCATCCAGGCATGTGAGGGCCGCTGCCTGCTCGTCTCCCTCATGCATGATCAGAGCCCCAGCCACGTGGTCTGCCCGCAGCCCCATGCTGCACAGCTTCTTGTACTTGCGGCACGTGTCCACTGCACATGCATGGCCGGGGGCGGGCAGAAGGGGGGCAGGGTGAAGCGGGCAGGTGCAGGGCAGCGTGGAAAAAGGCAGGCAGGCTGGCTGGCTGGCATCATCGGCAACAGGCGTGCTCTGGGCCTGCCCACTTCCACGCCACCTCTTCCCCCAGCCTGCGCACCCACCTATCTTGTCGGCATCGTCGGCGTGCTCTGGGCCCACCACCGCCAGCGCCATGGTCACCTCCTCCCGGCTGTAGCCCATCTCAGTGTACCGCCCCAGCAGCACATCGTACGGGTCCTCACGCTGCTGCAGTGCCGTGCAGTGGGGGGAAGGGGAAGCGGTAGAGCGGCGGGTCTGAGGAGGGCAGATTGTGGGGGCGGGAAGCACGCGGCGGGAGGTGGCCCTTGCGGTCAGATTATGGACCCTCTGTTCCCCACAGGCGCCACTGCACTGGCCCCATCAGCAGCCTGCACCGAGCTTGCTCTCCTCTCCAGCAGACACGTGGTTGCTGGTGCAGTCTCAGAGCTCCCAGGGTCAGGGGCAGAGACATGCACTTCCCAGGCACGCCCCTGCATGCTTGCCTGCACCCCCGGCGCTGCGCTGCCGTCGCCACCGCCGCCGCCGCCGCCGCTGCTGCTGGCCAGCTCCTGCATCAACCTCCGCTCCAGCCCGAGATCAAGAGGTTCCCCAGCGCCCCCGGGAGCAGGGTGGCCCGGCGGCGGCGGCGGTGCGATGCCGCCATGCTGCCTGAGGCCGCCCTCGCCAGGCGGCTGCGACGGGGCGCGCACCTGCTGGGAGGATGGCAGGGATGGCAGGAGCACGGCGGGCGTAGAGCTCAGCCAGCGGGGGTGGGGTGCTTGCTGAGCTATTCACTTTTTGAGATATGCGGGGCCCATACAAGTGAGGCTGCTGCTGCTGCCTTGGGAGCGCAACACAGCAAGAGGAGACGTGGGCAACAACAGGATCGGAGTGCGTGTTGGCAGGCAGGCAGCAGCGGCGCACCGGCGGCGCCACTTGGAAGCGAGGGTCGATTGTGACTTGTAGGGTGGGGAACGCTGGGGGTGGTGGGGGCGGAGGGCCGTTGGCACGTGGTGGCTGCTGCGCTGCTGCTGCAGGGCGGCTGGCAGGTGCCGTGCCGCTGCCGCCGCCAGCGCCGCTGCCGCTGCCGCTGCCGCCGACGCTGGGGTAGGCATGTAGCGGGTTCTGGTCGAAGTTGTGGATGGTGGGATACATGGCTGCCAGCAAATTCACACCGCCGGCAGTCCTTGCCTAGAACCTGCGCGTCAGCAGGAGTGTTGCGCTCAGCAGGCGATGGCTTGGCTGTAGAGGAGAGGCACGGCTGACGGGCGGAAGCGGAGCGGCACCAGCGGCGGCAGTGCTGTCGACGAACCCCAGAGGCAAGGCGCAGCTCCCTTGGCATGCTGGAACAACCCTGATGCCGTACCTGCGCGGTGAAATGCTGCAGGCAGCTGGTCCGCTGTCCCTGAAACGAGTTGGTGCGCCGCCGCGTCAAGGAGAGTTTGGAGGGTTGCTACAAGGATCAGTGATAATAGTGGTGTGATCAAGCGAGGCAGGAGCACCGGAAGCAGAGAATTGGCACCGCCTGCACTGCGTGAAGCGCTGTCGACTCGGCAGTGACTGCTCCCCAGCGACTGGCATCTGCGAGGCTCAAATGCAGAGTGGCCAGGCAACCAGACAGTCGTTGTTTGCTCTCTGAAAGTAAACGACTGCTCTGCGCTGCCTGCCCCAGCGCCCTGCGTCGTTCGAGTTGCTGGCTCAATCAACCTTTCGGCCGGCCTTACAGCCCCGTCCGGCTGTGTTCACGCTCCCACGCCTCAGTTAGGTGGCGCGGCAGCGAAAATGCGGGTCTCAGCGCTGCCTGGCACCACCCGCCAGCCCGCTGGCGCCCTAGCCGGAAGCGGCGGCGGCACTGGCCGCATAGGCGGAACCTCCAGGGTGCTTCCTCGCGCCTGCCGCCTGCCCACCCGTGCCTCGGCACCTGGCAGCAGCAACCAAGAGCGCTCAGCGTGCGAGCCTGCCCGCCAGCAGCGCCGCAGCGGCCTCGCTGAGCAGCCGCCGCTAGTCACTCTGGGAGGCCTCAACCACATTGTGTCTGCTCCCGGGCAGGGCAGCCTGCACCCCACGGGCGCGCCACCCGCTGAGGCAGGCAGCCCAACCAGCGGCATCGCAAATGCGCTTTCCAATGCAGCTGCCGCAGACGTGGACCAGCAGCTAGAGGGGGCGGTGCAGGCGGGGGTGGCAGCGGCCGCAGCGGAGGCGGCCGACGACATTGCCAGCAGCAGCAGCGGCGGCGGCGGCGGCAGCAGCAGCAGCAGCGCCCTGTCCGCCGACCGCCTGGAGGGCATGCACAGGCCCGTGGGCCTGGTGCTGGGCTCCGCCTGGCTCCTGGCCACCTCTGTGCAGCTGGCAGGTGGGGAGCGCCAGCGTCGGTTCTTGCAGTTACCAGCACACCAGTCTGTCCGTCTGTCCCTCGCCAGCACCCGCCCTGCCTGCCGGTCCAACTTCCTACAGCACCTGAAGCAACATACCCCGTCTTCCATTGATTCATCCAGTCCCTTTGCTAACAACCCATTCCCTCTCTCCCCACCTGCCTGCCCACCCCGCCACCTTCCTTGCAGGCGTGGCGGCTCTCACCCCGCTCTGGCTGCCCGCAGTGGCGGGCGGCCTGCTGGGCGGGCTGGGCCACCTGGCGGTCAACCACCTGGGCACGCGCCGCCTGTGGCGCGCCCCCGCCACGCCCCTCCGGGTGGTTGTGACTGGGGGAACCGGAGGCATTGGCAAGGCCCTGGCTCGGGAATTCCTAAAGTAAGCCCGGGGGGAGAGCAAGGGATGTGGAGGGTGGGCGGGGCGGAGTGAGGCGAAACGGGCGGCCATTAGGGGGAAGGCACTGGGGATCGAGGGACAGGGTGTATTGGTTGGACAGGGTGTATTGGTATAATTTCACGGTGCGGCCATGGGACATGCCCCCTGCCTAGACCTAGCCCTCCGTGCTGCGCCAGGTGTGCACCTGGGCAGTGGCCAGCCCTCGCCTGACGCCTGCCGCCTCTCGCCGACGGCTGTGCCCCGCTGGCTATCACCCACCGCGCATCACTCACCGTCACCCGCCCTGCCCCCCCCCCCCTGCCCGCCCACAGGAGCGGCGACCGCGTGCTGGTGACCAGCCGCAGCGCTGCGGGGGCGGCCCGGGCGGTGGCTCAGCTCAGGGAGGAGGTGGGGCCCGAGGCCGACGTGGCAGGTGCGGGGGGGAATCAATTGGTTACGGTTTTCTTCCGTACACGGGGAAAGTGACTGGTGGGCTCTCAGCGACCATGCTTAACACCTTGTTTAACGATTTGTGGTTGAATGTCAGGGCTGCACAAAAGCCCCGGTGGCCCCCGCGCTTCCCAGCTCTTTGCTCTAGGACCACGCCCCTCGGCCCCGAGCCCTCCTCCACCCCTTGCAAGTGTGCGTCTCCCCAGCCTTGTGTCCCGTGCCTCCCCCTACTTTCCCCCGCAGGCGTGGAGTGCGATGTGAGCGACCCGGCCTCTGTGGACCGCCTCATGGCTGCGGCACAGGAGCAGCTGGGAGGGATTGACTGCCTGGGTGAGCACGCATGCACCCATTGCCCATGCTTCCCTCTCGCCGCTGCCTTTCCTCCGCCTGCATCGCGACAGCTGGTGGGCTTGGGAGGGGTTGGCAAAAGGACACGGGACCCCCCTGCCCCCAGTGCCTCTGTCTCCCTCCTCTGGCCCCTGCCTCTGGCACTCCCTTCCCTCACACCTCCCGCCCCTCCTCCCCACGTCCTCCCACAACGTCCCCTTGCTGCAGTGAATAACGCCGGGTACAGCGGCTCTTTCAAGGTGGGTGGTGTGGCTGCCGTGGGGACGGCAGGACAGCTGTGGTGGGAGGGCAGGCATATCACAACCGGTGGGGGGCCAGGCCCTTTGGGACATCATGCCCCCCTCCCCCCGTAGCAGCAGACCTTGCCCTTGCACGCCACACCTCGCCCCGCCCACCCAGCATTGCGCCGCACACCTCGCCTCACTTGTCTCAGCTCTGTGCTGCCCTGCGATCTTACTCTCACGTCCCTACCCTGTGCCCCTTACTCTCACTCTCAAGTCCCTACTCCCCCCTGGATACCCTCACGTTCCACACTCTCACGTCCCCACCCTCCTGCTCCCCCCTGCTGCTCCCAAACCAACCACAGAGCCTGGTGAGCCAGCCGGCGGAGCAGATTGAGCAGGTGGTGCGCACCAACTTGCTGGGCAGCCTGCTCATCACGCGCGCCGCCATGCGCCTGATGGCGGCGCAGCCGGGCGGCGGCCACGTGTTCAACATGGAGGGGGCGGGGTCGGATGGCGCCGCCTCACCGCAGGTCGGAACACAGGGCACGCGTGCTGAGCCTCCATTTGGTGGAGGGGCTGGCAAGAAACATGGCGTTGGTTGGCAGGGCAGGGAAGGGCAGGGACCGGCAGCGCTGGATGATGATGGGTGCCACTGTGGCGGTGCTCCCAGGCCTGCCTTGCCATCACCTGGCCGCCCAAATGCACCATGCTGCATCAATGACATGCCCCCCCAGCCTGCCAAAGTCGACGCTCCGTTGATCAACGCAGCCCCCCCCCCTTTCAGTGTCCTGAGTACTTGCTCACTTGGCCTTCCCCAGCGTCTCGATAATCAACAACTTGCTGTCTCCCGCCTGCAGTACGCCGCGTACGGCGCCACCAAGGCGGGGCTGGCGCAGCTGCTGCGCACGCTGCAGCACGAGGCGGCGGAGCTGGGGCCCAACCCGGTGTGCGCCCACAACCTGTCCCCCGGCATGGTGCTCACCGATCTGCTGCTGGAGGGGGCCACCCTGAAGAACAAGCAGGCAAGGAGTGAGGGGCGGTGTGGGGCAGGGAGTGAGGAGCTTTGGGAGTCCACATTGGGCATGCCTCGACACCTATGTACCGATGCCACGAGATGGTAGGGGACGAGCACCCCACCCCCTCCTGACACCGCCCCATCTCGTCCCTGGTCTCCACTCCCCAGCCCCTCGACTATGACCTGTGTGGACACATTTTCTCGCCACTCGTGCCATTTCGCCCTACCCACCTGCCCTGTCCTCCCCCTAGTGCCTCCTCCTCTCCCTGGCGCCCTCCTCACCATCTCACCATCACCTCACCTCTCCCCTTTGCCCCCGCTCCCCCCTCCCCCCCTTGCCAGGTGTTCAACATCCTGTGTGAGCACCCACTCTATCGTTGGCACACTCCTAAACTTCACATCCCCTTTTGCCTGCTCCCGTGCAACAGGTGTTCAACATCCTGTGCGAGCACCCCGAGACTGTCGCCGCCTTTCTGGTGCCCCGCACCCGCAGCGTGGTGGCGCGCCGCCAGTCGGGCGCCGCCATCCGCTACCTCACCCCCGCCCGCGTGCTCGCCAAGCTGGCGGCAGCTCCCTTCCATGCGGGCCGCTACTTTGACAGCGAAGGTGAGCGGGTGGGCGGGCGCGCTGGAGGGTTGAAGTGGGTGGGCTGCACTGCCGCGCTGGCGGCAGCTCCCTTTCATGCGGGCCGCAAGTTTGACAGCCAGGGCAGTTGGATAGGGTGGTTCAGCTTCACTGCGTGTGCCTGTGTGGGGGCGCTGGAGGGAGCGAGGCTTGGGCTTTCACTGGGCTGCGCTGCGCTGCCTGAGTTGCCCTCGACTGGGAGGGCAGCGATGCGAAGACTGCCGGCGGCAATCACAGCAGTGCTGCAACCGCTGAGCGGTCCCGTTCTGCCTCACCCCGCAGGCCGCCCCGTGTATCTACCCGAGCGCGAGCGCATCTTTGGCGATCACAAGCGGCGCACCGCCCGCCTGCAGGCGCGCGCCGCACGGCGCTCCGGTTCCATGCAGGTAAGAAGGCACCGTATGTTTGGGCAGGTCTGCAGAACACACACTGTGGGCAGAGCGGCCATGCGCATAGCGCACGCCTTGTCTGCATCACTCGATCCAAACCGAAACTCGGGCGTCTGCAACACAATGTGCTGCACACGGTGTATGTTACATACTGTGTGCAGCACACAGACTTGAAACTTGAAACTCTACTCCTTCCCTGTGCGTTATGCAGGTCGCCTACTCTTTCAGTATGGCGCTCGCCTTTTGGCTCATCGTCTCCGATGCAATGGCCAAGGCACCCCTGCCCTAAGCGGCCCTATCCACCTCAGTCCAGGAGCCTGGAACAGCTGCTCGCAGCAAGCGTCCAGGCCGCCCCTGCCGCGGCAGGCCCGCTCACGGGGTGCCGGAACCGCTCTCAAGCAGTGGCACCCGCCCGGTGCATGACACTAGATGATGACACGACGATAGGAAGACGCACTTCCAGCCGCACCCACATTTGATTTCTGGACGCTCCAGGCCTTTGTCGATCGAACCCGTTGTTGCCTGCTCACGTGGCTGGCTGCCACGCGATGCACAATCCTCTTCCGTCTCCGCTTTCTCCTCTTCCCGTGACGCCAGCTCCCCTGCCTGCCAGTCACCTGTGCCCGCCCTGCCCTGCCCTGCCCCAACCACAACCGCAACCCGCAACCCGCTGGAACCCCAAATCCACCCAATCCTTGCGCCTGCTCCGACCCGCGCCCTCAGCCGTTCGCCCATCGCCCCCTCACCGGTTTTGTGCCCATTGCCGATTTTGCGCCCGTCTCAAAAGCCGCCGCTCTGCATCCTTAGCCAGCCGTTTATCCCCAGTTGAACCCTCTGCCTTACCTGTCTGTCAACCGGGGCCCCACTGAACTCTGCCTCTGCCTCTGTCGATCCGTCGAGTGATCCTCCCTCACTCCCAAGCCTCAGCGCACTCCCCTCTCCTGCACTGCCTGCCCTGCACTGCCTGCCCCGTGGTGCACAGCTGCTGCCCTGTACCACACCCACTAGCCTGTCCCCCTTCAGCCAGCCACCCCTGTACGCCTACCCACCCCAGCCATCCGCCCTACCTCACAGCACCCCCCATCCTCTCTGTTGCTGTTGCACGCGTACTGCTGCTACACCACCACTTGGTGGAGCGTCCGATGCTCACCTTGCCACATACACCTCGCTGTCCTTCCTGTCATGTCACGCCTGAGTACCTCCACCCCCTCATGCACCTTCTCTCTACTCCGCATACCCTGCACCTCACATGCGTCTGTGTTCCTCCCTGGTCGCTGGGCATGCCACCGCTACGCCGCTCTGCATGGGCATGCCATGTTGACTTGACCGCTCACTGATTGCTGCAACTGATGCACAGTGTAAAAAGTTGGCATGCTGCTCGGCACGGCTCCATACTTGGAAAGGCGAAATGGATGCAGCAGGTGCCGCTGTTGCCCCCACCTGTCCCAACCCTCCATCCCTCCTCCCTGCCATCCGCCCCGGCACTGTTGGCCAGTGTGGAGTATGGAGTGACATTCCTGGTGGTTTCAGCGGCTGTCCTCTGTCCCTTTGCATGCTGTTCGGCACGGCTCCATACATGGAGAGGCGTAATGGGTGCGGCAGCTGCCGCTGTCGCCACCCACCAGCCGGCCCTTCTCCAAGCCATCCGCCCCGGCAATGCTGGCCAGTGTAGAGTATGGAGCGACATTCCTGGTGGTTTCAGAGGCCGTCTTCTGTCCGTTTGCATGCTGTTCGGCACGGCTCCATACTTGGAGAGGCGTAATGTGTGCAGCAGCTGCCGCTGTCGCCCCCACCCTTCCCCACCTGCCGGCCCTCCACCCATCCCTCAGCGCCGGCGCTGTTGGCCAGTGTGGAGTATGGAGCGACATTCCTGGTGGTTTCAGAGGCCTTCTTCTGTCCCTGTGCATACTGATCGGCAAGGCTCCATACTTGGAGAGGCGTAATGGGTGCAGCAGGTGCCGCTGATGCCTCCACCTGTCCCCACCTGCCGGCCCTCCTCCCTGCCCTCCGTGCCGGCGCTGCTAGCCAGTGTGGAGTATGGAGCAATGTTCCTGGTGGTTTCAGAGGCCGGTTTCAGTCTTTTTGCATACTGATCGGCACGGCTCCATACTGAAAAGGGGAGACAGGCATGCGGGAGTTTGTATGAAAGACGAAGGTGCGCGGTCATTGCACAACATGAGACTCTGAATGACACTGAAAGAAGGAAGGCGCTGCATGTCGTCGTCTGCCGCCTGTTTTGGTGGTGCTCTGTGCTTCTGCTGCTGGTGCCGCTGCCGCTTCACGCAGCGGCGGGCGGCAGCCAGCGCCACAGCTTGCCCTCGTGCCCAAACGGCTGCGCCTCTGGGAACAGCAGCTCCACCAGCGCCTGCATGGACTGCACCAGCAGCGGCCCCGGCCGGCTGAACACATGCTCCCCGTCCACCACAGCCACGCGGCCCGCCTGGGCAGCGGGCAGGCCGCGCCACGCGCCCGCCAGCCGCCGGATGGCCGCCTGCGCTGCCTTGGTGCTCTGGTCGAGGGTGAGGCCGCAGAGGGCAAACACCACGACATCAGGCCTGGCCTCTGCAAGCTGCTGCTCTGAGAGGACCTCAGCATGGTCCACGCTGCCGCACACGTCTTGGCTGCCCGTCATCTGCACAGGCAGGCCAGGGCGGGGGGGCGCAGGGCGGGGCGTCGGGTGGTGTGAAGGGGTGCGAGGCGGGGAGCAGTGGGGCAGGAGGAGAGCATGTAGGGCAGGGCGGCGGCGACTGGAGGCAGCGGGTGGGAGGCGGCGGCTGTGTGCGAGTCACGGGCGGCTGGTGGAAGGGGTCGGGAGAGGCAGGCGCACTAAGCCAACGCTCCGGGGCACCAACTGCCCACAAAACAGAAGTGCTTCCGCACTACGGCTGAGCCACGGCCAGCCTCTGGCCCCACCAAAGCGTCCACACCCACCCACTCTTACCCAGCCCACCCCAGCCCACCTTGATCATTTCAGGCACCCATGCCCCGCAGGCCATGAGGGGCTGGGGCCATTGTATGCAGGCCACCCTGAGGCCCCCTCTGCCGCGCGCCAGCTCAGCAGCTTCCGCCAGCTCACGCTGCTGCTCCTGCACCAAGCGCCGCCCCGCCTCGTGTGCCCCAATCCCGTCCGCCACCGCCTGCATGTCGCGCCACACCCCCGCCAGGTCCTCCGCCGCGCAGTGCACGACGCGCGGCGCGTAGCCCAGCACAGCGTGCAGCGCAGCGTGCAGCAGGCCGTCGGACAGGATGGCGCCGTGCGCGGTCTGCAGGCAGGTGAGCACCACGTCGGGGCGCAGCTGCAGCAGCTGGTCGATGTGCAGGTGGTACACCGTGAGGCCTGCGAGGAGGCGGGGAGGGGAGGGCGGGGGGGAGGTGGGAGGGAGGGCTTCGGGGAAGGCACACAGGCACGGCAGAGGTGGGCGGAGAGGACCCTCTGCTTGCTGTTGAACAGGCAGACAAAGGCACGCAAAGCCCGCCTGCCTGCCCCTCTGCCGACGCCTGCCCTTTGAATGCCTGCCGTTGAATGCCTGCCCACCAAGCTGTCTGCCCGACCGCCAGCTGAAACGCTGCTGCAGGGCACGCACCGTACTCTAGGAGCGGGACAGCCAGCTGCGCCCCCAGCTGAGCCATCTCCTGCACCGCCGCCGCGCTGGCGCTCTGCATGCAGCCCAAGTGGTGGCGGCTGTGAAGGCTATACACAAGGACAGCGTGCATGCCAGACACAAGCACAGCGGCGGCAGCCAAGTGTGCAAAGGCGGACTCCAGCAAACACGCCATGCCGTCCGCCGCTGCGCACCTGCTGCGGCCGCCCTGCACGCTGCTGCAACCAAGCCTGGCGCCCAGCAAGGCTATTGGCCCCACTTGACAATCGGCATTCATAAACCGCACTCCCCATGTTGCACACACCCTGGCTGAGCGGCGCTCATCCCTGCCTGTACAGCCCCTCAGAACTCCAATACGAAATGAACCTCCTTTGCAATCTATAATTTAGGATCAGCACCCAGCAGGGGTGCCCCAATACTGGCTCTCTCTCACCATGACGGCGTCGATTTCCTCCACGGGGATGTCGCCCACCCGGCTGGAGGTGACAGCTGGCAGGTGCTGCAGGGCTGTCCAGTCGCACTCGTGGGAGCGGCCCACCAGGAGGTGGGCCATCTCCAGCGCCACCACCGTGTCTGTGGCGGAGGGCAGCAGGGACAGCACACGCAGCTGCGGCGCCGCACCCGACGACGTGCCGGGCTCCCCCATGCTGCTCATGCTGAGGCTGCGCCCTCTGGTGCTGGTGCTGGGGCTAAGGGTTGAAGGCTCGCCTAGTTGCTGTGCCGCAGGGTTCAAGGCTCAGCTGCCAGGTGCTGCTGTAAGGAGTGAAGGGCCAACTGCTTGCTGCTGCCGACGTGCCGCCGCTGCCGTCGGTGCCGCCGCAGCTGCCACCCACGGCCTGGGTGCTGTCGGGCGCCTTGGGCGGTGGGTTGCTGTCTTGATGACCTTCCGTACGACTCACAACGCGTTTGCAAGATGCGTGGGCCGGCCAGACGCTGCCTAAGAGGGAGAGTTTAGAGGGTGCCTTCGAGGCTTTCGGGCCTAGGCGGGAGACTGTTGCAAGGACACGAGTTGTATTCAACAAGACTGCGAGCATGCATGCGGCCGGAAAGGGTGGTCCAACAGGCGCCAGCGGGCGGGACAAGTGTACCTCAGCCTGGCAACACTCTCGGACCTCCACATCCATGCATTGCATTGCAATTGCAGCATTCTAGTTTGCAATATACCTTGTTTGGCCGGCCCATCTCGCTAGCCGTGGCTGCGCTCTCCGACAGGAGCCGCCACCCTTTCGCCAGCGGTGCTGCCGCAGCGTGCGACGCTGCGAGGCATGCATCTGAACGCGCCTAGCGCACACTCAGCACATAGGAGCGGCAGCAGCATGTTTTGCGGTAGCAGCCTTGCGCGGGCGGCAGCGGCGGCGCGGCCCCGCCTGCCGCTGCCCCACTGCGCTAACCGGCTGCGCGTGCTGGCGAGCTCCGCAACTGATGTGACCGGGTACGTGCCTTGCATCTGAACATTGGTACCTGATTCGCGTCTGCAGCAAGCTTCCTGGAGGGTGCACCTGGGTGCAGCTCTGCTGTGCCGCTTTGTGGCCTGTGGCGGACCCCACACTCAACGCAGCACCGCCCCACCTGCCCTGGCCGCTGCCTGCAGTGCGGCGGCGGAGCCTGCACCGGAGCAGCAGCCTGCCAAGAAGGCGAAGCAGCAGCAGGGGGGAAAGCAGCAGGGCGGGAAGCAGGGCAAGCAGCAAGGCAAGGCCAACACATCTTCCGACGAGGAAATCAGGAAGCTGCGCATTCAAAAGGCAGAGGTGCGCGGGCCATACGGGGGATGGCGAGGGGGGGATGGCTGGGGGGGTGCCAGCGGGGCTGTGGCTGTATCAGGGTTCTGGCTTCATGAGGAACTCTCATGGCAAACTGTCTGCGGCTCACTTGGGCCGCGCTGTCGTGAAATGACTTGCTGCTGTCAGCTGGCTGCAAGGGCTGTGGCGGCTGGTAGAGCGGAGACCCGTAATTGTGGTAGAGTGGCTGGGGCCGCGTGCTCTTAAATGCGTGCGTGCTGCGCTGCGCTGCGCTGCGTGTGGGTCTGTGCCCATGCCCGCCCGCCTCCCAACTCGCCTCCCAACCCCCCACCGCCGCTGCCCCCGCCTGGCACTGCAGGAGCTGCGGGCCGCAGGGCGGGAGCCCTATGCCTACACCTTCCCACGCACCCACACCGCAGCCGAGCTGCAAGCGCTGCACGCTGAGCTGGCAGACGGCGCGGTGCAGGAGGGCGCGACGGCGGCGGTGGCGGGGCGCGTGATGGCGCGGCGGGTCATGGGCAAGCTTGCCTTCTTCACCCTGGTGGACGCCTCTGGGTCCATTCAGGTGTGTGGTGTGATGCATGTGATGGGGGCCAGCATGCGGCGACGAGCATTGGGCCCGGGTGGTGTGATGTGCCGTGGGCCCAGCGTGCGTGCATGGTAGTGAGCAGTGGGCTGGGCTGCAGAGGGTGGCGAGGCGCATGGTGGGCGAGCCTGCCGTGGTGCCTTGCTTTGATGATCCAGCGACGGCAGGGTTGGCATGCAGCGGCTGGGGCAGTGCCGAGCCCAATTGGCGTGCATTGAGGGGCTGCTGGTGCCCGGCCCACTTCGCCTGCAGAGCCGCTGCCAGCCCAGCGAGCATCATGCGTCCCCGCTTGCGCACATTCTGCAGCCGCCCTCCTCCATTCCTCACCCACTCGTGCCTCTAAATGCCTGCCCTTCCTCCCCGTCCCCCTCCCCCGCCCTTGCGCTCCCCCCCTGCAGCTCTACATTGAGCGTGCGGCAGTGGAGGCTGCGGGGGGCCCCGAGGCCTGGGAGGAGATCAAGAAGCTGGTGGATGCGGGCGACATTGTGGGGGCAAAGGGCGGCATCAAGCGCACCGAGAAGGGGGAGCTGTCGGTGATGGTGGAGACGCTGGAGGTGGGTGGGTGGAAGGGGTGGGGTGGGCGGCATTGAGTGGGTGGGCGGAAGGGGCGTTGGCGGCCTGAGTGGCTGGGTGGAGGGGTTGTGGTGTGCGGCACGAGTGGTTGGGTGCGGTGTAGGCAGAAGGGCAGCAGGCACGGGGTTGACGCCGCATTGGACAGCGGTGGGTATGGGCGGGAGGTGGGAGTGCGTGGGTTGCGCCTGTGTTTGTGATGTCAAGGGCTGGCCAGGCTCCAGGCTGCTGTGCTCCCGCCAGACCTGCTGCTTCGCCCTGCGCCCTGCGCGGTGCAGTGCAGCAAACCACAGCTGCCCCCGCTGAAAAAACTCCCCTGCCCCTTGTCCTCTCCCCATGCCTCCCTCACCCGCCAGGTCCTCACCAAGAGCCTGCTGCCGCTGCCCGACAAGTGGCATGGACTGGCCGACGTGGAGCAGCGGTACCGCAAGCGGTGCGCCCTGGGCATGATGTGCTTCGCTGGGCTGTGGGCTGGCTGTCCACAACTGTGCTTGGGGCGTGCACCCAGCTCCAGCGTCCGGCCTCCGCCCCTGTTCGTGCTGTCTTCTGTGCTCTGTGGCTGTGTGCAGTCCCTTCAAGGTTCCTTTGCCTCACTAAGTTTCATGCACTTGCTGACCACAGCACCACAACCACCGCGCCCCCTGTTGCAGCTACCTGGACATGATTGTGACGCCTGGGGTGGTGGACACCTTCCGGGCCCGCTCCAAGACCATCTCTACAATGAGGCGCATGCTGGAGGGCCAGGGTGAGAGCGGAGGGGTGGGGGGGAGAGGGGGGACCAGGCTTGTTTGGGGGTGGGGGCTGGTGGAAAGGTGGCGGCCCTCTGGCCTGGGGCGGTGCGGTGCAAGCAGGCAAGCAGGCAAGCAGGCAAGCAGTTGTGCGGGCAGGCAGGGCGCCTGTGGAGGCTCACCCACGCTGCCGCCTTGCCTCCCACCTACTGCTGACGTGCATGCCACCTGGAGGTTGAGACCCCCCTTGCCTGCCATGGCATGCTCACACGCCACCTTACATCCGCTGTTCTTTTAATATTTATTCTTGTTTAACCCCCACCCACAGACTTCCTGGAGGTTGAGACCCCGTGCTTCTCAGGCCATGCCCTTACCCCACATACCCTTACCCCCGCTGAACACATGCCGTCTTCTGTGCCCTTCGACCCTTGCTTCCCGCAGGTTGAGACTCCCCGTGCCTGCCGTGCTATGCCTCCACGCCACCCAACATCTCCTGCTCTGTCCCTCTTTCTAACCCCACCCCCCCGCAGACTTCCTGGAGGTTGAGACCCCCGTGCTGGAGTCGTCCGCGGGCGGCGCCGACGCGCGCCCCTTTGTGACCTACCACAACACGCTGGGGCGCAACTTCACGCTGCGCATTGCGACCGAGCTGCACCTGAAGCGCCTGGTGGTGAGCGGCGGGCTGGGGTGACGTTTGGGAGGGAGGTGGCCGGTGGTGATCCAGCAGGCCTCCTTGCCTACTGCAGCGAAGAGCAGCGGGCAAATGATGCGGCGCATCGCAGGGAGCAGCAGCTGAAGCCCGGTGGTGAGGAGAGGGGAGGGCTACAAAGAAGAGCGGGACTGAGAAGAGGAGCGGGGCCGGTGAGGCCTGCAAGCTGCATGGGCTGCTGAATGCATGGCGCGAGTAGGCTGGCCAGGTCAGCAAGCCAGCCTCGCTGGCTTGTCCCACCTCACCCTTGCCTCCTCCCCTCCTCTCGCTCCCTCCCTCGCCCCCTCCCTCCCCCAGGTGGGCGGCCTGGAGCGCGTGTTTGAGATTGGGCGCATCTTCCGCAACGAGGGCATCTCGGCGCGCCACAACCCGGAGTTCACATCCATCGAGCTGTACCAGGTGAGGCTGTAGTACAGTGGCCTTTGATTTCTCCGAGGGCAGAATTGAGCTGTGCCAGGTGGGCAAAGGCGGGGTGTTATGATCGTATGTACTAGGTGCCGCATCCAGCCTGCCAGTATGCTTCCCGCGCCACAACCAAGGCATCACATCCATCAAGGTGGGCATGCGTGAAGAGGAAACGTGCTTACAGTAGTGCCACACAGTGGTCCCCCCTGCCCTGCTCCCTAGCCTGACCTCACGCGGGGTGGGCCTCACGCACTGTGTGGACCCTGGCACACATGGTGCACGCTCACACATCTGCCACCCCCTCTACGCCAACTTCCCACACACACACCTGTCTTGCACCCCTCCACTCCTTCCCTTCCTTCTCCCCTTCCCCCAGGCCTATGCCGATTACGGCGACATGATGAACCTCACAGAGAGCATCATCCGCACCTGCGCACAGGTGGGCGCCGCCCTGCCCATGCTGCGCGTGCTGTGGGGCTGCGCTGGCACGGACGTGGTGGACGGCCCAGCTGGGTGGATGGTTTGGGACGCTTTCTCCATTGTTGGGCCCTCCCCGCCCCACCCTCCTTATCCTGGCATGTCGTGCTTGGCCAGCTGCAGCTGCCCTGCCAGGCTTTGAACCTGCCCCCATCTCTGACCCTGCCGCCCCCCGCCGCCACCCCTCCCCCGACAGGCCGTGTGCGGCCAGCTGCAGCTGCCCTACCAGGGGCAGGTGCTGGACTTTGAGGCGCCCTTCCGGCGGGAGACGATGCACCAGCTGGTGCTGGACGCGTGCGGGGTGGACTTCCAGCAGTTTGGCCCTAGCGACCTGGAGGTGGGAACAGCACAGGCTGCTGCTTGCGTGTCCTTCTGACTGTACGTGGCATTGCTGCGGAGCTGTGTGGGGCGTGGCATGCGCCTGCGGGGTGGATTGTTTTCCAACAAATTCGGGCGGCCGACCTGGAGGTGAGGCTGGCATGCATTTCTTGGCTTGCAGTGCTTGCCTCCAATCCGCAAGAAATACATTGTCTGCTGTACTGCACTGCGCTGCACTGGGCTGCGCTGCACTGGGCTGTGCGGTGATGGATCACGCCTTGCTGCCCTGCACGGCCATGAGGCGGGGGGGGCACAGCGCACACGTCGTGATTGACTGACACTAAGTGGCATGCCTGCCTGCAGGCGGCGCGTGCGGCTGCTGTGGAGGCCCTGCGCCAGCACAAGGACACGTATGCGGTGCAGCAGGCGGTGGCAAAGGCGCCCACAGGTGCGCAGCTGTGCCTCCTAGCTTTCTCTCTGCCCCACTGGCCCTCGCAAACTGCCCGTTGGGCTGCTCCTGTGCACTGCTTCCCGCCACTTGTGCTGGCCTCACCTTGACTCACTGCTGCCCCGCTTGTGCTGCCCCCGCCCTGCCGCACATCCTGCCGGTGCACCGCGCTCTTCCTGTCTTGCCTGCAGCCTCACCAAACCAACGGCTTTGACTGGCTTTGCTGTTACTACTCCATTTCTGCAGTGGGCCACGTGCTGGACGAGATGTTTGAGGGCCTGATGGAGTCCACCCCTTCTCACGCCTGCCGCCCCAGTAAACCTACGCTGTTGCATCCTGCTGTGTCCACCCCTGTCTGCAGTGGGCCACGTGCTGAACGAGATGTTTGAGGGCCTGGTGGAGTCCACCCTGCAGCAGCCCACGTTTGTGCTGGACCACCCCGTGGAGATCTCCCCCCTGGCCAAGCCGCACCGCAGCCGGGCGGGGGTGGTGGAGCGCTTTGAGCTGTTTGTGGCGGGGAGGGAGCTGGCCAACAGCTTCAGGTGAGGTCGAGATTTTGAGGTCCCCTCGGGACTGTTGCACAGCGTGTGATGGGCCGCCTCCCTGCTTGCATCCTCCTGCGAGATAGTTGGGGCTGGGGACCCCCAGGAGCGGCTAATTGTGTGTGGGGGGCGGCAGGGTGGCCGACAGCTTCGGGCGAAGGACGGGGCTTTGGTTGCTGGTGTTGGCGAGCTGTGGGAGGTGGTGCGGTGGGGCGCTTTGTTTGCTGGTGTTGGCAAGCCATGCAGGTTGCTGTTCTGGGGCGCTTTGAATGCCAGTGTTGGCGGGCTGTGCGGGGTGTTGCGATGGAGCGATTGAGCTGCCTCTGGTTTAGTGGCAGGGGCGTGAGCTGGCCAACAGCCTCAAGTCGTGTGTGTGTGTTGATGGGCAGGTGGCGGTGTGAGTGGATGCAATTGAATTGGCAGAGCGTGTATGGCAGCTGGGGTGGCTACTGGAGCTAGCAGCAGCTCCAAGTACAGGTGTAACATGGGGAACGAGTAACACGGGTGGTGTGTATGGGCCTGCCGCTGCCTGCCTGCCTGCCCACCTCCCTACCCCCCGCACCTGCACTCCTCACTCACCCCTGACTGGCCCACCATCTGCCCACCCCACCGCCGCCTCATCACAACCTGCGTGCAGTGAGCTGACGGACCCCGTGGACCAGCGGCAGCGGCTGGAGGCCCAGGTGGCAGCCCACCACGCGGCCGTGGTGGCCGCAGAGGCACAGAAGCAGGGCACCGCTGCTGCTGCCGCCGGCAACGGCGACGCTGCCAGCGCCGGCAAGGCGGCGGCGGAGGGAGATGAGGAGGCATATGAGGTGGCGCTGGATGAGGATTTCCTGGCGGCGCTGGAGCACGGCATGCCCCCCACGGCAGGCATGGGCATGGGCATCGACCGCCTCGTCATGCTGCTCACTGACTCGCCGTCAATCCGCGACGTCATCGCGTTCCCCCTCATGAAGTGACATTGTTGGTCAAATGGCCCAATTCTTTAGTGCGGTAGCGCGACTGCAACGGGGCACAGAGATTGGCCCCCCGATTCCAGCGTGCGCTGCTGTGCCCCATCTTCTATCCAGCTACATTCGTTTACAGCATTGTTCCCGGCTACATCAACTTGACATGTAATGCAACTGCGGCGGTTCTGCCCCAGGGACTCAAGCGAGCCTCCATCCCGGAGCCGCCGCAGCAGCTGCGAGCAGGCCACCGGCGCTCATAGCAAAGCCGCCGCGCCTGCTGCCGCCGCCGCTGCTTGCCGCCGCGAGCTGCTGCCGCCCACTCGGTCGCGAGGGATGAGCCTCAGCTCGCTGCCGTGCTTCAGGAACACGTTGCCTGCGGTCTGCTGCGGATTGATGCCCACGCCATCTACAGGTAGAGAGGGGCGGGACACCGGGGCGGGCAGGCGGGGCCAGCTCAGCGTGGATAGAGCAGTGCACCTGTGTGTGTGTGCCAAGTGCATGCTGAGCACAAGGCTTGAGCAGAAACTGCGGTCTCCCGCTGCTGCATTGTGAGTTCAGCTGCCGGGTTGCAGCCGGATGGCAATGCTGCTGCTGCTACGGCAGCGGCTGCTCTTCCACCACCTGGGTGCCTGCTGGGGATCTGGCCACAATCGCCTGCCACCTCTGCTGCTGCCGCTGCTGCTGCACCAGCCAGCAGGGGCGGGGCCTGAAACTGCCAATGCTGCTGCACTGGCGCCACATCACTGCCAGCTGGGACCGTGCGTGCAGACTCACTGGCCCGCCGCTGCCGTCGCTACGCCCATCCCGACACTGGTTTACAGCGGCACAATACCAAGGCAAGCAAGGCTGCCGCTGCTGGTGCGCACCGTTTGTGATGATGGCGCTCGTGGCTGCCGGCACCTTGAACTGCAGGGGAGGGGAGGACAGGAGCGCAGCAGGGGAGGCCCTTGATGCATGACTGCCATGCCTGCAGCCGCCATGCGTATGGGCTGTTGGCAATACACTGCTGCAGCGGGCACGCTGGGCGCTGGCAGAGCACACATCGCCAGCAGCGGCTTGGCGGGCTGGAGCGCCGCCGGCACCTGACAGACACATGTGAGATCTCAGCTCGCCTGCCCCAACGGCACAACGCGGCAGCTCTTTTCTGGTGTGCTGCACTGTGAGACATCGCAGCCTACAAGCTAGGCATGCAGGAAGGCATAGGGGCTCGGCAACCGTGCCCGCCTGCCCGCCCGCGCACCTCCTCTGCCGCAAACTTGAGCACCGCGGTGAAGGGCGCCTCCTCGGGGACGCTGAACACGCGGAAGGGCAGCTTGGGGTCGCTGGTCAGCGTGACCTTAAAGCTGACCTTCTGGCTCATGGCGGGAAGACTTGAGGGCTGGTCGGGCGGGTGCTGCAGCGCGGCAGAGGGCCACTGGGGAGGATGCAGGCGTGAGGGCGGCGGCGGCGGCAGAGAGCGGCAGGCAGCAGCGGCGGCGGCGGCGGCGGCAGCGGCGGCGCGGTGACGCGCGGTCGCGGCCCCTCTGCACCCTTTCGTGACTTTAGTGCATGTATGTGAGCTCTGCCAGCACAGGCTGAGCGTGTAGGAAGCGCCTGGCAGCTCGTGCGTTCACATGTGCAGCACTCACAGTTAAGAGTAGGCTGTCTAGCGGTCTGGCCACAGCTGATGCTACCCCCGCCTGCAGGTAGGCGTACCCAAGCAAAAGGAGGGCTAGGGACCAGGTGAACAAGGGCAGGGTGCTGCAAACGGCGCCAGGGTGGCTCCTTGCGGTTGAAAGATCAATTTGAATAGGTTACAGAGTGATCCGAGGGCCCACGGCGTGCATTCTGTTGTGGAGCCAGCTGGCGGAGATGAAGCCTGCCTCTTTGCACCCTCTCTTCTTCCCGTGCACGTCAAACTTATGCATGCCAAAGCCAGCCCAATGCCGTCTGCGACATGAGCGAGGAGAAGCAACAGAGGCCCGGGGCGCCCCTCCCGCCGCTGGCGCTGCTCGGGCGCGCCTTGGCGGCAGCCGTGGTTGGCAGAAGCCCGAGCAATGATGAGCGAGAGCTGCTGGACCGGCGGGCCTGCTTTGACGGCGCCTGTTCATTGAGGTAGGCGTGGGCAGTGCACACCCCTCAGACCCGACCATATAAGCTTTTCTGTCGCAGTTCCTGATGCTTCAAACCGCGTGTGACCCCGCAGAGCGGCGCTGCCGTTGGACAACGAGGGTAACAGCATAGCGCTGGTCAGCAGCGACCTGCGTGGCCCCAAGAGCCCGCCCACCTATTGGGCGACCCCTTGGGGCCGCAGCTTAGCGGGAAGAACGCTGGCGGCGGGGCGCACTGCCTCGGCGGAGGGTCCAGGGTAAGTGCCCAGTACAGGCCAGTGCGCGGCCGCACGGCGCCGCCCGCAGCCTCCGCCCCTTATGCCCGCCCACGCCCTGCCCCGTGCCCCTGCTGGCCGCCCCGCTGCTCCGCCACCCTCTCCCGCACAGCTTCCCACACCCCTGCAGCATCCACCAGCTGGCAGACTTGAAACAACTGGCCGCGACTGAGAGCGGTGCCACTTTCCTCTGCGTGCCCGTCCTGCGGGAGGTGCCGGCGCCCGGCGAGCAGCCCGGCCCAGCGGTGGCTGCCCTGCTGCTCTCCTACTCGTGTGCAGCGGCAGACGTGCCACAAGAGTGAGCAGGGGGCGCCCTTGACGAGGAAGGGAGGCACCGGGGGGTGCCGGCAGGCGGGGGGTGTTGGCAGCCTCCGGCTGCAGCCCGCCGTGTGTGCCTCGTCAGGGGCCGGCTTCTCGGCAGGCCCCACATGTGTCCCAACCCTCGACCCCATGGCCAGTTGATTGTGCACAGTATGCCGCCCTGCCGCCCAGTACTGGCGCCCTCACACCCCTGCCGTGTTCCCCCGCTGCCTGCCCCGCCCCGCCCCGCAGCGAGCTGCGGCTGGCGCTGCTACTGGCGGCGCAGCTGACCCGCGCGCACGGCCGCGACTTGGCTGCCTATGTGGGCCGCCTCTACCGCGCGCTGCACCCAGCTGAGCACTCCGCCTGGGGCCCCGGCTTTGGGGCCGAGTATCCGGAGCTGCCCGACTCGCCTGATGGCAGCGAGAGCGAGTTCAGCGGCAGCATGAGCAGCAGCGGCACCGCCAGCCTGGGCGGCAGCGGCAGCGGCGGCAGCCTGGGCCGCGCGGGCAGCGGCCTGCCGCCGCCGCTGGCCATGGCGGGGCTGCCGGGGCGGGTGGTGCCGCACCCCGCGCAGCGCTGGGCGCTCAGCCCCCGCACGCTGCGCTTTGACGACGAGCGCACCGAGCGGCGCTTCCAGCAGTGGCGCAGCTCACACCTGGCCAAGGTGGGGCGGTAGGGACGGGGCGGGGCGGGGCGGAGGGGGTGACGGCGGTGCACTGTGGCTGCTGGCCGGGTCGGGCTCCAGCTGTGCACTGGAGGCCGCTGCTCTGGCGCCGGCTGACATTGTGTTTATGGAGCGCATAAAGCACAGCCAGAATGCCTGCTCCCTTGGGCGCCACCCCACAAGACCGCTGGCCAACCGCTGCGGCTGCTGTGTCCCCGCCTGCCTGGCCCCCTGGATGTTGCCCCGCTCGATCATGCCCTCCCTGTTATGACCAATACAACACCCTCCCCAATAATAACAATGCCCCATGCCCCACCATACAGGTGGATGCGGCCGCCCTGCTGTCGCTGCTGGTGTACCACCTGGCGGCCTGCTTCCTGCCGCCAGCAGCTGGGTGCAACCCCACACGGCTGGGCTCCTCGCTGCCCGCGGCGCTGACGGTGCTGGTGCCGCTGCTGCTGGTGGCAGCCAACCGCTCCAAGCGGTGGTACTCCCGCCACAGGTGGGCGGGCCAGCTCTTGCAATATAAGCACCAGCTAAACAAGAGCTGGCAGGGCGGTGGCTGGTCTGGTCTGCTGAGGGTCTGTGTGGTGGTGCTCAAGGCTTGCTGGGTTGATTGGTGGGCAGGCAATGTGGGTTGCTCGGGTGGGGGCGCCTCATGGCCCCTGCCGCAGCCAGCAGGAGCGGCCTGGTCTTGCAACGGCTCAGGCCTTGCCATTTCGCCCTCGCTGCTCTCGACCCCACGTTCCTCCGCTCCTGTTGGTCCACCGCACCTGGCCGCCATATTTGCCCCCTGGCTCGCTTCTCCTTCACCCGCTTCTCCCGCTGTCGGCAACCCTCCTGCAGGGACCAGCTGCTCATCTGCACCTACGTGCTGCTGGCCTGCCACCAGTCGCTGGATGCGTCGCCGCAGCTGGTGGCGCAGTCGGTGCCGGATGGCTTGTGGCGCGCGCTGGTGCCCCCCATGGAGCTGCTGTGGTGCGCTGCGCTGGGCTTCATTCTGCAGGTGCGCCCCCCGCCCGGGCAGAGAAGGGTGGGTGCATGTGTGCGGGAGGCTTCGCGGGAGGCTTCGTAGCACGGCCCCTGATGCTGGCTGGCGGTGCCTGCTGTGACGTCGGCGGGCGGGCGCGTCCTGCTTGTAGGCACATCCTGGCGCAACTCAGGCGGCAGCAGAGTGTGGTGTGGCAGGTTGAGAGGCACCCTGAGCGTGGAGGCAGCCTGTGCCGTGGCAGCATTGAGATGCACCAGGGGCAAGACCGACCTGCCTGTCGCACCGTGCTTGCTTTGTTGACAGGTGTGTGTGTGTGTCACCCTGGCGCCACCCCCCCAACGCCACGTGCAGGTGCAATTTGTGGGGCAATGTCTCATGCTGGCGGGCGGCCTGGCCCTCAAGGTGGTGGTGCAGCCAGGCTGCGCCGGCCGCTTCTCCGGCCCCCAATCCCGCCACGCCACCCTGCCCGCCGACCCGCTCACCCACACGTCCGCTTGCCTGGTGGACAGCTTGGCACGGTGGGTGGCCAGGGGAGCTGGAGAGCTGGGCTGCCCGAGGAGTGGCCAGCGCTGGGAGTGGGCGAGGCGGGGTGCTGGGCGCAGTTGCCTTTACATTTGCAGTAGGGGCCGGTTGTCTGTGCTGCCCCACTGGCCGTGCTGGTCGCAGGGCTGTGGGTAGTGCCTTGCCGACGGCTTTGCAGCTGCCCTAGGCCCATGCTTGCTGCCCCCACCCACCCATTTCCGCCGACATGTTGTGCACCTCCCCCCCACGCCCTGCCCTGTTTGCAGGCCCCTGCTGCTCAATGTTGTGCTGCCGTGCGGCTTTGCATACTATGCCGAGCTGTCGGCCCGCCGCACCTTTTGCAGCCTCAGCATGTCGCGGCGCAGCGGGCGGTGACGCGCGGGGCAGCGTCCCGCCTGCTTGCCCCGCTCCAGCGCTCACAGCGCGGCGCCGACGCAGCAGCGCAGCCCAGCCCAGCTCGCCTGTGGCAGCCGTGGCATGCTTGCTGCGGCGCGCCGATGGGCCGCACCCCGTGCCAACAAATGACTGGCAGACCCCCGTGCCCCTCCCCCGAATATAACGCCCCCTGCTCCTGTCAGCCCTCAGCCCCTCTCAGCCCCCGGCGCTTTAGCCCTCACCCCCCGGCGCTGTGCCATATCCTCACCCCCCTTTCCATCCCCCACGCGGTGCCATGTCTTGCCTGTCTTCACATTCGCCTTTCATCCTTCTCCAGGCCGTAGCGCCCCCTTTTTGCCTACGTATCCCCAATCAATCCCTCACTTCTTCCACCCCAATTGCTCCACCTGTTTGCTCTGCAGCCTCACCCTCACCCAACACCTGCCCTACCTGTCTCCCTATGCACCATGCCATGCGTGCGCCTGTCAGGGAAGCGTCTGCTTGCTCCGCCCCCGCCCCGTCACTCGGGCCTCCCGTCTGCCCACTGCTCACAGCATTTGCACCGACAGTCTTCTAACGTTCGCGTGTCGGCCCCGCCGGCCCCAGCGGGCCTCTGGCCCCTGGCATGCCGTTGATTTGATGCACCCTGCTACTACACTGCACAGCGCAGCCCTTCCTCCTGCAGGATCTCTCACATCGCGCAGCCGCCTGTAAATGCAGGCAAACACAAAGACAGGGCAAGTGGGAGCGCTTTGAGGGTCAGTAGACTACTGAAACTCGTGCTGGAGGGCGGTGTCGAGCTCCCCATTTGTGCTTCCGTGCCGATCAGCAAGCGCGAGGGAGGTTTCTGTGTTTGTTCGTTCACATGGTTCGTTTAAATGAAATAAGCAAACGTGTTTTGGATGGCGCCCATCATTGCTGCTGGGCCGGACCTGCCGCCATCTGCGCCTCGAATCGTGCAATGGCTGTGCGGTCGCTCTCGCTGGTGCAGCACACGTCGCAGCCGTCCCGCAGCATGAGCAGCTCAACCACCTGGGGGCACAGGGAGGGGGGAGCGGGGCCCAGCGGGGGGGAGAGCAAGAGGTGCAGCTCTTGAACTGTGCTGCTTGTTTGAGAAGGCATCAGGTGCGTACGGGTGGGGTGTGTTGAATTGGGGTGCAGGCACATGACGGCAGCCAGGCTACTTGCGTGCACTGCCCCAACCACAAGCACTGCCCGTGCCCTCTCCTGCCGGCACCAGCAGCCCACCAAGGCGCGCACCGCAACACAAAGGGGCGCAGCTGTGCACACGCCCCATCGGTAGCCACGACTGCGTCTGTGGTGCAACCGCGGTAGTCAGCCCAGTGCATCACACCTTGTCCCGCATCCCATCAGTCTCTCACCACCGCGACCGAAACGCCCCAGAAGCACAGCAACCCCAGCCAGCATCGCTTAGTTGGCTCGCACCTTGTTGGACACCTCGAAAGCGGATGTGAAGCTGGGCCCAAAGTCGTGGCTGGCCATCAGGTCGGTGGCTAGGGACAGCACCAGGTCCCCCATCTCCGTGACATCCTCCTGCTGCCGCACCCGCAGGTAGGCCTGTGAAGAGGGAGCACAGGGTAGCACAGGGTAGCATATGGTAGCATAGGGTGTGAAGAGGGAGCATAGGGTAGCGTCAGCTCGGTGGCTAGGGACAGAATCCATCGGTGTGCTAGGAACAGAACCAGATCTCTGATCTCTGCGATGCCCTCTGCAAGTAGGCCTGGCCAGAGATGGCGGGGACGGGGGCAGGGGGGCGGAAAGAGGGAAGGTGCGGGGTGGGAGGGAGCGGGGGCACGAGGAAGGGGAAGGCAAGGCAGCACCCAGCTCTGGCAGCTGCCTTCATGGAGTGGCAGGAATGAGGGAGGTGCTGTGCGGCACCCCACGGACACCCTTGGGCCAGCCGCCCACACAACCCATGCCCCTCCGTTCAACGCTTCCGCCCCCATGCACGCACCTGCCCCGTGGCTGCACCCAAGTCCGCGTGCACTGAGAGCAGCTCCTGTGCTTCCCACTCCTCATTAGCCCAGCAGGCGACCATAGAAGCTAGCCACTCTGCCTCTGCCTGCAGCTCCTCATCGCTGTCCACCTGAGACAGCAAGGCTGGCGGCACCGGCTCCACCTGAGCAGCAGGCGGGTGGGGGTGGGCAGGAGCGAAAGGGGATCCGTGATCAGTAGTGCCTGATCAGTAATGGTGGGTTGGCCCAAGGAAGGCGGTGGGAAGCAAAGGGACGGGCGAGCGGCACCTGCCTGCGCACGAGCTCCGGCGGCGGGCAGGGGGGCGCCGTTTGCTACTTCCTACCCTACCCACCTCGTCATCCGCACGGGCTGCCAACGCTCGCGCTTCACGGCGTCTGAGTGCTGCACCTCTGGACGCCAGCACTCTGGACCCGCTGCTCACTGGCTGCTGTGGGCAGGCCCGTGGGAGGCAAGCCCAGCAGGCCGCCTGGCTGCCTGCTGCCGCTACCAAGGTGCTTGCCATATTTATTCTAATTGCACTGTGTTGTTTGTGAGAGCATTGCGTGCATCGATCGGCGGAAATGCACTGGACAGCTTGGCGCTGCCCGCGCGCTGAAAGGTGTCTGGCTTGCCATCGGCTCTTGTCTTCTTGTTTCCGGTGTTCTGTCATTCGACTCGCCCTCACGCACGATGCTGCTCTATCACATGGTCCCCATAGCACAGTGGCAGGACTGCGTCGCGAGCAAGCAGCCTTACTTCCCTCCGACGTAAGGACACAAGCGGCTGCAACCATGCATGTTGCGATGTGGCAGTGGCGAACGCTGTGGTGCACGCTGTGGTGCCGCCGCCACCGCTGCCGCCGCTGCCGCCGCCGCCTGCTGGTGCCAGCAGTGCCACGCCCTCGCCGCCCCCTCCTTGCTGCAGCTATCAGCAGGACGGCTTCATCCACCTCACCGCCGACCCCAGCCTGCTTCTCACGGTGGCCAACCATTTCTACACAGCATCCCAGGGGGACTGGCAGGTGCTGGTGCTGGACAGCAGCAAGCTGACATCAGAGGTGCGCACTCGGCAGCTGTGCAGGGCTGCTGCGGGCTGCAGGTCCTGGACTGCTGGCTCTTTCTTCACCTGCCCCTGCCACAGTTGCCGCTGAGGTTGTATAGTTTGGTTGTCTGGCTGAGGTGCGCTTGGAGACGGGGCTGGCCTGCGGCATGAGCAGCTGTGCAGGGCTGCTGCTGGCTGCTAGCCTGTGATTGCCGGCTCTTCCCCACTTGCTCCTGCCCCCGTTGTCCTGGTATCGGCATGTTGCTCGATTTGCAAGGTTGGCTGGGCCCAGGGCGCGGTCTATGAGCGCCTGCTGCCGTTTCGCCCCGCACACGCCAGACCCTCTCCCTCCCCTCACTTGCCGTGCCACCCGCAGGTCAAGTTTGAGCCAGCTGCCCCCGTCGGCGACAAGAGCAGCGGCGGGCTGCTGTCGGGCAGCGCGCAGCAGCAGCAGCCACAGCAGCAGGGCGAGCAGCAGGCGGCGGCGGCGGCAGCCGTGGCGGTGGCAGAGGCGCCAGCAGAGCCGCTGTTCCCCCACCTCTATGGCACGATTGACTTTGAGGCCGTGGTGGACAAGCTTCCCATGGAGCGCAGCGCAGAGGGGCAGTTCCTGAGTATCCACGGCGTGCCGCCCGCCGACTGCCCCTTCTCTGAGTTCACATGACGCACGCATGCATGCACGCCGACGTGTCTTGAACCAGCGACCCAGGCGCTCTGTGCGCCGCCCCCTGCTGCCTGCAGCTGTGCCGCTCTGGCCCTGTGCACGCCTCCCTGTATCCACCCACCCTCCAGAGAGCTCCCCAGGTTCCCCCCCGGCAGCACGTCCAGCAGGGCGGCAGGGTGGGCCAGCCCGCTGGGCTCAAAGAGCAGCCTGTCTGGCTTGACGCTGCGCAGCAGCTGGGGGCAAAGTGGTCCCTCAGCTCGCTCTCTACCCCTCCCTTTCCCTTGCTCTTCCCCCGCCTTGTTCTGTCCTCGAGCGCTGCACACGCCTGGTGGTTGGTGGTGGCAGTTGTTTACACGACGCTAGCCTGGCTGAAGCTCACGGGGCAGCACTGGAGGCCTCGTTGTGGGCACGCTCGGCCTCGGCGCGAATCTGGGCGCGGTGGGTCTGCATCATCACGGGCGCCAGCAGCACCAGCGGCAGCAGTTGCAGCAGCGCCCACTGGTCCGCCTGCGCCGCCCAGAGCCCCGGTGAGAACACCATGAACACATTGTCCAGCAGCGCGACCGCCAGCATGAACCGCACTGCATACAGCAGGCACTGGGTCAGGAACGCCCTCTGCAGCATGTACGCCTCTCGCGCGGACTCCCTGTCAGCTGGCGGCAGGCAGGCGTGCCTCATCTCCGCCTGCGGGGGCCGGATGTGGAGGCCAGGGCTGGGTCAAGACGCAGCAGGGGCTGGGAGCGGGGGGTAGGGCTGGGGCAGGGTGCATGCAATGCCCGATGCCAGGAGGCATCATTGCCTAGCCAGGCGGGTTTCCAGTAAGCAGAATGCAGCAGCTGCGATGCTGGCGCCCACCCACCTGCCACAGGGGCGTGCGGCGCAGGTCGGACAGCCGCCAGCTCAGGGCGCCCAGAGCGACACATGTCACCCCCAGCAGCGCCAGCTTGGGCAGCGGCACGGCTGGCACTGCCACCCCCAGCCACCCCAGGACGGGCAGGGGCACGACTGGCAGCGCCATCTGCAGCCACCGCCCGCGGGCTGGCGCTGCCTGCCGCGCCTCAGGCTGCTGCCCGCCTGCAATCCCCGGGGCACCAGCAGCTGGCCCCGCCTGCCCCGCCGGCTCGGCAGGCGGCATGCCCTTCCCACTGTCCAGGGCCTGTCCGGGGCACCCACGGCGGCTGGCGTGGCCAGTGGGCCCGAGGGCAGCAGCGGCCGGCCAGCGCGCGATGCCCCCCGCCCAGGCTGTGCGGGATGCCGTGCTCGCCGTGCCTGCAGGGCAACGCCAGGAGGGATGTTCATTGACAGTTCCATAGGCATGCCTGGCAATGGAGGAGCTGCTGCGTTGAAGGCTGCTGCTGCTGTGAGGTGCACCACCTTTTGCGGGCAGCATCGGTGCGCATGGCGGCAAAGGCGGTGGGCAGCCGCCCTAGCCCCCGACCAGCGTGCTCACCCGGCCTGCCAGTGGCAGGGCTGACCGACACGGGCAGCCGCAGAGATGACACCATGGTGCAGGCAAGCATCTTGGTTGACGAGAACGCTGCACACAGGAGATTGAGGGCAAGGGTTTTAGCAGTCCAAGATATGGGGCTGGCAGGTGACGGTGCGCCCGTGGCGGGCCGCCCGCCGCAGCAGCCCAGGAAGGCGCCTCCCTGCCCCACGACCCTCAACGTTGCCCCCTGCGTGGTCCAAGGCAGTGCAGAGGGGAGCAGGCAGCAGCGCCCTATCAACAGGAGGCACCCTCTCCACCCGCTGCCTCCTTTGCTCACCTCTGCTTAGCGCTTCAGGAGGCCGCTGATTGACCTCGCAGGTTGTCCAGAAGCATAGCCAGAACGAAGGTCCTTGGGAGGCAGGATGGATCCAGATCTTCTTTCACGCCGCCGCCCATTAGCGTGGCATGCACAGCGTCGAGCCGCCCGCTCGAGCCAGCCAGCCAATGATGCCCTTACTTAGGAACGGTGCCCGGTGCTCTCCCACTTGCCATGCAGGAAATGTTGTTGCACATTACTCTGCCACCTGGTACGCCTCCCATCCCCATCCCCACCACACCAGCAGGCTGTGCAGCAAGTGGATGAAGAGGAGCAGGAGCGAATGAATGCAGCATGTGACAGGCAGCCGACCTGTGCAGCACCCCAACAAGGCACTGCTGGCGGGGGCTTGCCGCTTGCTCACGTACCGTCTCCACTTGCAGGCGCTCTGTTGTGGGGTGTTACCGCTCAAGCAAACGCACGCACACACGCCCGCAGGCATGCCAACAGCCCTTTCCTGGGCACTTCTCCCGCCAGGCGGGGCGGAACCTGCGGGGCCTGCTCCACCTCCCAGCCCAGCAAACCATCTGCATTCTAGCCCCATCCTCGCTCTGACGCACTCCCTCTCCCTGCCGTCTGCTTTTGCTCCACCATAGCCCACCCCCTCACAGCTGGCCAACATGGCGTGGCGGTCACAGGCCAGGCCACAGCCAGTTTGCTCAGCAAGGCTTGCCCTTCCATGCGGCTTCCCAGCTTGATCCCTCTGGATCTCTCCCCCCCGTGCTATTGCGCCCACTGCCCCCGCTCCTCTGCCCCCCAGCGCCGACTGAGTGTGGTGACGGCGCTTGCTTACATGGCCTGCAGCATCCTGCAGCTCACTGCGCTGCATTCCTGTCTTCCAGGTAGCGCCTCACACTCTCGCGGATCTCGCCACGGTGGACGCTCATGGCCATAGGTGCGAGCAGCAGCAGGGGCAGCGCATACAGCAGCCCAAAGAACGTGTCCATCTTGGACGGCACCGCTGCGTTGCCCCACACTCCGGAGAGCCGCATGCTAGCGCACGTAAGCAGCAGCATGTAAGCCAGTGCGGCCCAAAGGACGTACAGCGAGAAGTGGAGCAGGCACGCCCACTGCAGCGCGTACGCCTCTCGAGCGGACTCCCTGTCGGCTGGCGGCAGGCAGGCGTGCCTCAGCTCCGCCTGCGGGGGCCGGGACCGGGTGCCAGGGGCGGGTCAACACTCAGCAGGGGCTGGGGGCAGGGGGCAGGTCTGGGCAGGGCGCAGGCGGGGATGGGGCCCACGACGGCGGGCCAGGGTCCGAGTAAATGCAGCCTGCAGGGGCCGGGACTGGGGCCACGGTGCGTGCAGTGGCCGATGACACAGGACATCATTGCCTGGCCACGCGAGGCCTCCCCAGTAAGCAGAATGCAGCAGCTACGATGCACATGGCTGGCGCCCACCCACCTGCCACAGGGGGGTGGACAGCCGCCAGGTCAGGGCGCCCAGAGCGACACATGTCACCCCCAGCAGCGCCAGCTTGGGCAGCGGCACGGCTGGCACTGCCACCCCCAGCCACCCCAGGACGGGCAGGGGCATGGCTGGCAGCGCCATATGCAGCCACCGCCCGCGGGCTGGCGCCGCCTGCCGCACGTCGGGCTGCTGCCCGCCTGCAATCCCTGGGGCACCAGCAGCTGGCCCCGCCTGCCCCGCCGGCTCGGCAGGCGGCATGCCCTTCCCACTGCCCAGGGACTGGCCGGGGCACCCACGGCGGCTGGCGTGGCCAGTGGGCCCGATGGCAGCAGCGGCCGGCCGGCGCCCCAGGCCCCCCGCCCAGGCTGTGCGGGATGCCGTGCTCGCCGTGCCTGCAGAGCAACGCCAGGAGGGATGTTCATTGACAGTTCCATAGGCATGCCTGGCATTTAAATAACAGCTGCTGCTGCTGCTGCTGCTGTGAGGTGCACCTCCTTTTGCATGACGTTGCAGTGACATGGCATTAGCTGCGGTGGCAGCCGCCCCAGCGTGCTCACCCGGCCTGCCAGTGGCAGGACTGACCAACACGGGTAGCCGCAGGGATGACGCCATGGTGCAGGCAGGCGTCTTGGTTGGCGATAACGCTGCACACAGGAGGTTGAGGGCAAGGGTTTTAGCAGTCCAAGAATTGTCCAAGATATGGGGCAGGCAGGTCCAACGGCAGGTCCAATGGGCTGCAGGGCGCGCTGGGCATGCTGGCTGTCGGCACTGCTGGCAGCTTGGGGCCGTGCCTTACAGACCCGCTGGCGGCGGTGCCTGCCGGCACCAACTTCTTTCTGCCAGCCCCCTGTTCCTATGTTTATATATATGCTCGGCGTTCCCCACACTGCTCTGCCAGTGACCCCTGCTTTTTTTGAAATTTCCTGCCAGCTGGCAGATCTGCCTTATGGGGAAAACCTGTTCCCCGCCACTGCTCGCCGCAGGTGCACGCGCTTCAGCAGGATGTAAGCTGGCTGCCGCATGCAGAAGCTCCAAATAAACGCGGCGCTCGCTGCAACGGCACGTGGCGGGCCCACGCGTAGGGAAGCTGGCAGGAAGTTGGCTTCCACACGGCTGTTCCGGCCCGCTGCGCCTGTTAAAAGTGGCCGAACTGTGCCTTGTCGGCATCATTCACCACAGCGGTTTTTGCCTGCCTCATTTCCGCAGCCTCTTCCCCCCCTCTCTGTCCTTCTCCCTCGTCCTGCACACTGTGCAGCATCCACATGACCGCCTGTGGCAAGACGGCACGGCTGCAGCTGCTGCTGCTTGCCGTGGCAGTCCTGCTGGTTGCTCCGGCAGCGCATGCCGCCAAGTGTCGCCGCAGGACGGTCGAGGACGACAATGGCTGGATTGCTAACGGCGGTGCCTGCCCTTTCGGCTTTCAGAGCACCGAGTTTGGCACCTGTGTGACGGTGGGTGGGCGTCTGCAAAGGGTTGGGTGTGGTTGCAGCGCCAGGTGTCTCTGCGGCAAGTGCAACTGTGGAGCTGAGCGAATGTGAGCACTGCAGCGTGCAGGGCAGTGTGGCACAGCCGTGCACTCCCGCGTGGTGCTGCGGTGGCCCCAGCGCAGCCATGTGTGCGGGCACACACTCAGCAGACACTCGAGCCCTGGCGCCATTCTGCAGACAGCAGAGCGGAGCAGAGTGCTCAATCACTGATGCTGGTGCTAGCATGCCCTCTTATTTCCCCCTGTCCGCCCAGTTCTCTGACTGACGTCCCGCCCTGCCCCGCCCTGCCCCGTCCTGCCCCGCCCTGCGCTGCGCTGCTCCCTGCAGAAGTGCGACGATCTCCCGTACGCCAGCGACTTCAAGGAGTGCACTACCGACTGTGGTGACGGCTACTGCGCCAGCAGTGACACCGAGTGTGTTGCCGCGGTCGCAGAGACCATATTGTCATTTGGCTTGGCGGCTCTTGGGTGAGTCCGGGGAGGGGTGGCGGGGGCACTGCCCGGCAGCCTGGCCAGCAAGCCAGGCCCTGCCGCGTGCCATCCCCACAAGCTGCTGGGTGGCCCCCCGGTTACCGGCCAAGTTGAGCCCACCTGCTCGTCTGCCTGCCTGCCTGCCTGCCCGCCTTCCCTCATGCCTGCCTGCCTCGTGCAGGTATACTGAGTGCCCGGATCCCCAGAAGCCGGCGGATCCCCAGCCCGTGCCAGCTGCGTCGTTGACCACGACCTTTGTTGAGCCTGGCGGTGCCTGCGGTGTCGGCATCGGCGTCTGCCCTGACCCTCAGTGCTGCTCACAGGTGCGTTGGCAAGGACCGCTGTTCCCATGCCTCGCAGCGCAGTGCAGTGCAATGCACCCAATCAGCCAGCCAGCCAGCCCACTCGCCAGCCCGCCAGCGCGCCAGGCGATGTTGGATTACAGGCAGCGAGAGCATCCACTGGATGGAGCAATGCTGGCAGCATCGCATGCACATCAGTGCCCCTACCTTCCCTTGCTCACTACCAGTCCTCCCTCCCTTCCTTCCCTGCAGTTCGGCTTCTGTGGAGAGACCGCCGAGCACTGCGGCACCGGATGCCAGCAGGGGAATGGCAAGTGCGCCGCCCCTGGGAGGAAGATGAAGTTCTGAGGAGGCCTGGGCTGGCCAGGGTGCCAAACAACCGTTCCACCTGTCTGGCCTGGCCAGACCACGCCTGCCTGCCTGCCTGTCCGTGTGACTAGTCCATGAACCAACATGTTGCATGATGCGCCGATGCTGGTCAGTTGGCATTGCCACTGTACAATATTAACACGAAATAATGTTAATGTTCCCCTCAACTGTTGACATCGGTTGTGCCCACCTCTGGCCAAGGCGGTACATGTGCGGGCGCGGCACACATTCGCTGGCCAAGCAGGGAGGCAGGCAGGCACACACACCGCTTTCTCATCTCCTGCATGCCCTTGCAAGCCGATTCCAGCACGTGTTGCATGGTGATGCAGACAAGGCAAACCCGGCTACGCTAGGAAACGCTGAAAAGATGGGGTGCGGGACGCAGGGGAGGGGGTGCGATGGGAGGAGTGGGGAGACGAGTGGGCACTGAGAACTGAGGAATGAAGCGGAGGGTTACAAAGCGAGCACGAGCACACAAAATCTTGGCAGGGGATCACTGCTCCTCTAGTGTTGCAAGCAGCAGAGCCTCAAGCGGGCCCCAGTCGCCGCCTGCTGCCCCGTGCAGGGCAGCAGCCACCTGCCGCGCTAGTGCCATGCCCCCGCTGCCGCCCCCGCCTGTGCCGCAGTCGCCATCGGCCCCACTGCTGCGCTCCTCCTGCTCAGCCAGCGACAGCTGCCCAGCCTGCGCTTCCAGGCCGCTGCTGGCACTGCCCAAGCTGCCAGTGCCTCGTGCAGCTGCACTGACACTAGCTGACGTTTCAACAATGACTTCCACTCTGCTGTCTCTCCGGTAGGCGATCTCTCGCAGCTCTACATGAACTGCTGCTGACGCCGTCGGCCCGCTTGCTTGTGGCTTCTCACCCCCCTGCCCCGCTGCGCCGCCATCCCGGCTGCTGCCGCTGCTGCCCGCAGCTGCCGGCGGGGCCGCTCCGGGCAGTACTGCCGCCGCCGCCGCCGCCGCTGAGGCCGCCACCCACAGCTTGGGCGAGATGCGGAACACGCCCTTCACGCGCAGCGTGCGCGGCACCAGCTGCTGCAGCAGCGCTAGCAGGCGGCCCCGGTTGAACACGCACTCCCTATGGAAGATCCAGCTGCAGGGTGGGGAATAGCGGTGAGGTGATGTGAAGTGAGGAAGGCAGGGGATGGCCAGGGGCACTGCTGAGCTCAGGGTGGAGGAGGAGCACAGGTGGCAGGAGCAAGAGCGATGCGATCCAGCTGCAGAGGGAGAAGCAGTGGCTGGGCTCAGCAGGCTGCTGGGTGAGGAAAGCAAGGGAACAAGGCACGGCCGGCCGCAACAGACTGCTGTGCTGACGACACGCACGCTCCCAGACCACAGCAGGCTTTGCCAAGGGCACAGCGCGTGTACTGCACCCATGTAACTGTTCTGCCCGGTGGCATCGTGGCTCACCCGCAGGCGGCGTATGCGCCGCTGCCGTCCTGCACCTGCTTGCGCAGGGGCTGATCTGGAGGTGCCGGCGCATCGCCATCTTCGGCCGCTGCTGCTGCTGCCGACACAGCTTGTGATGCGGGCGCGCTGCTGCTGAGCCAGGGTGACCGTACCTCCGCCCTTCGCACCCGCTGCACTGGCAGCAACTGCTGCTGTTGCTGTTGCTGCTGCTGCTGCCCTGCTGGTGCCAGCTGTGCACCACCACCACCACTGCCCCTGCCGCTACCGCCCTTGGCTCCTGCCGGCCACGACAGCAGCGCGCCTGCTGCCGTGCCGCCCTCCAGGCACCCGCCCGCGGCGGTGGCGACCAGCGCTTTGGGCGGGAACAGCTGGTCGGCCCAACGGCGGAAGGCTGCCAGCGTGGGGGCATCACACAGGTCGGCTTTAGAGCCCACCAGCACGTCTGCCACGCTGATCTGATCGAGAAGCAGCTGGCTGGCCTCACATGCTGCTGGCGTGGAGGCGCCCCCGGCAAACTGGGTGGCATCCACCTGCAGCAGTGTGGCAGCAGGGGGCAGCAGTGGGCATGGCACAGCAAGAACGTGGCACGGCAGGGGAGGAGCGGCAGGGCGGGTGGCAATGGCACACGCCTGCGCCTCTGCTGCTGCTTCTGCCGCTGCTGCTGCTGGAAACTGGCGATCTGAACCACTGGGCAGCTCTGACCAGCACAGGCCCGGCCAGCCTGCTGCAGTACCATGGAGCTCACCAGGCACACCACGGGCTGCAGTACCAGCGAGCTCCCCAGGTGCCCCCCCTGCAGCATGTCCAGCAGGGCGGCGGGGTGGGCCAGCCCGCTTGGCTCAATAAGCAACCTGTCTGGCTTGACGCTGCGCAGCAGCTGGGCAATGGCCAGCGCTGTTGGGGAGGCAAGGGGGAGGGGGAGGGGGGAGGGCGAGGGTCGGGAGAGAGGGCCGGCGACTGGATGAAGAACTAGCAGACTTGACAGAAGGGGCCAGCCCAACCAGCACTATCCGCCGGGCAGGTGCCAACCGTACGCAATCTCTTGCCTTGCCTGCCTATTATGCCGGTGACACTCCGGGTAGCCACCCCGCCCCAAGCCCGTCCCCCGCCCGCTCTACCTGTGATATTCGACAGCGCACAGCACAGGCAGCCGCCCGCCAGCTGCCGGATGTGCACCCCGGCAGCGGGCTGTGCCTGGGCTGCTGCTGCCGCCGCCGCTGCCGCCGGCGCATCTGCGCCGCATGCTGCGGCCGCCGGGCCGCCTGCTG
Organism: Micractinium sp. NFX-FRZ; assembly: GCA_029339195.1. Taxonomy (NCBI): domain Eukaryota; kingdom Viridiplantae; phylum Chlorophyta; class Trebouxiophyceae; order Chlorellales; family Chlorellaceae; genus Micractinium; species Micractinium sp. NFX-FRZ. The sequence goes on from JAPTJF010000011.1 coordinate 178,298, forward strand.
GCGCCGGGCCTGCCGCGCATCCCTCTAGCAGCGCAGCATCCAGCCCTGCTGCCCCAAATTCGTTGATCAACACAGCCCACACCTCGTCCTCGGGCTTGCCGCGCAGCAGGCCCGCAATGGCCGTGGTTTTGCCAGACGCCAATGCGCCTGTAAGGATGGTCACTGGCACTGGCAGCCGCAGCCGGCGCGGAGCGCCGGTGCTGGGCATGCGGGCAGCCTGTGGCGTGCTGGCTGAAAGGCCCTGCACGCATGCGAGTGGCGAAGCTTGTTTCAGGTGTGCAGCAAGGCCTGGCGAGGCTCAAGGGGCAGCAGCAGTGCACGGTGGAAGTGCAGGCAGCGGCGGCAGCGGCGGCAGCTGGGCGGCGGCGGCGGCAGCGGCTCAACATTTACCGCCAGCGGCATGAGGCGTCGCGCCCACTCAATCGAGTCAATCGACACTCACTGTCTAATGGCGCTTTACAAACCGTGTGCCTTTGATGCGGCGTCGCGGCAAGCCAAGCTCAAGAAGTATGGCTTCCCCGCCCTTGGACTGAACGTGATGGAGACAATGTCACGTTTCAACCAAAGCGGAGCGCACTGGTGCATTCATTAGTCTCCGCGACACTGAGGTGCTGAGCTGGCTGGTGGCCGTCGGCACTGGGGGGTGGTCCTGCCAACATCAAACTGCCATTACATGACAAACACCCACACAATGCCAGGCGTCCCCTGGCATCATGTCTAATTGCCAAATACCGAAACGGCTGCAGGCCGGAAAGCATGCAGACAGGCAGCCGCTGTGCAGCGGCTGTGTACTGGAGGATGCATCAGCGCCTTATGCCGCCTGCTGCGAGCGCGCTGGCATGTCCGCCCCAGGCGCCCTTGCCTTTGGAGCACTGCACAAAGCATATATATTATGCAGCACTGTCAGTTACCCAAAGGCAGATTGATGTCAACAGGCTTCTCGGGAAAGGGAGGTGCTGTTGTCGTTGACCGCGGGACTGCTGAGCTGGCATGAGCAAGCCTTCAGAGCATATAGACGAACAAATTCTACCGCGTGCACTGAGTTTTCGGTACCCTGGTGGTTCCTCGGGCCTACAGGCCCAGCCCTGTCCGCCCTGCCGTCTCCACCGGCCAGTTCGTTCCGCTCCAGTGCCCAGCTCACGGACGGCCTTGGGTGCCGGCCCAGCTTCTTGATTTCTGGCATAATTGGCCACAATAATGACTAGCATGAGCGCCGGAGCGGTCCTGTTCCTCAGTACGCTGTTCGGGGTGGCGGCAGGCCACGGCCACAGGCACGGGGACCCCTCCCTGTTGATCAGGAGGAGGCTGACATCAGGGGAGCTTCCCCAGCCGGCCCATCGCGCCTGTGGCACGCACCTGGTGAGAGTGGCCTGCCTCCCCGTCCCGCCAACAGGGCCTCGTGCAGAAATCAGCGGGTGCGAGGCATCCTCTTCACTCGCGTCCACCTTCAACAGCTCCAGCCAGTCGTGCAGGAAGCAGTGGGCAAAGCTGTTCGTCGGCGGAGGAGTCGCCTGCAGTTGGGCTGCCACCGGCTCCTCTCGCAGGCGCCAGGGAGGCAGCCCGCTCAGGACTGTGATGACCTTTGCACACCCTGCTCGCCACTCTGCTTACTCACCCCGCCCCTGCAGGACCTGCCAGAAATCAAGCCCCAGATTGCAGCAGCAGAGCGCAAGACGTATGGCGTGGCACAGGCAGCGATGCGCTCCAAGGCCGTGCTGGCCGCGGCGGTGCAGGAGTCGGCTTTCCCCACCGCCGGCATCACCCTGCCCATCATCTTTCATGGTGCGTCCGCCGAACAACATCCTGGCACGCTTTGCTGCAGCAGCATGGCGCCGTAGTCCCAGTGTGTCAGCTGTTAATTGGCATGCTTACCCTGTCTGGCCCTGCGCGGCCGCGCCTCAAAGCTCACCCGCCCGCCTGCGCCCGCCGCACCCACTCTGCCCCCTCCCGCAGTCGTTCATTGGCAGGGGTACAGCAGCACAGTGGACCTGAAGACGCCTCCCGTCAGCAACCAGCAGATTGCAGAGCAGGTTGCTGTCCTGAACAACGACTACAAGGGGACAGGCGTCCAGGTGCGCCGCAAGGCTGTGAGGGAGAGGGCCCGGCAGAGCCCAGCACAGCGCATTCCCTGCCGTGCCTGTGCAGCACCGGCGCTCCACACCTCGGCACCCGCCCAGCCGCCCCAGCGAGCGGGAACCCCGCCGGCGGCTCCCTGCCCAACCGCCGTTGTGACCGCCACCCCGCCACCCCTGCCCCCGCTCGATTCCTTGCACACGTGCAGTTTGCCACGCCGGTGATGCGCCTCCACGAAAGCCAAGCGTGGGCAGCTGATTGCTGGGGAAAGCTTGGGGAGATCCTGGCAGCGGTGAACCGGGCGCCTGGGGCGGCCGTCAACATCCTTGTCTGCGACCTCGCCTCCTCCGTCGGCATCCTGGTGCGTGCCGTGCCTGCAACGTTCGGAGAGCCGTCTTTTGCAGTTCTCTTGCCTGGGGGATGTCTGGTGCACGCCGGCACCCTTGGGAGTGGAAGATGTGGCACTGTCTGCCTGCAGCATGCCCGGCACCGTGCACCACCTAGCCGCCCAGGCTTGCTGGGGCAACCTGTCGACGCATGTTTTTGGCTCTGCGCCGACTCTGCCCGCCGGCCGGCCATCCCCACCTCGCACTCCAAACCGCCAGCGTGCTCCGCCGGTCACTAAACCCGTCCCCTGCTCCACTCACCCCCCTGCTCTCTCCCCTGGGGTATCCTGCAGGGCGTCATGCCCGACATGCCCAACCCTTGCTGCCGCTTGCTGTTGACTCTGCCGCGGCTCTGCCACTCACACCACGCTCGGTCACCAAACCCTTGCCTGCTTCACTCTCCCCCTGCAGGGCGTCATGCCCGACATGCCCAGCGAATTCAATGAGCACGACCCCTCCCAGGCCGTGGCCATCGACTTCCGCTCCATGCCGGGCGGCCCCTACTCGCGCTACTCTGGCGGGCGCACGCTCACTCACGAGCTAGGCCACTACTTTGGCCTGCTGCACACGTTTGGAGGGGAGGAGTCGTGCGGCGCGGAGGGCGGCGCAGACGGCATCCTGGGTGCGCACACAAGGGTCGGGTGGGAGGGGCAGCAGCTGTGGTGCCGGCACTGCTGCTGCTGCTGCTGCTGCTGCATGCATGGCGGCGCCTGCTGCGTTGTGCAATGGCGCAGGCTGCTGCGGCTGCGGCTGCGAGATCCGTGTGTGTCCACACTGGTTGCTTGGAGAATGACAGCTCTGCCCGCTGCCCTCCCCAGCCCCTCACATGCCAGTCCCCCCCCCGCACCGCCCCCCGCTGCCGCAGACACCCCCGCGCAGAGCGCCTTCAGCAGTGGCTGCCCGGTGGGGCAGGACAGCTGCCCCGGCCAGCCCGGGGAGGACTCAGTGCACAACTTCATGGGTGAGCGCCGCTGCCTGCTTTGCCTGCTGTGCTGGTCTTCTTATGTTTTGCCTCACCCTGCTGCCCCGGCAAAGTAGGCCCAGCTGCTTGAGGTGCCCTGGCAAGAGAGGGATGCAAGGCACGGGGCTGTAGCGACCCTGGCTGCAGCCGCCCTTCGTCCCCTTTCCCTGATTGCCAACCCATGACTCACTCAACCCTGCGTGCGTGCCCCTCCCCCCTTCCAACCCCTGCTGCTGCAGACTACAGCGACGATTCCTGCATGACCCACTTCTCTCTGGGCCAGGCGGCACGCATGCAGGCCGTGGTGCTTCAGTACCGCCCCGTACTGCTGGCATCTGCCGTACGGCTGGCTGGGGGCAGCACCCGCAAGGCACTGCCGCCGCCCACGCCGCCCCGCGACGGCGCAGCCCCCTCAGCAGGCGGGTCCGGCAGCCAGGCGCTGCCACCACAGACGCAGCAGCTACTGCGCCGGGATCCGCCGCTGCCCAGGCAGCCTCAGCTGCTTGCCGGGCAGGTTGCCAAGCCGCCCCCGCCCCCACTTCCACCATCCAAGGCGAATCCGCAAATCAAGTTGCCCCCGCCGCAAGCGCCATCGCCCCGCAAGGCTACCCTGGTGCTTCAGCAAACCAAGCGGCCCTCGCCGCCGCCCCCTCGACGCAGGCCGCCGCCCCCTAGGCAAACCAAGGCTGGCAAGGGGCGCCCTCCGCTTCCCGCCCCGCCGGCCCCCAGGAAGTTTGGGGGCACTGTTGTCGAGGGCTAAAACCTCCCTGCCCCATGGCAGCGCATTCTTTTTGTCACACGCTGAAGTGGTGTGCCACCCGTTTTCTTTTTCCCCAATTCGTTTCCACACACGCGCACACACACGCAATTCAATCTCGGTCATCATCCATGCATCTAGCTGTTGCCCGCGCCGGCCATGGCACCTCTGCCCCTCCATTCTTTTACGTTTCCTGCATTCTTGTCCCGCGACAAGACCTCTGCATCCCTCCCTGCCGAGCCTCTGCTCTGCACCCCTGATTGCCTCCCTTTTGCTGCTATTACGCTGTCTTGGCTGGCCAGCCACCCTCTGATGTCGTCTACTGGCCCCCGCTGATCCACTCCACGCCCCATCTCCACTCACTTTTTGCACGCCCTTCCCTTCCAATTCCTTTGGCCCAATTGTTTCACCCCCCCTTACCCCCGGCTTCTTTTCTTTTTTTTACACCCGTGACGAAGCTCGTTGTTGGTGCAACTGTTGTCTGCTTGAGCACCTGCCTGCGGCAATGTAGGTGCCACACACTGCACCAAAAGCAGTCAGCATCCAAGGCCAGCGCAATGGGCATGCCCCCACTGCAGCGGCAGCAGCACCATGTACCACCCTATCAGCAGCACTGCTTCAGCGGCACTGCTTCAGTGGCAAACCGGCTGCCTTAGCCGTCGCTGTGGTTGGTGGGCCCAGCACCCGTCTGCGTTGCATCGCTGGCAGGTCATTACAGGAGCCACAACATCAAAGGGAGCAGTGAGGGAGGCAAGGGAGCAGAGGAAGCAGTGAGGGGGACGAGGGAGCAGGGAGGGGGAAGGGGCTGGAACATAGCGGGCATTGCTGCTGCTGCTGCTGCTGCTGCGTGCTCGCCGGGTTCGTTTAGTGGGACTGGGTTCTGCTGGGTCAGGCGGTCAGTGCTGGCAGCGAGCTGGCGGCGGGTGGAGGGGCTTGAAAGCCATGGACAGGCACGGTGCTGTCACTTTCTTTTGCGGCTTTGCTGATGCATTCAGCTGACATCGGCGCCGCTCCAGGCCGTTCAGTGGGGGGCGTGCCTGCAGGCGCCTTGATGCATTAGACAGCGTTGGCCACCACCGCTGCCACGGGCTTGCTGCCGCCGGTGAGCAGGCTGAGGAAGCCGCCGGACTGCTGCTCGGGGACCTCGTCCAGAAAAAGGTCGTCTGCAGGGGCAGGAAGGGAGGGGCTGGTGCTGGGTCAGGTTGCTGTGGGGCTGGGTGAGGCTGGGTGGATTGGGGTCGGCAGGCGGTGCTTGGCTGGGTGCACTGGGAGGGGAGGGGTGAGGGGTTGCATGGCAAACAGGGCATGCGAGATGGATGGGTGCTGCACCAGACCAGGCAGCAGGCAGCAGCATCAAGCAGCAGCAGCCATCCGTCCCGCCACTGCCAGGCCAGCCCAAGGCGCTCTGCCCCGCCCGCCTGCCCGCCCGCCCGGAGCGGCGCGCACCTGGCACCCGGAAGGCCGCGTGCGCGCCTATGAGCAGCATGGAGAGGCCCAGGGCGTAGAAGAGGGTAGAGCCCACGGAGGTGAGGAAGAAGATGACCACCAGGGAGGTGCCCGCCAGCGCCATGAACTTCTCGCGGTCGCTGCAGGCAGGGGGCAGGCGGAGGGGAGGGGCGAGGCGGGAGGGTGGGAGTGAGCAGATGCGCCGTGAACTTATCGCGGTCGCTGCAGCAGAGGGCGGCAGGCCGAGCAGGGCGGGCGGGTCGAGTGGGTAAGGGCACGTGTGTGCGAGTGAGCAGAGGCGAGAGGGAGCCTGCCAGTTCAAGGATACGAGCGCGTTGGCATGCCTGCTGCTGATGGAGAGTGTCCGCTGCTGCCCCGCTGGCGGCATGCATGGTCGCCAAGCTGGCACGCTTTCGGCAGCTGCCGTAAATACACGTGGCAACCGCCCACGCTCTGTGCGCGCCCCCACCTCAGCTCGCGGCCTCCCATGACAAAGGGCGTGGTGCGCACAATGTAGGCATAGCCCCACAGCACCGCCAGCATGGCCAGCACGATGATGGAGGTGAAGTTCATGAACCTGCACAGCACAGCACAGCACAGCACAGCACAGCACAGCAGGAGCATGCACGGTGGACAGGGTGGCGGTCGGGCGGGCAGCGGGATGTTGTTGTGCGTGTTGGGCTGACAGCGTGCCAGCGGTGTGTGACCGGGCAGTGGCCATCAGCAGACGGCGGTGCAGGCTTGCAGGTCCAGCGTGCAGTGATGTCAAAGCGTGCATGATTGCACACACGCACATCAGCCTGGTCGTGATCTGGGCAGCCCAGTGAAAGCCCACCCGGCATTCAAGTGTGGACGCACATGACCAGGGAGGTGATGCCCACGCCCACAATGCCGTAGTTGGCCTTGAAGTAGGCCACGTTCTTGCGCAGACGCCCGGTGGCCTGCGGAAAGGAGCGTGTGGGTGCTGCATCTTGTGGGTCGCCCCGCCAACTTGCGGTCACACCCCCACCAAGTGCCTGCCCGCCCCACAATGTGTGTTGCAGCAGTGGCGCACGCACGCACCTCAGCCATGCCCGCTGGCTTGCCAAAGGCGGTGCGGTCAAGCACCTCCGACCATGGCTTGGCCTGCAAGCAGTGGGGGTGAGCGGAGCAAAGGGCAGGCGGGGATCAGCGCCGCCTTGTGTGCGGCAGCGGCGGAGGACAGGACCAGCCGCCGGCGGCGGCGCTGCTGCAGCAGTGACTGCTGACTGCGCCGCGCGTGCAGCTGGATGCGTGCACTTGCCTCCCTGAAGCTCTGCGCCGCGTTCTCCTTGAGCTTTTGGGCGAAGCCGAAGACCACGTTGGCGCGAGTGGCCACCAGCTCCTGCTGCTCTGCGGTCTGCGCCTCAGCCATGGCTGCCTGTCGCTGCCTTGTGAGAAGTCAAGAAAGGAGCGGTGGGAGCTGCAGGCGCGTTGCTACGGAAAGTGGTTGCACCGGTCGTCAAGCTCAAGGGCTGGCTAGTGTCTGGAGCCGAGATCAGGGGCTAAGGTGAGGCACTGAGAAGGGACACGGCCTGTAGCTGCCGTGCTCTGCCACGTTACTGCTGCATCCCATGCAGAGCAGCAGCACGGCCAAATGATTTGTGAGCATCGCAAATTCTGCTTTCCAATAACCCAAATATGCTAAGCTGCAGCAGCGCTCGCCAAGCGCCCCTGGCGCTGCAGGCTCGATCGCCCGGCGCCCAGCGCCTGGCGCGCAGCCCCGCACATGCCCTGCGGCTCACCGCTATTGTAGTGGGTGCTCCAGACCGTCGCCTGGTGTCCAAGGTGAGTTGCGAGGGTTGCACACACAACCCTTCCCGCTACTCACGCCGCTATCCAGCCTGCGCTCAGCCCCACCGTATCGTTGCATACTTTGCAGGTGTCTGCCGCCAGCCGTGACGGTGCCGCTGGTTCCGGGTGAGCTGGGCAGGGTGCGCCGCCGCCAGCCAAGTGCCGCCGCTGCCGCCTACCCGCCGATTACCCTGCCTCATGACATGACAACGATGCCATATGCATGCCATACTAATATATTGAGTAATGGCAGGACATGCATTCAGCAAGACATGCAATCAGGGCCCTTTTGCCGAACTGGTTGCTTCTCCTCCTCAGCCGGTGTTGACCCCCGTACCCTGAACCCCGTCTCGCCCCCGCCGCCTGCAGGCCCACCCCCTACAGTGATGCCCTGCTGCAGCGCGAGTACGAGCTGTGGCAGCGGCAGTCGGAGATGTTTGACCGCCTGCAGGAGCAGCACGGCGCCGACCTGGCACGCTTTGCCGCCGAGCGTGCCACCTGGCAGGCCACCGAGGCGGGGCTGCGGGCAGAGGCAGCAGAGCTGCGGGCACAGCTGCTCTATGTGATGGCCCAGCTGAACGCTGCACAAGCTGCGGCTGGCGGCGGCGTAGTGGTGGGCGGCATGGCCGGCGGCCCGGCCACCAACGCTTACTCAGCAGCCAGCCAGCAGGCGGCGATTGCGGGGCGGGAGCCAGCTGGCGCGCTCCCCGGTTTTGCAGCCCCCTCAGCTACCGGCAGCAGCGTGGGCAGCAGCAGCAGTGTGGCCAGCAGCAGCGTCGAGGGACTGAGTGCTGGGGAGCAGATCAAGGCTGTGATAGACGCGATGAAGCCGGCGGCAGGCAGCACCATCGCCAACTCAGCGCCCGCCAGCTCAGCGCCGCCCGCCAGCAGCAGCCCGGTGAGCCCCAGCGAGGCATGGCCTGCGGGTGCTGACGCCCAGCTTCCTGCATATGCTGCTGACCTGGCAGCTGCTGTGGCTGCTGTGGATGAGACTGACGTCCTCTCCGGAGTGGGGTCCTACTCCGTCCAGGCCCGCCGGGCGGCACCCGCAGCGGCGCCGGAGCAAGCCCCGCCCGCAGCAGCGCCCGTGGCCCCGGCGGCGCCCACGGCGGCGCAGCAGCCAGCGGCAGCGGCAGCTGCACCGGCGCAGGAGGCGCCTGGCGCAGCAGCGGAGCAGGAGGCGGCAGCAGCAGCTGAGCAGGTGGCGCGTGGGCCGCCGCCGACGCTGACGCTGGGCGCGGACGACCTCTTTTGGGTGAACCAGGTGGGTGGGCAGGGCGGGTGCTCGCGATAGCCAGGGTGGCTGGCCGTAATGAAGCCTACCAGGGCTCGCAGCTCGGCACGTGCTCTCTCCTTCTCGGCTGCCCCTGCTGGGTGCGGCCACATGTGGGCGGGGGTGCACCTGGTCGAGCCTCCCTCCCTCCCTCCCTCCCTGCCCCCCCCCCCCACACCCCCACACCTTCCACCCGCTCCCTGCCTCGGCCTCTCCCCTGCAACTGCACATCGTACTGTTTGAGCCGGGCAGGCAGTGCCCTGGGGTGTGTGGAGTGCACAGCTTGATAGCACACAGTCCTGAACCTCCCCTCCCTTCTCCACGTTTCTCCCCGCAGCTGCACACAGCTCTGGTGGACTTGGGGTACTACCCCGGAGATGATGACGTGGACGACATGTACTTTGGGGATGGCACGCTGGGAGCTCTGATGACCATGCAGGCAAGCGTGAGCGCCGCCACGAGCTTAGATCACAGTAGTGGGAGGTTACAGCGCAGTGGGAGCACGGGGTGTATGGTGTGGGAGCGGCGCAGCGGGGGCGCAGGTGGCGCTGCGGCGAGCGGGGGCGCTGGCGCACGGCAATCGGGCACACACGGCGCGTGCGGCGGCCACGATGATGGCGCCGTGCTGCCGACGGAGAGCAACGCCAAGCTCGGCGCTCGCCCGCCCACGTGCCCCACCCCTGCAGTGCTGCGAGGGCCTCCCAGAGACGGGTGTGGCTGACGACGCCACCTGGGCGCGGCTGCTAGGCCCAGAGCTGACCCTGAAGCCGTCCAGGGATCTCACAGCTGACATGATGATCAATGTGCCCGGAATCACTGGGCTGGACAAAATGGGAGGTGGTGCCGCCGCCAGCAGCAGCGACAGCGGCAGCAGCAGCAGCAGCGCGGCCCCGCCGCCACCACAGCAGGCAGAGCAGGCGCAGGCGGCGGGCAAGCCGGCCTACGCTGAGCTGTTTAGCGCGGTGTTTGAGGAGACGGTAACGCCCACGCCCGGCGGCGGCGTGAAGGATGTGCAGCGCCTGAGCGTGACGGACACAGTGGCAGGTGGGCGGGGTGAACGTGGGTGGGTGGGTTGGGGGTGAAGGTGTCATGTGGCCGCTGCACTCCGCCCTGCCTACCCCGCTGCCTGCCATGCTGCGCCATGTACCGCTCGCGGCCGGCACTGCGCACCTGCGCTCCAGGATACCTCAGCCCCTATTGCCGCGGCTCATTCTCTCAGACTGCCCGCGTCCCCTTCCTGTTCACCGCTTGCTTGCCTGCTGGCTATGCAGCGGGCAGCCAGGTGGAGGGAAGTGCTGCCGCTCAGCGCGCATAGCTCGTTGCTCATGAGCTGCATGCAGCTTCGTGCCTGCCCACCTAATCGCCCACCCCGATCCGTCCCTCTGGCTATGCAGTGAGCGGCAAAATTGCGTCGGTGCTCCAGGAGGCAACGCAGGAGGAGTTGAAGGCATACACAGGTAGGGAGGCGCTGCTCTGTTGCTGCACGCTTAGCTTACGGCCTACCGCACTGTGCGCATGTGTGCATAACGGCAGCGCCTGTGCTCTGTTGTGCTAGTTCCGGAGAGGCAGCCAAGGCAGTCCAGTTGCGCTGCACCTGCCCGCATCGCTTTTCCTGGAGGGCAGACTTGCCCGCCTGCCTGCGCACGCCTCTCCTCACCTGCCCGCCTGCCTGCCTGCCCACCTGCCTGCCTGCCTGTCCCGCCTCACCTGCCCGCCTGCCTGCCTGCCCGCCTGCAGACTGGCCTGTGCTGCACGAGGGCGACGGCGGGCGTGAGGTGCACTCCCTGCACGTTGCTCTGGAGCGCGCGGGATTCTACGCCGGCGGTGAGAACCCACCTGCCAGCCAGCCTGCCCACCTGCTTGCCCTGTGTCTTCTTGCCTTCCCTTCCCTGCATGATGATTTCGTGAAGTAGCTACACTGTACTGCACTGTGCCCGCATGCTGCGGCGGCCTCGGGAGGTGACGGCGGCGGCGCAGGGCGCAGGCACCCGCAGCGAGTAGAAGGCAGCAGCCCTGCCACTGCTGTCTATCTTCCCTGTACTATGCTGTCTACGCATATACGAAGAAAGTTGAATGAGATCTTAAACGCTGCCGGTTGTGAGTGCAGAGGACGATGAGCGTTGGTGGAGCTTTGGCGATGGGACGGTGACGGCGCTCAAGACGTTCCAGGTCGGCTGGGGCGCCAGGGTGTGGCAGCGCTGGGCTGCGCATGCAGGCGTGCCGCATCCACCCAGCCAGCCGGTGTGCTGCGCTTCTTCCACCATCTGCCCTTCAAATCGGCTTGCCTGCAAACGTGCCAAAGCCACCTCTGCACCCACCCCCCCTTGTCGATCCCTCCAGGCCTGCAACGACTACCCAGAGAGCGGCGTGTGCGACGCTGCCACCTGGCGGCTGCTGCTGGGCCAAGATGCCCACCCCTCTGAGATCCTCACCCTGCGCACGGGGGACAGCGGTGACGAGGACCTCTCGTCAATGGTGCGTACTGCGGCGCTGCGCCTTGTAGTGCGTGCCTGGCCATGCGTGCGTGTTGGCAAGACTGCTGCGCCGTGCCTGTGTAGTGCGTGCGTGACCATACGTGCTTGCTGTTGGGGGGGGGGAGCGGTGCGGCACGGCAGGGCATGCAGCAGGCGTGGCCTTGGGGCGGGACTAACTGCAGTGGATGCCTGCAAGCTCTACTTGTGCGGCTGCTCCGGCTGGGACACATGCCGGGCAACCGCCGCCTTCTGTGATCTGTGTGTTGAGCAGGCAGCTGAGGGAAGCCTGTTGCACTGTCGCGACATGTCGCCCCACCGCTGTGCCATTGGCTGCCGCCCACCTGCCTGCTGTTTGGCCCTGCCTGCGTGCCCGCCCTGCAGAGCACCGACCGCGTGTGGCTGATGGGCGAGCAGCGATGGGAGGACCGCTCGCGCCTGAAGCGCGGAGCGCAAGAGCTGCGAGGCAATTGAGAGCTGCGAGCTGCCGTGCTGCTCGCTGCGAGCGATTGTGCACTGTGCACACTAGGCACCCCTGTAGTGTACTACGTGTGAAACTGTTCAGCTGCCCTGCGTGCCCTGTTTCCGGTTGCCTCTCCTGCTGGAATTGATTTGAAGCTGCTGCTTCTCGGTGACACCGCTGCTGTGTGTTTGATTTATGAATCGACGATTCTGGTTTTCCCTATCCAGCATCAGTGCACAGTTCTGTGATGTTCACAGCCTGCAAGAGCAGGCAGCAGCTTGGCCGCTGGGTCGTTGATTTGAGTGAATTGAATGCTTTTGGGCACTCCCTGGGCAGACAGAGGAGCCTCAGTCCACCTGGAACGGTAAATGTTGATGTCTAGCACGGTACAATCTGGAGAGGTGGCGTGCCCTAGTGGAAACGGAACGCCCTCACCGCCTGCATGCCGCGCGCAGCACGCGCCTCACACGGCTGCTTGCCCGGCATTGGGAGCCCGCTCCGATCGGTCCGTGGTGTCTCAGCCAGCGCCTCTTGCAGAGGCTGTCGTCGCCCGCGGCCGCTCTGGCTGCCCACCACCATGGCGAGCCCTTTGTTTACTGTATTCATCGTACTCTGCTGGTGAGGAAGGCAAGATGCGCCGGGGATCGGGTTGTGAGGAGGAGCGGCGCACGGCTACAGTGCCCTCCGCCCTGGAAGGCTGCCTCCTGGTTGTTGGCTGGCAGCGCCGCGCTCAGCAGCTGCTGCTGGCCTGCCGCCGCGCTCCCTGCGTGCACCACCACGCCCACTGAGGTGCCACACCTTTGCTGCCGCTGCGCTGTGCACTGCTTCCCTGCGCTGTACAGGTATGGAAGCAACATAGCCGTGATTCTCACCAACAAAATACTGCTGTCAAACTTTGACTTCAGGTGGGCTTGCTTGTGCCTCCCTGGGGTTGGTTGATTCAGGTGACTTGTGGGTGGGTGTACGCTCTGCCATGCACCCCAGTCCGCCCCCTGTCGTGCCGCTCGTCTGCCAGAGGTGCAACCTTGCATATCCTCTAACAAGCGAGTTTGTTTCCAATCAAGCCAGGTACGACTGCTGCTTGATCAACCTCCAGCCCCGTGCCTTGCTGGCCGCTGACTCGCCCTGCTGGTCACCCTGCCCTCCTGCCCTCCTGCAGGGGCCCCGTCTTCCTGACCCTCTGCCACATGGTCACCTGCTCGCTGCTCAGCTTTGGCGCCTCAGCCACGCGCCTCGTCACGGTGCAGCGCTTTGCCTCGCGCCAGCAGATGTCCAAGGTCGTCATCCTGGCGCTCGTGTTCCTGTGCACCATCGTTCTGAACAACGTCTCGTTACGCCTCATCCCAGGTGTGACGCGTGCGCTGTGGTTTCCGGGTGGGGCCGTGAGGTAGGCACGGGGGATAGGCTGGCTTGGGGGTGCACACAGGTTGGGTGGCGGGCACGTCGGGCGGGGCTGACCCAGGCGCCGCAAGGTACATGGCACCACAGGGCTTTCACCTCCCACCTCCACTGCCTGTCCTACTGTCACGCCACCGCCATCGCCACCGCCAAAATCGTTGTTTGTTGATGTGATTCCACCAGCCGCCTCTGTGGCTTCCCTCCTCCCGCCTGCCACTCCCACCCACCCACCCGTCCCGGTTAACCCTCCCTCCCTCCCTCCCTCCCTCCCTGCCGGCAGTGTCGTTCAACCAGGCCATCGGCGCCACCACCCCCCTCTTCACCGCCCTGCTGGGCCTGCTGCTCTTCCGGCAGCGGGAAACCCGGCGCACCTACCTCACCCTCATACCCATTGTGTGCGGCATCGTGCTGGCCAGCGGCGCCGAGCCGCTGTTCAACCTGCTCGGCTTTGCCGCCTGCCTGGCCTCCACGGCCACGCGGGCGCTGAAGAGCGTGCTGCAGGGGCGGCTGCTGAGCGATCCGGCCGAGCAGATGGATAGCATGAGCCTGCTGTCGCACATGGTGGGTGGGTGGCTGGGGGTGGGGGTGGTGGGGTGGGGTGGGGGTGACGAAACGTAGTTCGCAGCTGATTGGATGGTCGTGCAGGGAGAGAGTTGGTGGGACGTGAGGGGAGAACGGATGGGCAGCATGAGCCTGCTTCCTCGCATGGTGGCTGGTGGATGGAGCTGTGAGGAAGTGGGGTGGCCACGAGTGCGGGGAATGGAGGGGTGTGCTACAAGCACCGGGGGGCCACGCAAGGGCGTGGCATCGGCTGGGGCTTGGCCTAGCCAGGTCAGAGGGCTCCGCTACCAAGTGCTTCCTTTTTGCCTCCCCTGCCTCCACACCTGCTGCTCGGCACGTGCCCCCACCCTGGCCGTTTCCACACCTGAGCCCCTGTGTGCATGCAGGCCACTGCATCGGTTGCCTTCCTCATCCCATTGATTCTCATTACTGAGCCGCACTCCCTGGCCCAGGCGCGCCAGCTGGGGCAGCACTGGGGTGAGGTGCCCCAGCAGCAGCAGGGCCGCTCGCCGTTGCTGTGCTGTGCTTGGGGTGTCAGGCATCTCAGCCTTGACGAATTGGCACCATGCAGCAGCACAACACGACAAGCTTGCTGCGCTCTGCTGTCTTGTGCTGTATTATTTGTGCTGTGCCGTGCCGTGCTGTGCTGTGCTGGCTGTCATGGCTGCCATTGCGGCGTCTATTGGCTCTGCCGCCCTCCCGCCCGGCCTGGGCTGCTGCCCAGCTGCAAGCGCTGCCGCGGGATGCCACGTGGATACATCTGCCCCACCCCCAGCAAACACCCTGCAACCCTCTGCCGTCGCTTGTCCCTCCCCTGCCTCGCTCGGCAGAGTTCTGGGCGCTGCTGCTGCTCAACTCGTTGGTCGCCTACTGTGCCAACCTCACCAACTTTCTGGTCACCAAGCACACCTCGGCGCTGACGCTGCAGGTGGGTGGGCAGCTGATGCAGCAGGCCGGGTGCAGTGGATGCATGGCGTGTACCCTCGGGCAAGTGTGTGCCAGAGCTCGCAGGGCGGGTGCGCTGGTTGCACGACCTGCCCTGCACTCGGGCAGGCTGCCCACCTCACACCAACTTTCTGTTCACTCAGCACGCCTCTGCGGGTGGGCGGGAAAGGCGGGGTGGGGACCAGGGTGGGTGGAGGTGCAGCGTGGGGCTGCTGCAGGGAGACGCCTGCGCCCCAGCCCCTGCGCCCCCTCGCCCCGCTCCCACGCTGCCCTGTCCTGCCGCCAGTACCCTCCCTTCACTGCTGCTTCGTTTTCCTCCACCCTGCCCCCGTGCCGTGCCAGGTGCTGGGGCAAGCCAAGGGCGCTGTCGCCGTCTTCATTTCCCTCCTCTATTTTCGCAACCCCGCCACATTCAACTCCCTCTTTGGCTACGCCGTCACCGTCACAGGGGTGGCTCTGTATGGCCAGGTGGGCGGGTGGGTGGCAGGCGGAGCAGGTGGCAGGGGCGGATGGCTGGGTAGGTGCCTGGCAGCATGAGCAAGTGTGGGAAGAAAGCCAGCAGGCAGGTGGCAGGGGTGGGCAAGCAGGAAGGCAGCTGCGCATGCACTCTCTTGGGAATGCCAACCCTGGCCACCTGTGTTGCACTGGTCAGCGTGGTTCTGTGAAGGTCACTTGCCTTTGCCCCTGGACCCCCTGCCCCCATGTGCAGGCCAAGCGTGCTGCCAAGAAGCAGGAGCAGCTGCCAAAGCTGGCGGTCAAGAATTTCAACTACTGAAACGAGTTACCGCCCGTACAACGGCACGTGTTCTGCCGCTGCTCCTGCACCTGCCTGGCAACGACACACATGACAGCTGCTGCCAGCCGGGCATGAGACAGCCTTGCTCTTGGCTCTCAGGCGGCAACGCCAGACAGCACGGCGCACACTGGTTGCTGTTTAGGAAGGCGCTTTTAAAACGTAATTTACAGTGCACAGTGTGGCATGCAAAGCGGGCATGAGCATCGGCACAGTGAGATGCTTCCTGCGTGCTTTGTTCCGCATGCGAGTAGGATGGGTGGAACGTGTGTGGGTGGATGGAGGGGGGCGGTTTGGATGGAAGAATGGGTGGGACAGTGTCGTCCAGCGTTTAGGGCTGACTCGGAATGAGTCTGGCCCCGCTGGCTTGAGCAAAAGAGGGGAGTGGACAAAAGGGACTAGTGAGGGTCCCCGACAGTGTGGGTCGGACAAGGTATGCAGGTATCGCAATGGGGGGAAGACTCTTCGGAAGTGCTGTGCGTCAGGGCGGCTCGAGGAGCGGTGGTGACAGCAGGTGGTGCCAGGCCAGCGGGTGGCCTGGCAGGCAGGGCCGGCGGGCGCGTGATGGGCGGTGACTGGTGTCAGCAGGCGGAAAGGGTGTGGGGGACGGGTACGGTTGTGCTCTGACCCGCAACCAGGTCAGTGGGCGTGCCAACAGGGGCGCGTGATGGGTGCATGCGGGAGGTGAGGGTGCCAAGACAGCATGTGGTGAAGCGTGTTGGGTCAGCTTGAGGCAGGGCGCATCGGTTCGCGGTGAGGACGGGACAGGTGCATTTATTGGGGGTGGTAGGGGCTGCCAAGTGCAGGTTGACGGTGTGCAGTTTATGGAATGAAAGCAGCGTGCTCGAAACGATGGGTTGAAGGGCAGGACAGCGGCAGCAGGGCACACCCGGCCGGAGGCGGGATGGGAGGACGGAGAATAGAAGAGCAGGGGTGGTCACAGGTGGCAGCTTAGACAATCCCAACAGACAGTCAGACTAGTACGAGACGTTAGGTGGGTGGGGAATATGAAAAAATGTGCACAGTGGCATGGCTGGGGGATGTGTGCAGTGCCGCCAGGGATCTTCCCTGCTGTACAAGGCTATCTGTGCACATACGTTGCAGTACCGCCGCCTCGTGCGTCTTCCAGCACGACATATGAGGCAGGGCTGCCGCGGCGGTGCGGCCGGGGCGCCTGGCACGGGCCGGCCGGGCGCCACGGCATCCTGCCTGTCGCAGGCTGCCCGCTGGCAGAGGGCCAAATGCACTTGTGACGCTCACTCACTCACTGCCTGGGGCTGCTGCCAGCCGGCTTCGCATGTGTGATGCTCAAGAAAGAGGAACCTCGGCTGGGAGAGACCGACCCCCTGCTGGCCGACCTGGGCAGCGGGCGGCGGTGAGTGCGCAGGGGCGTGGTGAAGGCCCGGCGGCTCAGGCTGAGCGCCAGCAGGGCAGCGGCCAGCACAGCGCCGGTGTAGGCCAGAGCCCAGGGGTGACCCCTCTTGAGCTCCAGGGTGGCGGCGCAGGTGGCGAATTCGGAGGCAATGCCGGCCATTGCAGAGCCTGGGGGAGGGGAGAAAAGGGAGGAGAGAGGGAGGGTGAGGGGAGTGACAGTTGTCAGGGCGAGGCGGGATGAGGCAACTGTTGGGGCACAGCCGGCAACGAGGCCGCCTGGGGGAAGGGAGGGAGGGAGGGAGGGAGGGAGGGGTACCTGCCTCAACGCATCAGCGTGGTTCTAAGTTCATTCGGGACGGCAAGGCGGCTCAGGGCCGGGCAGGGCCAGGCAGACGCAGTGACAGGCCGCACTCGTGTTTGGGGCGTAGCGGGCACAAGTAGGGCAGGAGGGCAGGCAGGCAGGCGTTGCTGGCGGCGCCCCAGCGGCAGCGCACCTCGAGAGCGGAACAGGGCAAAGGTGCAGCCGAAAGCAGTGGCCAGGGGGACGAGCAGCGCCAGGGCATTGTGCAGGGGGAAGCGGCGCATGGAGTGGTGGTCCCTGCATTGGCGTGGGGGGGAACGGAAGAGCGGAACAGTCAGCTCAAGGGCCTGAGCTGGAAGTTACGTTACTGGCTATCTCTTAGGTGTCCCGTCCCAGCTCTGAAGCTCGTCCATTCCAAGTGCGCCGGTTGCACTGGTCCGCCAGCGTTCTCCAGCATCAAATCCCTGGACACCTCCCCGCCCCCCCCACAAACCCACCTGTAGTGCAGGAAGACGACGAGGCACGCCACAAAGCAGTGCGCCAGCGCTGCCGGGGCGGCCAGCAGCGCCATGCTGGGGTTGACCAGCCCCGCCACGGCCAGCAGCACGGCAGAGGCGGCAAAGGGCATGATGGCGGAAGGGGGAAGCAGGCGCTCGCCCTGGGCGCCCTTTGGGGTGACCTTGATGCTGACGGGGCGCCCGGTGACGTGGCTGTACAGCCCGTGCACCATGCCCTGCAGAGGAGAGGCGGAGGAAGAGGAAGTGTGAGCTGGCAGATAGGTCCGTGCTTGGTCGGTCACTGCAACCGATGCAGAGGTGTGGCCTGAAGGGCAAGCGTGAGACGTGCAGGATAACTAGATGGGACGGTCACGGTGTGTGCTGCAGAGGGGGTGAAAGCAGGCCACATCAGGCAGGTAAGCAGTCAGAAGCAGTGCTTGTTGGGCCGGCAGCAAGATGTGATGCCTGCACCTGCTGAGCAATCCAACTGCATGCATGCCATCATGGCGGAGCACCGCAGTACTGCCCACTACTGGCATGCGGCGCAACACCGGCACATGCAGCTGCTGCCGCCCCGAGGCCCCCGGAGCTCACCCTGACAGCGAAGAAGGGGCGGGCAAACATGTGGAGCATTGCCTCCCATGCGATCACGGGCGTGTCCACGGGCCGCATCCATCCCTGGGCGTTGATCCAGCAGGCGAACAGCAGGCTGCCCGCACCCATTTGCAGGACGTAGAGCAGCCCAGGCTGGCAGGGGCTGGCCATGGCAGGGACGAGGTAGGTGAGGGTGGAAGTTGGGGAGTCACCCTCTGCCGAGGGGGCACTCGCAACAGCGCCCTGGAAAGGGCTGCCGGTCGTGCTACTCGCCACCGCCACGACAGCCAGCAGCAGGGGCCCGCAGGCCTGCCAGGCGTACTGCACCAGCCAGGCGACCACGATGTGCGCCATGCGGGCGCGCACGCGGAGGGAGGCGCGCCGGAAGCTGGGGCGAAGGTGCTGCAAGAAGAGGAGGACGCCGGAGCGGGCCCACTGGTACTCCTGGAACATTCCATCCTCAAAAGTCCCAGGGCCGTCGCCGTTTGCAATTGTGTCGATGCAGAACACGCCCTGCGGTCAGGAAGAGGTGGGGAGAGGGCAATGGGGACAGGACAGAACGGGGAAGCAAGGAGGGAAGGGAAGGGCTGCCACCACAGAAGGAAGGCCGCCTGGTGTGCAGCATGCGAAGCAGGGCGGGAGGGAGCTGGCGGGCACGTCCTTGTAGTGTCACACCCGTCATTGTGTGTTGCTTCATGGCATGTCATTGCCCGCCCCACCCCCACCTTGTAACCTGCAGCGCTCAGGATGATAGACGTGCTCATGTCTTCGTCTAACTCGGGCCCAATGCCGCCCACCTCCTGCAACCCATGGGAGGCGGCGGTTGGGCACATGTTCGCTGCTGGCATCAAGTGTGACAGAAGCATGAGCCATGGGGGTTCCTAATCGGGGCTGCAGAGGTGCGCCTGGCGTTGTGCATGTGGGGCCTCACGCGCGCCGCGCCCTGCCCCAGAAGTGCAATGGGCTGTGGCATCAGCGGCGCAATGGGTCTTGGCATCGGCGGCCCACCTGCAGCGCGGACGTGCGCACGACGTAGTGCGAGCCGATGGCGCAGGGGAGCCAGCCGGCGGAGAGGGCACAGCCGTGGGAGCCGTGCATCATGCACTCGGCAAACAGCCGCATGCGCACCGCCCAGCCGTGCTCTGCAGGGCACGACGGCATGGGGGAGGGAAGAGGTTTAGGTGTGTGACTGCCAGTGCGTGTGGAAGCAGCTGTCGGCTGTTGGCGGCACCTGAGGCCTAGGTAGCCCCGGGGCATGCAAGGGCGGGTGGTGCATGTGCGTGGGGTGTGGAAGAGGTGGGCGGATGAAAGTACTGCCGGCTGTGTCACTAAATCACCCTCCCACGCAAAGCCCGACAGACCGCATAGAGCACCATCCCCGCTCCCCCTTCTAGCTCCAAATCAAGGACCGGGCAGCCACAGCAGGCAGCCAACCCACTCCGCCAGGGACTGCGTAGTCAGTTTAACAACAGGCAGAACACGTCCGAGGCACCAGCAGCAAAGCACCCACCCTTCCTGTGGTTGCCACAGCCCATGCTGCAGCTGGGCAGGGCGGCGCTGCCCGCCCTCCCATCCAGGCACACACCGCATCCCACTGGCAGCAACACGGGGCAAGAGCCCACGAGAGGAACAGCAGCACCCACCCCTCTCGTTGGCGCCGCAGATGCTGGGCAGCGCTACGTAGCCCACGCGCTCATCCAGGAAAGCGGGCAGCATGGAGGAGAGGTAGCTGGACTCTGGGACGTGGTCGGCATCAAACTGGGCCACAACGTCATAGTCCCTGTAGCCCCAGTGGTCGTAAAAGAAAGCCAGGTTGCCCTCCTTGCACCTGCAAACGGCAAACGAGTGGCAGGCAGTCGACGTCGGGCGCGCACGAGGGCGTGTGCGAGGAAGAAAGGCAGAGGCCGGTTTGCCACGTTTGCCGAGTCACAGGATCTTGGGGCCAGACAAGACAGATGAGCCGCATTCAGGGTGCGCGCCTTGGCAGTGGCAGCGGTGGGCTGGCTCTCACGCCCTGGCGGGCACCCACGGCTTTTGTGCAATGCAGGTGAGCTCACCTTGTGCGGCGGGGCCAGGTGGGGCGGTGGTAGGCTTCCACGCCCTTGCGGCATGAGATGCGGATGCCGTTCTCAGCGCACCATGCCCTGCTGGCGGCACACGGGAGCAGTAGAGGTGGGGTTGGCGGGTGTTTGGGTAGGGCAGGGTGCCACAGGCAGGTGTGGCTGCCATTGACCAAGTTGGTATGGTAGTGGCATGATGCGGGCAAGCTGCGGGGCCGCATGCGGGCCACAGGCCAGCGCCGACGGCTGCAGCAGCACTTGCCCGGTACCTGGGCCGGGGTGTCTGCCTGGCCCCCACCCAGCACCCCTTCCCCTTCCCCACCCTCACCCATCCCAGGGCAGGGGGCCCTGTCGCCCCACCCTCACTCTTGCTTACCCTTGCCCCCAGTGCCAGCTCATCTTTAGGCCGCTCCCCTCCTCTTGGTGAACCCCACTTCCACCCCACCTCACAGCCCCTGACCAGCGGGCGCAAAACTTCGTGTGCGTGACCAACCCCTGCCTTGGCCCCCGAGCCAACCCCTGCCTTGGTCTTGACGCCACCCTGACCGCCCCCTTGCTCATACTTGCCTGGTGGCTGCATCTGGGTCCTCATCGGCGAGCCATACGTCAAAGGGGTGGGGGTAGTCCTGCACCCGTGGCAGCATCCACACACTGGGTTTAGTGCAGTCAGGGGGATGCTGCAGTGCCGGGCGGGTTGACAGACGGGGACCAGTGCCGCTGCCCCACTTCACTGGTTCTGTATTGCATTGACATCAAACATACATGGTCCAGAAACCATGCACAAGTGCCCCACCTGCGCCAGCATGGCGCTCAGCGTGGCCTGCAGCATGCTGAGCGGCTCGGAGGGGACCTTGGTGGCAATCATGGCTACCCTGCAACACACGAACAGGGGTTGGGGTGTGCAGTGTGAATTAAGGTTAGGAAGCTGAAGGAGGGCAGGGGGCAGGGGCGGGGGTGGGAGGAGGTAGCAGGATGGGAAGGCGGGACGCCAGTAGGGTGGGGCGAGGGAGGTGGGGTGGGGGAGAAGTCCTCCTCCCCCTTTTTTAAGGTGGGGAGGGGCCAGCAAGTGGCCACCAAAGCACCACCACACATTCAGCCCAGTACCGGATGGCACCGCCTGCGCCACGGGATGTCAACTTGCATGACCTTTGCATATGCCTGGCCACAGGCCGAGCCGACCTGGTGAGGAGCGGCCAGAAAGCAGCAGCACGCGTGCTGGCAGGCGCACAGCCTGTGTGCCATGACGGTACCACACCTGGCGGCTGGCGCTGCACCTGGTACCGCCCCTGCGCGCGCACGCATGCACTCCCGTGCAGAGAACAAGAACGCTGCACACATGCACACCCTGTCCCAGCCCCGCCCCCCCTTTCTTGTGGGCACGCATACAGCCTTGGTGCCGGCCCGTCCCAAACGGCACCGCAAGCCCTAGCCCCAACCCCTGGCGCGCTGCAGCGCCGCCGCACCTGAAGCGGGGTACAGGAAGGGAGGCGTCGAGCTTTTGGGCCCTGAAGTGGAGCAGCAGCGATGTGAAGCTGTCCACGGTTGCCATGCACACTCCAAAGTAGAAGACAGAGATGAGGGCCGCGGTGCCCCAGCTGCCCAGGCCATAGAGCGCGATTTGAGAGAGCAACCTGCGGGGCAGGGCGGGGCGGCGGCGCGGTGAGGAAGGTGCGCCAGCAATGGCCGAAGGTGGCGGCGAGGTCGGTGGGGCTTTGCGGGGCGTCTGCTGAGCGTTTGGATCCGCATGAGCGTTTCTGACGCCTACTGTAATCGGGCACAGCCGCGGGCTGGCAGCTGCCTGCTGCACCACAGGCGCGGCCGGCTGCTGGGAGAGAGTGTCCCTTGCAGGCGCGCTCCGTACGCTCTAAATTGCCTGAACTGCTTCCAAAAGCGCTGGAGGAAGTTGGGCGGCCAAAGCCGGCTGCACGGCCCTAGGGCA
Organism: Micractinium sp. NFX-FRZ; assembly: GCA_029339195.1. NCBI lineage: Eukaryota > Viridiplantae > Chlorophyta > Trebouxiophyceae > Chlorellales > Chlorellaceae > Micractinium > Micractinium sp. NFX-FRZ. The sequence goes on from JAPTJF010000011.1 coordinate 200,402, forward strand.
TTCAATGCCTCGTGCAGGGCAGCTTCCCAGCGCGCACGGCCCCACACGCTGCACCCACCAGACGTGAATTTGGGCCCATGCGGAGAGCAGGACTACTGAGATGAGCAGCAGCGCGAGTTTCTGGCGCCAGTTGAGGAGGTCCACAGTCGCCTCGCGAGCAGACGCCTCGCCAGCGACCGCCATCGAGGTGGGATTTCAATATGTTACACACGATAACGGGAACGGCGCGGGACGAGCGCTGGTGTGGCAACCTTACAAGCGATTGCAGGCCCGCGGCCCGGCGCTTTCTTTTTGGTACCGGACATGCAGGTTCACTCTGGGCTACCGGAGGTATGCTTACGGTTTCGACCGCTAACTCGAGGCTGCGGAGGCTATACTACAACTGCAAGATGTTGGAGGGCGCGGGGAAGTGTAAAGGACGCATTTGCTAGCGGCGGTACTGCAGCAGAGGAAGCCAATTGCCAGCGTGGCTTCCAAGCTGCTGAGTTGATGCTGAGGCTCACCATTGCACCAACCTCTTGTGCACAGACCCTGCTTGCCGCAACTGTCTCACCTGGTGCCCCGATCTGAGCTTGCTTCGTGTTGCATCAGGTGGGAAGGTGTGCCGGGCGGTCCCTGGCCGCGCAACCCCATGCTGTGAGCAGGACAGGTAGAGGCAGCAGCTAGCTTCTGGGCTCATGCGCCGCGGCACACCATGGAACACAATGCTCATTCCATTTTTGCACTGCCAACGGTGGCACGTGAGGGGGAGGGGGAGCTTGCACGACTTGCTGGCGAGGCTGCACTTGGGACTCCCGGAAGCATGGAGCAGGTCCTGGCACATCCAGCCCCACCCCCATACACCTTGAACTGCCAGTACACTGCCAGTGCGGCACTGTGCACATTTTTCATGACACCCAGGCCTGTTGCTTCCCGCAGATCACCCCCCACGCTTGGATTGCTCTGCATCTGATTAGAATCGGAATTTCTCGTCACTGACTGGTCACTTCCGATCCCCTGCGCTGAGTTGGGCGTTGCAGTTCACCAAGTGGCAGAGTTTAGGAGTGCTGAGCAGGCAGCAGTCCGTGGAGGGAAGCACAGAGACGAGCCTGGAGAAGGGGACGATGTTGATAAGAGCATCGATCACAAGGGAGTGAGAGTGGGGGAGTTTGGGCAGAGGGGCAGGGCTGCAAGACCAACAGTCGGGCCGCCCGGGGAGGAGCACTTGGGCACAGCCGGGAAAGCAACGCTGCTTGGGCGCAACAGCGGTGGGGGCAGGCTGGGGCCCACAGGCAGCAGCACCAACCCTTTCGAGTCATTGGCTGGTTGGGTGGCCTTGACGGGGCGTGCGTCCATGTTCTGCTTCAAGGCTGCCTGCGCCCGCCGCGCTTCCTGCCTGCCTGCACACCCAGCGCAGCCGCCGCCGCGGCTGCGCCAACCAGCGCTGCCGCTGTCAGCACCTTGTGCAGTGGGCTCTCGTGCCGCCTCTGCACTATCAGAGGCTGCAGACCCTCCTGGCTGCTCTGCTTGCCCTGCTTGGCCACCAAGCCGCGTGGCCGGCACTTGCTCAAGTGGCGGCGCAGCTGGCTGCTGCTCACCACAGCTGTCGGCTGCCCCGGCTGCAGCACCCCATACTCTTCCGCCGCCAGCTCGCCGTGCCCTATGCCGCCAGCAGCCAGGGCAGCCAGCAGCGCTGACACAACCTGGCGCTCTGCTGCGTGTGCCTGCTCGCCTGCTGCTGATGCGCCGCTGGCCAGGCCCGCCGCCTGCTGTGGCACCCCAAGCTGCAGGCGCCGAGCCAGCACGCGCACACGTGACGCGGCGCTGCCCAGCACGGCTGCGTCGGCAGCAATGTGCAGGCCCTGCGCACGGATGTCCAGCCGCTCCAACCGGTGCTGCGGGCCCTGCTGGGAAGGACACAGCGGAGCAGGCATGCAGGGGAGGCTCAGCACTGGGCTGCATTGCTCCTTACTGCAGAAGGTGCTGTCCATATAGTTGTGCATCTAGATAAGGTAGAGGTGCAGCAGTAGGCAGGGCGGCACGCAAACACCAGCCCTCCCTCGAGCATGCCCTCCCTCAGCCTGCACACTCGAGCAAGCAGGCCATCACCACCCAGCAGTGCTGGTGCCACCCCTCCCTCACCCACACCCACCATGCAGCCCCTCACCCACCCTGAGCAGAGGGTGCAGGGTGCCCAGGTCGACAATGTCGCTCAGCAGCCGGCGCGCCTCCTCCCCCACCCGCCGTGCTGCAGTCTGCTGGTGCACGGGCAGCGCCAGGAGGGCCCCGGCAGGCGCGGCCACAATGTGGGTGCCCGCCCGAGGGACGGGGCTGCGGAGGACGCGCCGCGCATCGTGATGCCAGCCATACGAGTTCCTGGCAAACCGGCCAAAGAGCCAGGAGCAGATCGCGCAGGCGGCGCGCACCATGATAGGTGTCTCAGCATCTGGCACCACAGCTGCAGCCCCGAGGACTAATGAAGCCAACGCGCTAATTGGGCAGCCGGCCGCGCAGAACACCGCGACAGCAGCAGGGTTGTCTGGCAGCGGCAGCGGGCGGTAGACATACAGCTCCACCGCTGGCGGCAGCCGCCCCAGCAGCACTGCAGGCTGGGGAGAGGCAGCTGTGTCCAGATATCCCAGCTGGCCGGGTGGCGCCGCTTCTGCCACAGCCTTCATTGAAAAGGGGTCGGGCTTGAGGTCCCATGGCAGCGCTGCCACGGCACGGCGCAGGCGGCTGTACACCCAGAGCGCGTTGGGCAGCGTCATGGTCACGCTGCGCACGCTGGGCGGCAGGCCTGCCAGGTCAGCGCCTGCAAAGCCCCGCAGCTCCAGGTGGCGAAGGCCGGTGAAGGGGCGCACCGCATCTGCGGGAGGGGGCAAAACCGGCACATGAGGGCTTGTGTGAGTTAAAGTGGCCGTGAGAATATCAAAAACTACCCACCTTCAATTGTGTTTGTGCTAAGGTACATACAGCACTCGTCGGCCTTCAAGTCCCAACCTACCGGCGTCAAACACATCTTCAGCCTCCTCCGCTTCCAGCACCAGCCGCTGCACTTGAGCGCATGCTGTGGGAGCATATTCCGCCAGATGGCAGCCCAGCGAAGCTGCCTGCTGCACAGTGTGGGAGTGCCTGTGCGGGCTGCCCAGCTCCAAGCGCCGCAGCGTGACGCCGCCCACCCACTGCAGGCACCCGCTCAGCTTGCCGGCGGCCGTCAGCGCCGGAATGTCCAGGCGAAGGCTGAGCGGCACGCCACGCACTGCTCGCCAGTGCACCCGGCTGCGCAGTGCGACAGTGCGGCACTCCTGGGCTGCTGCCGCCGGGTCAGCTGGCCGCCTGGGGTCGCAGAAAGGGGCCAGGGTGGCCAGGGCCTCCTGCAGCAAGGGCGGCATGACGGGGCGGGGCGGCGCCTCAGTGGCAGTGAGCAGCCGGGGCGGCATGCGCCGCCAGACGGCTTCGGTTACCTCAAGTTGCTCTGCAAACGGCATCGCTCATGCCCGAGCGCCGGAGGCCGGGCGGAGAGCAGTGGGTTCACCGCCGGAGGCTACTTGCACTGACACGCACAATAGCAATACCTCACCGCGTATGCTCCGACCATGCTCCTGGCAGGTTCAGGCAGCTGGAGCACACGCTGCAGCAGTGCATCCGCTGGGGCCGCCACGGCTACAGGCCTCTGGAGCAACTACTTGTGTGATTAATTCCAAAATACAACAACCGCAGATGGACAGGTGGCATCCTGATAGCGCTGCGGATGCCTGATGGCATGCCGCACCGCCAACGGGGCACAGCACTCCCAGCTGCTGGCCGCTGCGATGCCGGCACCAAACTTGGTGCAGCATATGCCTCTTGCGCATTTGCAGTGCATTCAAGACTCATCAGCCCAGTGAAAGAAGCCGCGGGTGGGCAGATGGGCAGCCAACAAAGTGCGGCATGAAGGCGCCGCACACAAGGCCCGCGCACCGAAAGCGGCAACCGTGCGCCACAACAGAATTCTGCCCCTGGGCCCATTCGAGCTATGCTTCCCGTTTGAGCTCGAGTGGTCGTTTTCAGAACATTCTGGTTAAGTCTTGTCTTTGGCTTCCTGCACCCGCCTGCCGTGTACCTGCCTGGTGTCCTGCGTGGCAGGGGCACAGGCACGGAGAAATGTAATTTGCATACCAGCAAGCCATGATCAGATGAATGGTCACAGTTGCGCACCCCTATCACAAGCATACATTCAGTCTTGATCGGCGAGACCTGAAGAACAAAGGTGTGTCAGCGACTGCACACGTTCAGTCTGCACCAGCACCGGCACCAGCAGCAGCAGCAGCACCGCACACAGCATATTGTGACTCTTTGGATTTTTGATTTCCACGTTCCAACACACACCTGCACCGCCTGCCCAACCCCGGCGTCACCCACATGCCCGGACATGCTCCATACAGCATCACACCGCACACAATCACACAGCTCACCAGCACCAGCCGCTCTTCTAGGTCCAGCGCCTTGAGCTTGGCTTTCTGCTGCGGGTCGGCGGTGGACACCCGCAGCTGCACAGCACATGATGGAGAGCGCGGCAGCGGTGGGAGGGCGAGCGAGGCGCTGTGCGCTCGTCATCCACTGCTTCTGCCGCACTCCCTGCACTCCATGGACCCCTTACTCACCGGACGTCCCGCAGGATGCGCAGCTCCTTGCGCAGCTGGCCTGGCTCTTGGCCACCAGCAGCGTTCGTCCGGGTCGAACACCAGCTGGCAGCCGCCGTGGCAGCTGGCAGCTGCAGTGGCAGCCGCACGTCAACCAGCATCTGCACGCAGGCAGGCGGGCAGGCAGGCAGGCAGGCAGGTGGGGGGCGGGGATTCAGGAGGAGACTAGGTGGGCATGCGACCAGTCGGGCGCTGCAGATGGATGGAGAAACGGGTGGGAGGGACAGCGGTTCAGCAAGGCCGAAATGCAGCGACAGCCATGCGTTGCCCAGCAGCTGCAGACAAGTAGGGATGTGAATACATCAACAGCTGCACACAGGAATAGAAGCAGACTTTGATCCAGACCAGCATGGGGGAAGCGGTGGGCGGCGGCAGAGTGCGGCGGTGAGGGCGGTGGAAAGCCAGCGGCAAGTACAGCCAGCCAGCAGCCAGCCAGCCGGCCGGCCAGCAGGCTCAGCAAGGAGGCACATGCAGTATGTTGTGGTGGCCGTCCTGTACAGGCCGACCAGGCTGCACAAATAGCTCCTGGCAGCGAAGTGCTGTGCATCGCGGGCAGCTCGGATGGCAAACGCAGCACAGGCAGGCTCACGTGAGTGCGGTGGGCAGGTTGGTACCGGGGTCCATGAGGCCGCCCAGGTAGGCCCAGATGGCGCGCCAGTTGGGCCTGAGGGGTGCCAGGAGAAAAGAGAGGAGGAGGCAGGCAGTGAGCAGGGTGGCAGGGAGGGCAGTGCGCAGGGCAGAGCCAGAGGGCGAGCCGGGTGGGAGTCTGAGGGCAGGGCCAGGCGAGGAGCACGGGAAGGCGGAGCATGGAGAACAAGTAGGCAAGCGGGCAGTCAGGCGGGGCGGCCGCTTCCGGCCTCGCATCACAGGGGACACATGCTACTGAATCCCACATCCTCACCCGATCTTGAACACAATGTTGCCGACCGGGTCGCCCGGCCCCCACACATACACCCCCTGCCCAAGCACCCACCCAGGTGCACCCACCTGAGCTTGAACACCATGCTGCTGACGGGCTTGTCCGGCTCGTTGCGCGTCAGCAGCGGGTCCTCGCTGTTGGGCAGCCGGATCACGGGCGGGCAATGGGCTGGCCGTATTCGTCCAAGCCCTGCTCAACTCTGCGAGCGGAGGGGGCGGGGGGCAGGGCAGGGCGCATGGGGGTGAGTGAGTGAGCAAGTGGGGCTGGGTGAGGGGCGGCAGGCAAAGCAGCGGCAGACAAAAGTGCAGCAGGTGGGCCTCTGCCCCGGGGACAGAGGCAGGGGGGCGCCGGGGGTGGGGTGCGGGTGGCAGCACGCTGCAGGGAGGCGGTGCACAGACCGACCCTCTGCTCTGCTGCGGCTGCTGCTGCTGCTGCTGTGGGCCCGCTACAGCATGCAATGCTCACCTGGCCACCAGGCGCTGCCCCTTTGTACCTGATTGCATCGTCGTCTGCAAACTCCTGCAGCAGCGCCAGGTCCTCCTGCACAGCGGGCACAGCACGCACGGCGGGCAGGGCGCAGGGGAGGGTGAGATGGGCGGGGAGGGAGCGGGGAAGGGAGCGGGGAAGGGAGCCAGGCGCACACCGCGGCGGCGGCGGCATCAGCGGCCAAAAGTAGTGAAAGGTAGCAGTGGCACTAGAAGTGGGGCAGCCGCAGCAAGATATGGCGCCAGCAGCACAGCCAGCAGCAGCAGAAGAGGGCGCGAGCTAGCAAGAAGCCAGTACCGCTGCTGGATGCCGTTGCCCAGCCCAAGCTGCAGCTATGGGGGCTGGCGCACACACACATTGCCCACGGCGAGCAGCCCACGGTCAAGAGAAGATCACTCCCAGTATGAGGAAGAGAATCCAGGCCGGGGAGTCCCCGCCAACTCTGCAGGGGAGCGGGTGCAAAGGAGTGCGAAGGCAAGTGACGACGGCGCCAGCGCTGGCGGTGGAGGCTGCTGCTGAGCAGCGGCGCCCCATGCGTTCCGATGCCCAAACTGCGACGCTCCTAGCGATGCATAACCAGCGATCGGGGTGCATAACCAGCGATCGGGGCTCGTAAGGTTCGAGGCGCACATTGTCCGTCGTCCAGCTTTGGCGACGCCGCGACTCCCGCTGTCAGCCGGCATCTACTGCTGCCTCCTGGAGGCGGAAGGCTGCCCAGGGACACATCCTCTGCGCTCCCAGAATGGCGGCCGTGAGCCTGGCGCCCGCTCAGCTGCTGCAAGCGCCGCTGGTTCGCAGCAAGGCGCACCGGGTGTTTGCAAACGGCATCCGCAGGCACAGCGCAGGTGTGTGGGTGGTTTGGTGGCAGCACGGCGCCTCGCACCGACGCGTGTGCGCGGGCCAGCGGCGTGGCCAGCGGCCAGCCCACCTGGGCCAGCCCACCGCGTGCAGGCCCAGCTGTTGTGCTTCCTTGCTCATGATGCAGCCTGGATCGTGCACTCTACTTGCTCACTCCCTACTGCCTTGCGTGCTCTTGCCCGTCCCCCTGCAGGTGCCGCGCCGGCAGTGCAGCGCCGCTGCGTGGCGCTGGCAGCCGGGCACCAGCCGGCCATGCAGCCCAAGAAGCCAAGGGGGGGCATCCGTGACCCACTCGACCCCCACAAGTGGAGGAACCCCGACTTCCTGAGCCACCAGGCAGACATTGTTCTTACGCATTTGGCGGTTGCGCTCATTTTGGTCATGCTGGGGTGGTGGCCGCTGGCGGTGCTCTACCTCGTCATCGGTGCCCCTTTCATGATTCTGCCATTCTGAGCGTGGCTGGCACTTTGTCCTGCTCTCTGTTGCTGGCCACCCCCGGGGCACAGTGCGTTGTCGCATCTGTGCACACACATACTGAACCGGCCTGCCCACCCATCTGGTAGTGCCGCTCACAACCACTCAAAACATGTTGTGCGCCCGTGCAGAGCTGCATCCCGCTCCTGCACCTCTTCTGTTTGTTCTGTTTGTCATCAATCAGACACCGAGTCTCTCCGCTGTTCCCTCGCCACCCATGTTCCCCCGCTGCACCCATGCCCGCAGTTGCGTGCCCATTCACATTCCCGCCCCCGTTCACTCATCTGCGCGGCCCCTTGCCTGCCTCTCGCAGGCTGCTGTAAAGTAGCGTTCGAATCAAGGCTGCTGTCAATCTAAATCAAGTTTTGACCCAAACAGAAAGACCTAAAACTAGAGCGGCCCAACCAGGAGAGGCAGGGTGGGGCTGACAGCTAGCATGCCAATGCTCCACGATGTTTGAAATCAGACGGGCATAGGAGCAGGCGGAAAGAAGAATGTCGGAAGAGGTGGAGAGGGAGGAGGTGGGGTGGAGGCTGGGCATGCTTTGGTCATGAAAGCGCAGCGCACACAGCGTGCTGCATGGGCGGCCACTTCATAAAGGAGCCCAAAGGCAGCCGATCGTGCCATTAACAAGCTGGTGCGATGCTCATTGCAGGCAGCTGCTGACCTTCAGGCGCAGTGGGCCGTAGGTGGGGTAGATGGGCTGCTGACGTTGACCCCCTGGGGCATCAGGGCACCCAAACTGACGTGCCGTTGGCGGTGCCTTGACCTGACCTGCACCCATCAATTTAAACCATGTGTGCAGGGTTGGAGGGACAAAGAGTGGGCCGAGCCGTGGAACCTCTCTGCCAGGCAAGCCATGCTGCCAGGCAGCAGCGGCGGCGGCGGCAGCGGCAGGGGGCGGGGCGGGGCGGGATTTTCAGCTGCGCTTGCCTGCCCTGGGGCGCCGGCGGTTTCGGGGATTGGGTACCCACTCGACATTGTCATCTGCTGCAGGAAAGGCGGCTTTGCCTCCCACTACTGTGGATGCTGCTGCCCCCGCCAGTGCACAGCAGCAGGAGGAGCAGGAGCAGCCAGCCCCGGCCAGAGTGCCAGCTGCACAGCTGCCTCTGCACCCAGTTGACGTGAACGCTGGGGCTGCAGACAGTGGCAGTGACGGCAGCGCAGGTGCTGGCACAACCTGGCAGAAGGTGGCGCGGGGCAAGCAGTGGGGGCATAGCTGCGATCCGCTCTCAGTGCGCTGCCCAGTGGCAGTGTCGGCGCTGCACCTGGGGACTGGCGCCACTGCAGAGCACAGCAGCCCGAGAGCGCCACCCACAGCAGCAGCAGGCCGAGCAGCCGGCGCCAGCTTTGCCGTGCCTACTGGCGCACCCGGGCTGAGCAGCGGGGCGCGCCAGGCACGGCTTCCGCTTCCTGTCCCACTGCCACTGCTGCGGCCTGCTGGCGGTGTTGCGCTAGCTGCCACTTCTGCTGCCCCTCCTGCGCACTCTGCAGCTGCGGAGTCCTGCCCAGCAGCTGCAGGGGGCGGCAGCGAGGATGCTGAGTACGTCGAGGAGCTGATGCAACAGCTGGGGCTGTCGGGCAGCTCGCCAGGCAGCAGCACCTGGAGCACAGCAGGCGGCAGCAAGCCTGCCTTCTCCGCCTCCCCGGCGCAGCACCTGGTGCCAGCGGCGGCATGCAGCGCCGCCGTGGCACCGCAGGTGACACCTGGCTCCCTCTCCGCCATGGCCACTGCCAGCAGCCTGGTGACGCCCGCCCCTCTCTCCGCTGCCTCGGCTGGCAGCGTGCCGGCGGGCAGCACCTGCATGGCTGGCAGCCTGGATGCGGGCCTGCCCGGCGAGCTGTTTTGCCCCATCACTCAGGAGCTGATGCAGGACCCGGTGCTGGCTGCCGATGGCAACACATACGACCGCCCCGCCATCCAAGGTGGCACAAGCTGGCAGCGGCTTGGTGGAGGCTGTGCAGTAGCGGGTGAAGGGCGCATGGATGGGTGGCATGTGCACCCTCACATGCAACCTGGCCATGCTTGTGTCACACCCTCCATGCACACCAGTGCGCAGCCCACTGCCGGACCTCTGCCCTCCACGTGTGCTCGCCGCCCCATGCAGCCTGGATTGCTCGCCAGCAGGCAGCCGGCCTGCAGCCCTGCTCGCCCCTCACCAACCTGCTGCTCAGCAGCCTGGCACTGCTGCCCAACCGCATCGTGCGCAGCCTGGTGGCTACCATGCCCACGGCAGCACCGCTGGCACAGGTGCAGGCTGGCTGAGGGCTGGCAGAGCACACCCATCAGGACAGGAGGCAGCAACACGGGCGGGACGGCAGGACATGCAGCGGCAAAGGGTGGCCTGGCAGCTGGGAAGCAGCAGCGCTAACACAGGTACCTGACAAACGCCTGCCACCTGCTGCGATTCAGAGCAAGTTACAAAAGTGCCTTTTCAAATACCCTGTGCAACATGGTCGGCAAGCGTGGGCCACAGGGCTGGGTAGGGAGAGAGTCAAAGACGCACACAACTGGGGCATGTTGCTGGCGCCAGCTGGCTTCCCGTGGCAGGCGCCTCGAGCGCTGCCTCAGGCGTGGTGCTGGCACCAATATCAGCTGCCGCTGCAGCTCAGCACCCACTTGCGTGCCCCGCCAGTGTTCCCGTCCACCAAGCAGGAGCGCAGCACGCCGTACAGCCCCCGCTGCTCCTCTGCTCCGGCCGAGTGGAAGTGCAGCGCAAATTCGTTGCGCTGCATCGCATGGAGGGGAAGAAAATGGTCAAAAATGAGGTGAACTTTGCGGTGACTACATGCCCAGACGCTCAGCGGAGGCCCCATCCCAAAGGCATAGCACAGCTGGCAGTTGCATGGACGCCATGCAGAACGAAATGGCCCTGGCTGAACGCCACAATTGAAGGCAGTCGCTGCTATGCTGCAGGGCAGCACATAGCAGCGCAGCAGGGTGCGCGCTTGACCCGGCTTCCACTCTCAACCACGGGCAAGCAGCAGCATACCTGCTCGGGTGTGACGGGCAAGTGGTTCTGCAGCAGGGGCAGCAGGCGGTTGAGTGCCCACCAGGCCCCCGCGCCGTCAGGCATGTAGTCTGGCAGGGCCGCTGCTGCCGCTGCTGCCCTGCCAGCTTCAAAGTGCAGACCCGCACCCTGCTGTTGTGGCTGTGGCTGTGGGTGCTGCGGCTGCTGCTGCTGCTGGGGAGCTGGCAGCTGCTGCTGCTGCTGCTGCCGTTGGGGAGCTGGCAGTCGTTGCTGCTGCTGGTCAGTGCGCTTCTGCTGCTTTTGCCGCTGCTGCTCTCCCACTTCCTCCTCCTCCGCCTCCGCCTTCAGCCGCCGCCGACGCTCCTGCAACAGCTTCTGCTGTGATGATGGCACAGCAGGCCGCTGCTGCTGCTGAGGTGCTGGCTTAGTGGGCTGCTGCTGCTGCTGCTGAGGCTGCTGGGGTGCTGGCTTAGAGGGCTGCTGTTGCTGCTGCTGCTGCTGCTGCCGAGGTGCCGGCCTAGCCTGCTGCTGATGCTGCTGATGCTGCTGATGCTGCTCAGTGCACTTTGGCCGCTTCTGCCGCTTCTGCCTGTCGTCCCCTGACTCATCGCTGCGCTCCTCAGGGTGTGCCGCCTGCTTCTTCTGCTTCTTCTGCTTCTTCTGCTTCTTCTTGCCACTGCTAGCGGTGAGCACTTCCTGCCGCCCAGCCGCCGCCGCATCTAGCCTCTGGCGCTTGGCGCCGCTGCTGCCAGGCTCGCTGTTGCCCCCTCGACCTCTCTTGCTGGAGTCACGGCTGGTGCTGCGGCTGGGCTGCTCAGGCGCATCCCCTGCCGCTGCAGCCGCCGCGGCCGCTGGATCTCCCGCAGATGCTGCTGCGCTGGACGCTGGCCCTGCCACCGTGCCGGCTCGCGACGCCGTGCCACCACGTGCTCTCCCTGCGGCCAGCGGACCGGCAGCAGCGGCGGCAGCAGTGCTGGCGGCGGCGGCGGCGGCGGCCGCAGCTGCCATGCGGTCCAAGGTACCGTCATCCCTCAGCTGTGCCAGCAGATCTACCAGGCCATCGAGGCTGCTCCGCAGCTGTACACGCTGTGCTACATGCGCGTACACTGACAGCGGGTGCCTCAGCCTGCAAGGCGGGAAAAGCAGGGCACGCTGAAGCATGGTGGCACAGGCGTACAGGTGGCAAAGGGGTACAGGTGGCAAAGGAGTACAGGAGGCGAGGGGGTGCAGGTGGCAAGCGCGGACCCCTGGGAGGTGGAGGGTGTGTGGCAGGAAGCGACAGGCAGCAAGTGTCTGGGTATTTACCGTGCGGCTCGCAGTGGCACACCGCTCCTGTATGCACACCACGCCCGCACAAGGTCGGCAGCGCAGTGCACAACTCCCTGCAGTGGGAACGATGCATGCGTGGGCGGCTTGGCTCAGCTTTTGGAGGAGCGCACGCTTGAGGCAGAAAGGTAGGGAGGCTTGAGATGCCAGGAGCGGTCAGCAACCATGCAAATGGCTTCCAGGCCCGTAGCACCAGGCGAGAGGCGCTGCCCTGCCCCTCCGTGCAGGAGTGCTCTTCCCTCTCACCTTGTCGACCCTTGCTACCACCGTGCTGCTGCCCCGCTTCAGGCCCCCCCAGGCCTCAGGGAAATGCAGCACCACCTCACGCCGCGAGGCTTTGTAGAGCCTAAGAGACACCTGGGGGCCAATCAGCCCACTGGATGCAGGTGCGGTAGAGCCTTCAAGGCGCTGCTCACTGGACTGCCGCTGCCCCTCCTGTTGTTTCTGCTGCTGCCGCTCCTGCGGCTGCTGCCGCTGCCCTGACTCTTTTAGATGCCGCTGCTTCAGCTGCCTTGGAAGCCGCTGCTGCAGCCGCTCCTGCTGCCGCTGCTCTCCCTGCTGCGGATTCCGCTGCTGCAGCCGCTCCTGTGGCAGCTGCTCTGCATGCTGCTCCTGCCGCTCCAGCCGCTGCCGCTCCTGCCGCTGCGGGCGCGGTTGCTCCAGCTGCTCCTGCCACTGCTGCCATGCCTGTGGCTGCTGGCGCGGCTGCTCCTGCCGCTCCTGCCGCTCCTGCTGCTGCTGCTGCTGCTGCTGCCGTGGCCGTTGGTGCTGTTGCTCCTGCTGAGCGCGCACTGGCCCCTGTGCTGGCTCTCCCACTCTGTCCCCATCTGTCTGTGCCGGGGCCACTTTGCGCAGTGCTGCTGGCTGCAGGCCTGCTGCCTCGGACGCCGCCGCCAGCTGCGCCAGGGTGCCCGAGTCTCGATACCGGTTGCACAGCAGTTTTGCGTCCATCATGCTCCTGCCCAGGGTTGTATGATAACGGTGGATGAACAGATGAGGATCAGAGACAAAGGGTGGCGATCACGCAACGAGCAGTGCAGCCAGTGGGCGGCAGCCACACTGACGCGAGCTGCTGCCTGTCCAGCGCATGCGAACCCCCGCTGCACCCTAGCAGCACCCTAGTTGCATCACCCCAGCTGCTCACCCCTGGCACTGCTCGCCCCAGCTGCACCCTGCCCGCACGTGTTCGACAACCAATAAAGACCAGCGGGCACACCTACCTGCAGCCCCGGATGTCCTCCAAGAGCGGCCCATATGTGGAGGGCGGGAAGTGCAGGCGTTGGGCAGAGGGAAAGAGAGTGACTCCATGCAGGTGCTCTCGCGCCAGCACGAGAACGTCAGCTGCATGAGCCGCCTGTTGCAGCGATGTGATGCCGTGCAAGTCTGCGGTGACCGAAGACGCGGTCACACGGGCTAAGTACTTGCCACCAGGTGTGCGGGAGACGTGCTTGTAGGGGGTGGTGGCGGCGGCAGCGGCAGCCATCGTGCGCCTGCACCAGCGGCAGCGATGAGTGGGGTCCGCAGCCTTGGGTCAGGGCGCACAAAAATAACCAGTGATGGCGAGGATAAAGGTTGTAAGTCAAGTGATGTGTGCGAGTGCAGGTTGCATGCTGCAGGGCACAGGCGGGTGGCGGTGGGGCTGGGCGGCGGCAGGCTGGACGTAGTGGGGCGGTGCGCGAGCGGTTCGCTCCGCAGCACAGGTGCACGTCGATTCGCCTTCTGCACCTTCCTCACCCCAAGCGCCGGCTTGTTGCGCGCTACTCAGGCCTGATGGGAAGAGCGGAAGCGACCCCTAATCCAGGCAGAAAAACGCTCAGAAAAACGCCCAGAATCGATCGGAGGACACCGGTAGGGTCGGACTGGCCGCCCGACGTCCGTTCTTGGTGGTGCCAACAAGCAGTGATGTGGCTCGCCCTGGCGGGAGGGCCTGCCGTCCCGGCCCAGCGCATGCCCACACTAGCACCATCCATGCATGACTGCGAGTCTGGCGTGCACCCGAAGATTTGAATTCTAAATGCGGAAGTAACAAATGGATGCAATCTGGTTGAGGAAAAGCTGGCAGGCTGGCCGGCAGCATCGTTCATTCAGGCCCGAGTGCACGCAGAGCGAGCGTGCGGCACCTCAGGCCGGCACGTTGCGAACAGGGGTCCTAGGAGTGTTGAAAGAGGGGCTGGCAAAACGCGGGAGGAAAAAACAATGCAGTGCAATGCAGGATCGTGCAGGTCGCAAAGCGCCGGCGGGATGCAGAGGAGGGCTGGAGCCCAAAACTGTGCTGGCAGAGTGGGGGCAGGATGGGAGGGGCGGGCAGGCGGCGGGTGTGTAGGCCCGCGACATGGACAGGAAAAAGGAAAAGAGAAAACCAAGCAAGGGAGGAGGTGGGGCAGGGCATGGAGGAAGGAGAAGAGAATCACTACGCACTGCGAGTCGGGTGCATGGGCGGAAGCACTGCCGGGGTCAACTGTAGGTGGCCCGGTGAGGCCCCTGGGTAAGAGAGGTAAGCGATACTAGGCGCACGGGGAAGGGAGTGGATTATGTGAGGGCAGCCGCTGGGCAGCAGTGGCTCAAGAGGCCAGCAATCAAAGGCAGGGAGGTCAGGCAGGTCGGATGATGGCGGGCAGAGAGAGGAGGGGGAGGGGGAGGGCATGTGAGAGGGTGGCCAGCACCCACTCTCACAACTTGCCCCTCGACAACCAAGGTGTGTACTCTAGCACTAGGGCGACAGGGGTCGCTCGCCCTCAGCGCCACAAACAAGCAAGTCAGCGGGTGCGCGGCCAGGGGCCGCGCCAAGCAAGGGGTGGCGCGCTAACGGGACACCAGGGCCAAGCAGGCACGAGCGCAGGTGAGCTAACAGCAAGAAGGGGCACAGAAATGGCGTGCTGCAGGTGCAAGCTGCACCAGGGATGCACGTGGACGCGATAACCGCAATGGGGGCGTCACCGGCAGGCAGCGCCAGCATGGCATGCGTCTGCTGCACAGCGCAGCCAGCTTGTGGGTCCCGCTCAGTTCAGGCGGCCAGCGGCGGCACCAGCTGGCCCGCCTTGCGGGCTGCCGCCTTGCGCTGGTGGCTCTGGAAGCGGGCCCTCACAACGTCCAGCTTCTCCCCGTTCCAGGCAACCTCCTTCCAGCCATCGCACGACTGCACAGGGCAGGGGACAGGGCGGGGAAGGGGGCACGGCACTGCGTCAGATAGCGTGGCAACCTAACCTGGAGTGCTGGGTAAAGCAGGGAGCATGTGGCTTCTTGCAGAGCTAAGCGCGGCAAAGCAACAGGCAGCCGCCCCTCCACAGCATGCCACCAGGGCAATCAAGATACACACAGGCCCGGCCCGGCAGGTGAAGCTGACGTGCCGCTGCGGTGCTGACCTGGCGTGAGGGGTTGCGCTCCCGCAGCACCACCAGCGCAAACTTGGAGATTGCTCGGTACCGGTCCCCGGCATACAGTATGCTGCCTGCGAGGGCGGGGCAGCGTGTGACGCGAGCGGAGCATGAGCGGACAAGCGTGCAGGGAATCCGTCCACGCGGCGTGCCAAGAGCTGGGCAGTGCAGGGAGTGTGGACCGTGCTGCATGCCTGCTTCCCAACCGTGCACTGCTTCCCAACTGTGCTGCCCCTGCCCTGCATCCTGCCACGCCAGGCAAAGGTCAGCCCCCTTCTCACCATCGGGCTCCAGAGCGGCATGGATGTCTTGCATGCCGACGGTGAAGCGGTACGCCCCCGGCTGCATGAAGCCAGACTCAACAAGCTCGGCAAACGAGGGCTTCCCCTTGAGCTCGCCCGATGCCTGGCGGGCAGAAGAGGAGCGGATGCGCTGCGCTGCGCTCTGCACAGAGCGCTTGGCGGCGGCCGCCGCTGCGCGCAGCGGCGCGCCGCCGCCCACGCTCCCGCCACGCGTGCCAGCCGCCGGGCCAGCCGCTGGCTGCAGCGCGCCACGCTTGGGCGCGCCCACCGGCTGCTGAGGCATGGCTGTCGCGAGCCGCGCACCTCCAGAGGCGGCCCGCTGCTGCTGCTGCTGCTGCTGCTGCTGCTGCTGGGCTGCGGCCGGCGGCGCGGCGCGCGAGCGGCGCGAAGCCGAGGGCGGCTCCTCCGAGGGGTCAAAGGTAACAAATTCGCTGTCCATGGGCAGGTGGCCCTGGTAGGCTGACATGGCGCGGCGCTGGATGCGCTGCGACGCGCGGGTGGGCGCCGCATGCGGGTCTGCCGGGTGGGAGGGGCGGGCACAGCCAGGGTGCAACATGTGTGAGAAGCAGGGCAGCCATGGCAACATGTGCTCACACATGCACCTCATGCTTGGATGCTCAGCTCTGTCAGGTCGCATGCCCTGCTGCTGCCTACTCTTCACGCCTCCACTGCTTGCTTGCACCTGCACCCCGGCCCGCCTCCTGGCAGCTGACCCGGCCGGTACTCCACACACCTGAGGAGACGAGCAGGCCCGACTTGAAGGGGAGGTAGGCTGCATCCTCCTCGTCATCCTGCTCCATCGCCCCCTCATCCTGCTCCTCATCGGAGGAAAAGCCGCTGGCCTCTTGCAGCAGCCGCGCTGCAGAGGGGCGGCTGGGCCGCCGGCTGCTGCCGAGTGCACGCCCTGCAGGCGCCGGCGCCGCTGCGGCGGCGGCGGCAGCGTCAGCGGGGGCGGCGGACGACGCGGCCGCCTCTGCGGCAGCTGCTGCTGCAAAGGCCGAGGCGCCAGGGCCGCGCTTGGCTGGCGGGCTGTCAGCAACTTCGTACTCGGATTCGGGGAAGTCTTGGCGCCGCTTGGGGGCCGCCCTGAGGGTGTACCCGCCCACATCCTGGCCCGCCCCTTGCGCTGCTCCTGCTGCTGCCGGTGCAGCCTCTACTGCCGCTGCTCCTGCTGATGCGGGCGCCGCCGCCGCCGCTGCTGCTCCAGCTGCTGCTGCTGCTGCTTCTGCTGCTGCCGCCGACACGTCTGCCATTGCGGCGTCCTCCGCTGCAGCGTCGCCGGCCGCTGTCCCTGCCTTGCCGTCGGCAGCTGCGCTGGCAGTGGCGCTGCCCACTCGCCCAGCACTGCCCAGGTCTGCAGTGTCGCCTGCGCTGCCGCCACCGCTCAGGCTGTCACGCTCCTGCGCCCGCTCCTGCGCGCGCCCCGCGCCCGCGGGCGCCGGCACGGTCACCACCGCCGCCGCGCCTGCTGCCACTGCTGCTGCTGTGGCGGCAGCCGAAGGGGCATAGCCAGACGGGAGCTTGGGGTTCCACCACATGTTGCCCACATGCACAATAACTTCAGGATCCCGCAGCGGAGCCACCCTGCGGGCACGTGGGCATGTGCAAGTGCGAGTGTGCGTCAGCACGTGCAGTGGGGCGTGGGAGGGAGCAGGCAGCAGCCACCAATGGGAGCGCTGCCGTCATCATGCACGTCATAGCCTGTGGCGTATCGGTGGGCGGTGTGGTGGGGCCAGGTGGACACATGGACCAGCACAGCGCTCCCACGCTGGGCACTGCAGTGAGAGGCATACCAACTGCCCGCTGCCGTGCCGCTGCGGCCCAAAACCGCCCGCTGCCCTCAATGCAGCCGCTCGAGGCTCACCTGCGGTTGGCGCGGATGGCGTCGCGCATGCGCCCCTTGAGGTCGCTGCCTGCCACATTCTGCTCGCTCACAAACAGGTAGCCCACCGCCGTGTCGGGCAGCGCGTCGCAGAAGCGGCGCCAGGCCTGAAGGGCAAGCAAGGGGGGGAGGCAGCGCAGTGAGCCGTTGCCGAGCAGTTGCAGGCAAGCAGGAGTGCGAAACAAGAGGAACGCAGCGCCAGCGGCCTCTGCCTGCATGCAAGCCCAATCCCAGGGCAGGATCACTGTATGCCTCCCTCGGTCAAGCTACCCAATCTGCACAACATGTGGGTTGTACTTGCGAAGCTCAACTCACAGCAATGCTCTCTCCTACATCCCCCACCCAACTTTGCCGCCTTCAATGCACCACAGCTCTCTCGAGACCATGCCTCACCAACCACCCTCTTTGCTGAACTGACACTCACCGCCTGCGTGGTGCCGTAGTTCTCCCCCACGTTCACCGCCCAGATGCGGCGCAGGCGCAGCAGGCGGCACAGGCGCTCCAGCTGCGCATCGCCCATGCCCTGCACAGGGGAGGCGACAGCAGGCCATCAATAACACACGGGCACCCCATCCGCAGCTCTGGCACTCTGCTGTTTGGGCTGCACATTGTGAGGCTGGTTTCCTTCCGCCTTGCACAGCGAACCCTTATGCAGGCACAGCACAGCGCAGCGCAGCGCACACAGCAGAGCAGCGGTACCTCACCTGCTCAAAGTTCTGGCAGTACAACGCCTCCACGCGCGTGTTGCGCTCCAGAGCCTCAAACACGGCATCCAGCACCTGCCGTGCCAGGGAAGCGGTGTGGACACAGGCGGGGAAGAATTCAGCATCAGGATGGGGCGGGTGGGCCAGAGAAAGGCCCGCTGCTAAAGCGACCGCAGCTGACCAGGCTTTGCGCACCACCACCCTTGCGCCCACGCCACGCGGCCCTCTCAGCCACAGCACGCCTGCTCAAACACGGCACAACGAGTCTGGCCCCGCCCACGCCCATGCCCTGGCGGCCGGAGGCACAGGCACTCACCGCGGGCCGCACATCGGCGCGCAGGTACTGCCGCAGGCGCAGCACCCGTCCCTGGGCTTCAAACTCGTGGCTGTTGCCCCGAATCATCTCTAAAAACCGAGCAAACGAGGGGCTGCACCGGAAGGGGACAGGGCCGCTGCCAGGCACGCTCGGAGCTGCTGCTGGCGCTGCTGCTCGCAGCGGTGCTGCTGCTGCTGCTG
This sequence comes from Micractinium sp. NFX-FRZ, assembly GCA_029339195.1. Classification (NCBI taxonomy): domain Eukaryota; kingdom Viridiplantae; phylum Chlorophyta; class Trebouxiophyceae; order Chlorellales; family Chlorellaceae; genus Micractinium; species Micractinium sp. NFX-FRZ. The sequence goes on from JAPTJF010000011.1 coordinate 218,876, forward strand.
GCGCTGCTGCTCGCAGCGGTGCTGCTGCTGCTGCTGCTCTTGCAAGCGGCAGCGTGGTGTTCGGCGCTGCAAGGATGGCGGCGGCGGCGGCCGCTGCACCAGCTGCTGCCTCTGCTGTGATGGTGGAGAAAGCGGCGGCGGCAGCGGGTGCAGGGATAGCTGCAACAGGCTGCACAGGGACCACCGTGCCTGGGCCCTGCCGCTGTGGCTGCTGCTGCTGCTGTGGCTGCTGCTGTGGCTGCTGCTTGAGCTGCTGCTTGAACTGCGCTGCTGCCGGTGCTGCTGCTCCTGCTGCTTGTGTTGCTGCTGCTGCTGCTGCCGGCGAGCCAGGCCCGCTGCCGCTGCCGCTGCCGCTGCCAGAGGGCTGCTGCTGTGCCTGCTGTGGCACCAGCTTAGCATGCGCGGCTGCTGCTGCCACCCTCCGCACCCCCTCCGACGTCATCACATCTGCAGCAGCAGCAGACAAGCCAGTTGAGCAGTACATACAAGTACGCATTTCACTGCCAGTCCGTCTTGGCCAGCAACACTGTTCATTCAAGGCTGGACAGGGCATGCACACATGCGCGCAAGCAGGACTGGCCATGGCCTAAACCACGGGCGTGCCACCAGCTGCCAAGCCTCCCACTTACCGTCTTCAACGCTAGGAGGCCACTCCGGGCCGTGCTGCTCCCGCCCACGCGCAGCGAACGGGTGCATCGGCATCGTGGCAAACATGCCGGGCGGCGGCATCAGAGGGCCTCCCGCCGCCCTGGGCATGCCTGGGATGGGCGGCCGCATGCCCAGGGGCGGCGCCGGCCCCCCGGACGGGCGCATGAGGGGCATGCCAAGCGGCTTCAAGCCAGGCCCCGCCCCGGGAAGCAGCTGCGGCGGCCGTGCGTGGGGCAGCGGCAGCGGCGGCCCCACCGCGCGCCGCACGCCATGCGGCCCCGGTGGGTGCATGCCGGGCGCCACAGTCGGCCGCAGCGGCACGCCGGGCGGCGGCCCCCGCAGCGCGCTGGGCAGGTGCCCCGGGAGCAGCGGCGGGCGCGGCAGCAGCGGCGGGCCCAGCATGCCCGGCAGGTGCGTGGGGTCCCGGAGCCCTGTGAGGGCCGCTGGCAGCGGGGAGCAGCCGGGGAGCTGCAGCGAGGAGGAGCGGCGGGGCGGCGACCCCGCCAGGTGCCCGCTCACATCATCCAGGTGGGAGAGGTGGGGGAGGTCGTGCAGGAAGGAGGTGGGGCGGGAGCCGGGGCTGCGCGCCATGTCGGGCGCACGTGGCGCCGGCGGCAGGGCGGGGCCCTGCACAGCGAGGGTGGCGGGAGGGCGCGGGTGGTAAGAGTCAGTGTTGAGGAGAGGGTTGAGCTGCGGCCACGCCGACGGCTGTACCAAACCATGGGCAGCAGGAGGCCGGTCAAGGAAGGCTGTCAAGCCACAAAACACCGAGGGATCCATGCTGCAGCCTGCCCCCTCCTCCCTGCCTCTTCAAACACACAGCGCCCCAAGCAGCCCTCACCTGCAGCAGATCTGCCAGGCAGAAGCCATCCGTGCCCGGCGACATGAGGTCCTCTGCTCCCATGCTGCGCAGCGCCGACGCGGGGCGTGGCGTGCGCTCCCCGTCTGCCTCGTGTGCTGCCGCCGCTGCCGCGCGGCTGCCGCTGCTGCCCGCCTCGGTGGCGCAGCTCTCCGCCGTGGGGTGGCTGGTGCTGGTGGGGGAGCCGCAGCCGCCCGCTGCTGCCGCCGCTGTGGCTGTGTCAGCCGACAGCAGGGCGTGACCTGGCTCCATGCTGCCCTCTGGGCTGTGCACCAGCAGAGAAGGGTCCAGTGCTGCTGCCGGCGCCGTGAAGAGCAGCACCTCGTCATGCAGCATCCCATCACCATCCTCATCAGCATCCATGTCATCTGCAGCCCCATGTGCTGCTGCTGCTGCTGCCGCCGCCGCTGCTGCTGCTGCCGCTGCGCCCTGCTGCTGCCGTGCAGCGCCGCTGGCTGGCGGCGCAGGGAGGCTGGCGGCCTGCTTGAGTGCCTGCGTCAGCGCGCTCGACGGCGACTGATCCCCCCCCAGCTGCGGCGCATCGCCAACCAGCGCAGGTCCGGGCGTCTTGGGCGGCAGCGGCTTGCTGGGGCTGCTCTGCTGGCTGGCACTGCCGCCCGCGCTGTCTTCCTGCGCTGCTACATCCTTGGCTGCACTCCTGGTAGGCTGCGCTGCTGGTGCTGCCGCCACGGGCGCTCCCATGGACCTGCAGGCAGATGTGCGGCAGCGCCGGTGGCGGGGCAGCCCTACTGAGCTGTTGGCCTTGCGGCGGGAAGGCGGCAGCTGGGCAGGCTGCGGGCCGTTGGCCGGGCGGCAGCCAAGGTGTCAACCCTGCCGGCCGTGGGCCTCGATCCAAGGCGATTGAGCCGCTGGCCGACTGGGTGGGGGGCTGTCGCCCTCCAAGGTGATGGGCGCAGGCTAGGCTGTGGCAGCTCGCCCTCCAGCCCGCTGCCCCTAGGGCGATCACACCCAGCCAGCAGCCCAATTGGGCGGCCCTGAGCGGCAGGCAGGCCTGCAGCAACACGGGCCTGCATGCACCCCCACTCACGTTCAGCAGCCCTCCGCCCCCAATCGAGCTGTTCTAGCACTCCATCAGCCGCAAAAGAGGGGTCCGGTCGCCATACCGTGTCGTTGTTGGCCGCACGTGCTTTGTCAGCGAGGGCCCGCCACGGCTCCCCAGACTCTGTTTGTCAATTGCAGGGCACAGGCTGAGCTGGACGGGTGGGAATGGATGGGGGGGGCAGCGTTGGTGCCAGCAGGTGGGCTGCAGCCACAGGGAAGTGGCCTGTGTCCGCAGGTAGGATTGCTCCCTTGTGCCTAGCTGGCCCCAAACCCAAAGTCACACACACTGTTTAGAAATGTAGTGTGTTGACAGGGGTGTGTAGGTCAGGCCCCATTAGGAAGGGAGCGCGTGCATATTTGAAGGCGCTGCTCAGTAGGCGAGCACTATCAGCGCTGAGCAGCTGCATAGCGGGAAGCCTTCAGGGGCGCTGAGCGTACGCCATGCCACCTCCGCAACTGCCACGCCTGCTGCCGCCTCCCTGCTGCCGCCCTTGCCGTGCCAGCACGCAGCACGCAGCCGTGCTGCGCTTATGCGTGCGTGAAGCGTGGCAAGGCGCCACATCATGGCAGCGCGGCATGATTCCATGCTGCCCTCTGCTGGCGCAATCACTTGCCCGCCATGCGTGCTGCCATCTTGCGTGCGCCCACATCCCGCAGGATCTCCGAGCAGATGCCCTGCAGGGGATGGCATGCGCATGGGGAGGGGGCGTGGGGCCAAGGGCGGGCTTGTGGGCCGGCGGACGGTACCTGACGAATGTGTGGACCCACGGGGATGGGTGCAGGCAGCACAAGGCAGCAGGTCACAGCAACTCCAGAGGCATCCGGAAGTTTCCTTGGAGTTCCCCCACCTGCCACCCACCGCCCCAGACCGGACCCACCCATTATCCGCCTTCGACCCGCCGTGTCCTCATCATGAGTGCCCTTTGGCACCAACTGGACTGGTCACCAACTCCACATGCACTCAAGGCCAGCCCAGTCATCTGGCATCGAGGAAGCGTGCCGTCGTGCGCAAACTGTTGTATGGCGAACATCCATGCAGCGCTCTGTTCCCATGACGGACAAAATGTCCTCCCTCCCCCAATCACTCAACCCACCGTGTCCTCAAAGAACTCCTGCTGAATGGCTTTCCACCCGCCCAGCCGCTTCTCCGCCGTCCACAGGCCCTTGACGGCCGGCAGGCCAACCTCCTCGTTCAGCTCCTTGAACGGCGTCCTGCACCACAGCACAGCACGCACAGCATGGCGCAGCGTGGCACAGCAGCGTCAGCACCGGATGGCGGCAGGCCAAGCCCCTCATTCGTTCTGCTGAAGGGAGTCCCCCAGCAAGGCGCCAGCAGGGCGTTGATAGGGCCCAGTGTGCAGCAGCAGCACAGCGCAGCACAGCGCAGCGCACAATGGAACAAGGCAGGGTGCCGGCCCCGAATGCAGCATGAGCCTCAGCATGCAGGTCGCAAGCTCCCGCCTGCGCACGCAATCTCCCGCCTGCGCATCCCACCATGCAGCGCCTCCCTGGGTGCCCGCAACCGCTACCTGCCCCTGCCCAAACCCCTGAGCTGCGCATGCACCTTGCCCGCACCCCGCTCCTGCCGCCCCCAGCTGCCTCCCACCCGTCTGCACGCGCACCTAAACCCGCAGGCCGCAAACTCCCGCTGCGCCTCCCGAGTGAAGAGGAAGTTGCAGAAGGCGGTGGCGGCCTCCCGCGCCTCGGGGGGCGCCTGGTCAATGTTGGCGTCTACCAGCCCCACGGGGCACTGGATCTGCACGAGGTGCGCACAGAGGCACAACAACGTGATGAGCATGTGAGCCCAAAGCAGGGGTGTTGTCACGTCGACAGGTTGGCGCCAAGCGGTCCCACCGCACACCTAGCATGTGCGCTGCAGGCACGCCCGTGCACAGGGGGGCGAGTGCTGGCGGAAGCAGCCGCCGTGCTGCCCCAGGCACCCTGCCACGCTGCCGCCATCGCTGCGCACGTGGCCCAGCACCCACATGCCGCCCACGTCCACCCCCACCCTTTCCCCTTTCCCCCACCCGCATGCCCCTTCCCTTCTGCCCCCCTCCTCACCCGGATGTTGTTGTCGGGCACGATGTATGGCAGGCGCTCCTTCTCAGGCACCACCAGGTTTGTGAAGTAGGCCTCGTTCTCATACGTGAGCAGCGCGTCGCCCATGCCCTGCACACATGCGGGGTTGCAACCCACTGCTGTTATGAGTAATGAATGGATGCCGGGTGGCGGATGCTGGTTGGTGAAGTAGGCCTCGTTCTCACAGGTGGGAAGCACAGCGCCGACATGAGATGCAGGGGGGGCAGGGGCAAGAGGCAGCAACAAACACGTCCAGGCCTTCCTCCACACACACAACTCTCCTTGCACGTGGCTCTGGCCGGCAGGCCGCATCAGGCCAGGCGTGCCGCCACCGCCCCACCCACACCACGACAACACCACGGCACACACCACGGCACACGCCACACCGGCGCCACACGATGCTCGTGAAGCATCACCATCACAGCCACACAAACACAAGGAAGGTTCCCACCCACCTGGCGGTAGAAGACGTCGGAGGCTTCCCGAGCGTCACGCGGCTGCACCAGCACCTGGTCAAACACCTGCACAGCAGGCACAGCAGGCACAGCAGGGCGTGGGTGGGACGGCAGGGGCCCGACCGGTGGTGGTGGGCTTCCACAGTGCAACCAGGCGCCTGGCGGGAGACAGCAGGGGCAGCAGAGCAATGGTCCTGCCAACCCACACAACTGCGCCGGTCCTGCCCTGCCCTGCCCTGCCCTGCCCTGCCCTGCATCTCCCGCCCATCTATCCTGCGCCCAACCGAGGCCCAGCCTGGGCCCAACCTAGGCCCAACCTAGGCCCAACCTGCGGCCCAACCTGGGCCCAACCTGCGGCCAGCCACGCCTACCTTGGTGACATACTGCGTGGCCGCCTTCTTGCCGCCCTTGCCCAGCTTAAAGCCCCACAGGCCCAGGAAGATCCAGCGCGCCACGCCCGCGGTCTTGGGGTTGGCGGTGATCACCGCCACGTCATCACGTGCTGAAATGGCACAGCGGTGGGTGGGTGGGGAAGCGAGGGACGAGGCAGGGTTGAGGGAGTGCGGGTGTGGCATGGGGCGGGTGAGCGGGGGGTGAGGAGTGTGCGCAGCCCGGCAGGGAGGCGTGGGACGGGAGGCAGGGCACCATGTGGCAGCCTGCTTGCAACCATCTGCCACCCACCTAGCAAGCACCCAACAGCTGCACCCAATGGTGCATCCCATTGCCTGAGGAGCACCCTCCCTCATGCTCAGCACTCAAGCCCACCCCCTGACCACTCTTCGCCTTGCTCTCAACGTTGCATGGAGTGCAAGTGTAATAGCGCCTGAAAAGAACACGGTAGGCACAGCCACAGCATGCACAGCAAGCCAGCGCACAGTAAAAAACGACTGTAGTGACTCACTCACCCAGGTCCTCCCAACCGTTGATGCCCTTGGGGTTGCCTTTGCGCACCACGATGGAGCAGACCGACTCGCAGACGACGCTGTTGGCGGGGAAGGCGGCGGGCCAGTCCTCGCGCATGAGGCCTGCCGGGCGGGAGAGAGAGGGCCGCCACGGCGGTAGGGGAGAGGGTGACAGGTGACGACACACGGAGGTTTGCTGGGAGGGGCCGCCAGACAGCAGTACCCCCGCCCGCCCGACACGTCCGGAGGAAGGACTGCGAGAAGCGCTGGTAGTGGGACTGTCAGGAGTCAAACCGGAAAAACAGTGTAGCTGCACCACCCTCTGCCCTGCTCCTCGTATCACCCTCTGCCCCTGCCCTCTCCCCTCCACCCACCTCACCCTCTGCCCTGCACCGCCCTCTGCCCCCGCCCTGCTCCCCTCACCACCCGCCTCCTCACCCGTGTCTGCAATCTTGATCATGTCCAGCGGCAGCGCCAGCGCCACAATGTCGGCGGGCAGGCCGTCCATGACGGCGCGCGCCTGCGTGCCAGACCCGCCAAAGGAGAGGCGGAAGCGCACGGTGCGCCCCGCCTGCTGCTCATACTCCCGGATGAACATCTTGGTGATTTTGCTGTAGGCCTTGCGGGTGACAGCAAAAGACACCAGGGTGAGCATCAGCGGCCGCCGAGCATCCGCCACCTGCGCCACCTCGTTGGCCCCCCGCCGCGCCGACAGCTGCCAGCCGTCGCCGCCGCCACCGCCGCCGCCGCCGCCGCCGTGTGGCGGCACGCCGCTGCCGCTGCCGCCGCCTAGCTGAGGCGTCGCCGCTGCTGCTGCTGCTGCGGTGGCTGCTGCTGCCCATGCAGACGAGGGCCGCAGCAGGGGCAGGTAGGCGGGCGCTGCGAGTGCTACCAGGGCAGCGTGCCGCCTGCAGAGGGGCGGAAACAGGAGGCAAGGGGTGGGCAGGGCGGCCACTGGAGAGCGAACCCTTCGCCGATTGTGTCTAGCTGAGCAGGCAAGGTCAGACGCGAGCGCAGCCATGCGGCCATACAACCTTTTAGGGATTCCTCCACCTCTGCTTATCAAACCACGTCTACACGCACCAAAGCAGCGCCACGATCCGCTGCGGCTGGCCCTGGCTGGTGCTGTCTCCCGCTACCGCCAGTGCCGCCGCCGCCTGCCGCCGTTGCCGCCGCTGTGGGAGCAGCGGTTGCCTGCACGCATTGGGCAGAGTTGAAATTAGATCCATGCTCTCAGTCGTCATTCACAGGCAGCGAGCAGAAGCAAGGCAGTTGTGCGCACGAGAGAGTGCTAGCAAAGTCGCTCGCCTGCATGGCGCGGTGCCCAGGGCGTCCGCTGGGCTGACAGATGACTGCATCGGGGATGTGTACTACCAAGGTCTACTCCTCCTCGTCCGCTAGTGCTGTAGAAGCGGAGCCCAGAAGAGGCGCAAGTGGGAGCTTGGTACCTCCCTGTCTGGGGTGTTGCGATGCCTCACACGGGATGATTTCAATTCGTTGCACGTCGCAGAGCAGGGAATGCGCGCTGGGAACTGCGCGCTCATGCTGGGACGTGCTGCGCTAAACCGGACGTCCCTGCAAGGCTGTTTGCATCCTTCATCTTCCCCAGCAGGATGCTGGGATCGATTTCGCAAAGCATGGCTTCTGCTGAATGGCCCTACAGTCAGGGCCCTGCCCCCACGCACATCTCAGAGACCGTCATGGTGGGTGATCACGTGTCGCAGACCCTAGAAGAAGCAGGCAGCCAGGTGAGAAGAGTAGGCGCCGTGCAGAGCGGGTAGGCGAGTGACGCAATTTTGAAGCCGTGTCCTGAGGCCGTCACAGACCGCCAGACGGTCTTGGGATGCCTGCAAGCACCGCAGAAGGCTGTCTGGCTGTCCCGGAGCAGCGACCGCGGGCCCTCCCACTTTGAAACCAGCCGGCGCTGCGCCCGCCCGTCTGCCGCGCCCGTGCGCTCCAACGGGCAGCCTTGCGTGGCTGGGGTACAGCCTCCACAAGTGTGCCCTGTCTTTGCAGCAACACATGATGCATTGTCACGGCCAGCCTGACGCGCCGCCCCTGCCGCGCAGGCGCCGGGCAGCAGCCCCGCCCGGTCGCAGCTGGCGGGCAGCGACAGCCAGGCAGACAGCCCGCAGCTGTCGGATGAGCAGCAGCGCATTCTGGACTTGGTGCGGGACCGCAAGAACGTCTTCTTCACAGGTGGGTTGCTTTGGATGGTCGCCTGTCTCGCCAGCTAGCCAGCTGCAGGGTCCGGCAGCGCTGCCGCCGCTGCTGCGTGCTGCGCAATGGCCAGAATGCAAGGCACGCACGCCTGTTGCATTTCCTCCCCTGCCCTCCGATCGGCCCCCGGTGAGCCCCGCCTCGGGCATGCCTTCATGCACCCTTCTCCGCGCCGCCACCCTGGCTTCCGCCTGCGTGCAGGTGACGCCGGCACGGGCAAGTCTTTCCTGCTGACTCACATAATCAAGGCGCTGCGGGAGGAGGTAAGAGGAGTGCTTGTGCGCCTGCCTGCCGATGCCAGCAGGCCTGCCACCCACCTACGCCCCCTGCTGGTCTACCTTGGTCTCCTGCTGGGCCACCCACAGTGGTTCACAGCATGTCATTGCCGTTCCCTCCGTATTCAGCGGGTTGCCCCTCTCCCCGATGATTCCCCAGCGTGAGGACATTGGTCAGCATCACATGCCTGCTGCTCTTACCGCATATGGCCCCGGCGTCCTGTGCTCCCTCCCCTCTCACATGCGCACCCCTCCCCTGCAGTTTGGTGAGGAGTATGCGCAGCGGGTGGCAGTGACGGCAGCCACCGGCATCGCCGCCACGCACATCCAGGGCAGCACGGTGCACTCGGCGCTGGGCTGCGGTGAGCGGTGCCAGGCTGGGGCAGGCCGGGGCCAGAGTCCGCAGCTGGCCCTGGCTGGCCTTGCTTGCTTCCTGCGGGTGCCCAGGCACTTTGGAAAGCCGACGCAACAGTCTGTGGCTGCCACGTCATCGCCAGGCTCCCCGTTGGGGTGCCCAGCCACTCCGGCAACCACGCCACCCTGCGTGCTCAGACCCTCACCCGGAGTTTGCTGGCTGTCACTCTGGGCTGCTGTGCTGGCGCTGCCCCGCCGGTGCAGGCCTGCCCCGTCGGATCGAAGACTTCAAGAGCATGTGGCGGAAGGAGAACCGCGACCGCCTGCGCGCGCTGCAGGTGCGGTGCAGCCGCCCGGAGCCTCCTGTGTGCCGTGGCCGCTGGCGGGATGCAGGCCGCCCGCTACAAGAGTGTGCAGCACAGGCGTGCAAGGATGTGGGCGGCACGGCCCCACGCGTTGGCACCCCGCCCACATGTGTGTGTGGGGTTATGCTGACGCCCCTTGATTCTCACCATGCTGCCGCTGGCCGTGTGCATGGACGGAATCAGCCCTGCTGCCTTTTGCACGACTTGTCCTATTCATGTGCGTGCCACTGACACCAGGCCCGTCGGTGTGTGCTGCAGGTGCTGATTGTTGACGAGATCAGCATGGTGTCAGGGGAGTTCTTCCAGGCAAGCCAGCTGGGGTGGGCGAAGGGGGTGGGCTGGGGCAGCAGCATGGGGGAGGCGAGCTGGCAGCAGCAGCAGCAGCAGCTGCTGCTGTTTTGGCGCTTGGGGCCTGCCATCATCTGCCTGCTCACCACACCTCGCCAGATGCCCTCCTCTCAGGTCGAGTTCCGCTCTCGATCACGCCACATGTCGTCATCATCCTGCCACATCCACTCTACTCACCCGCTCCCCCCTGCCCGCTCAGCAGGTGCTGGAGGCGATGGTGCGGGCGATCCGCGGGCTGGATGCACCCTGGGGAGGCCTGCGCCTGGTGCTGTGCGGCGACTACTTTCAGTGCGGCGGGGGATGGGGCTGTTGTGCTGTGTGTGTGCTGTGGGCGGCGCCAGCTGTACCGCCGTCTCGCCTGTTGCTGTGCTGGAATAGCTTTCAGTGAGGCTGGGGATGGGACTGCTGTGGGGTGTGCTATGCTGGGGCATACAGCGGTGCAGGGCGTGCCGTTATCGGGTGCTCCTGTGCACAGCATTTCTGGAGGCCACATCTATTGCCAGGCGTCCAGCTGGCGGAGCGGGAGTGGGGAGGCGGACGGCCCGCATCCGCTGTACCATGGAACGGGTGGCATCACGGGCGTGCGCCCCAGCCGGCCCAAGAGCCCTGCATGGCGTGTCGCAGGCACACTGCCGAGTGCCAGCCACCGGTGACGCCGGCATCAGGAGTGAGGCCTGTGTGCTGCCCCTGCCACCCTCCCCTTGCAGACTGCCCCCCATCGTGACCCGCTGGCAAGCGGGCATGCCGCCCAGCACCTTCCTGGGGCGCGGCTTCACCTTCCAGTGCCCCGCCTGGCGCCGCTGCAACCTGAACGTGAGCCAGGCCGGGGCGGGGGCAGGGCCACATATATGCTCAGGCAGCAGCAGAGAAGTGGTAGCAATCGTGCCTGCGTGTTGCACGAGATGCCTGCGTTCCCGCCCTCCCCCCGTCTGCCCACCCCTCTTGCACCCCCACCACCTCATCCGCCCTCCCTACCTCCCAACACCCCCGCCCCTTTTACCCACCCTGCCTCACCCTGCCTCAGTGCCTGGTCCTCACCAAGGTGTTCCGCCAGAAGGACGCCCGCTTCCAGGGCATCCTCAACGCCGTGCGATTTGGCAGCAACGCGGCGGCGGCCACGCTGGCTGCGGAGCGGCGGGGGCCGCTGCCGGAGCGGGAGGGCATCAAGCCCACGCAGGTGTGTCTGCAAGGGAAGAGGGGGCGGGGGCCTGCTGGCGGGAGGGGGAAAAGTTTGGGGTCGCAGAGAGGGGATGGGGTGTGGCAAGTTTGCACGGCAACAGCCAGCACACCAGCACGCCAGCTGTGTGCTTTCCAAATGCAATGCTTTCCTCGTCAACAGCTTGGCGGCGCTCGCCTGCGTGCCCTCCCGGCCCACCGCCTAGCCCAGGCCTCCCTCCCGCCATCTGCTGGATGCTGCTTCGCCGCCGCTTATGCACACCTCTGCCGCCTCCCCTGCTGCCACTGTACCGCAGCTGTACTCACGCAACGCTGACGTGGACCGGGTCAACGCTGAGGAGCTGGCCAAGCTGCCCTCAACCTTTGCTGTGCTAACGTGTGCTTCCTGCTTCCTTGTTATCGCTGCCACTGTGCTGCAGCTGTACTCGCGCAATGCTGACGTGGACCGGGTCAACGCTGAGGAGCTGACCAAGCTGCCGGGCGCGGCTGTGACCTGCGACGCCCAGGTAGGGCACCTGCTGCACGGCCCCTTCCTTCTTCAGCAAGCGAGGCGGCTGGAGGGCTGCCTGCCCGTCTCTGCCTGCCTGCATGTGGAGGGGTTGCAAACATGTATGTTTCGAGTGCTCTCTCCTGGGTGCCTGTTTGAGCGTGAATGGATGCCGCCTTGGGGCATTGGAGGCACGGGACAGGCAGGAGGGCAGGCACTGGCCGCTGTATGACGTTGGGCCGGCGCCTGGCAGCCAGGGGCCTCCCCAGCAGCAGCTGCCGCTCCTGCGCCTGCCCTGCGCTGACCTGTGCCTCCCCGTCTCCCTGCCCGCAGGACGGCGTGCTGCTGGCAGCCGACATGAGCGCGGACAAGGGCTCCGGCCTGAGCTTTGCCGACCGGCAACGGTGAGCGCCTGCCCCCGCCTGCCACCCGCCAGCCATCCGTCCACTCGCTACCCCTTACAGTCGGCGGCATGTCATTGAATGGCTGCACCTGCTCCCGCCTCTCTGCTGGCCTGTGGCGTGTAGGCCGCGTCTGCCACCTCGCTCGTCTCCCCTTTCTAGCCCGCTCACACCCTACTGTACTGCTCCCTGCTCTCTAAGTCTCTCTCAACCCCTGGCTGCTCCCCTGCGGCAGCGACTCCCAGAGGCTGTGGAAGCACGAGTTCTTCAGGGACTGCCTGGCCGCCAAGAGCTGCCAGCTGAAAGTGGGGGCACAGGTGGGGCGGGCGGCTGGGGCACGGGCACTGCCGGCGCAGGGCCCTATAGCGCCCGGCTTTCCGGCAGGGGGTCTGGTTGTTGCCGCAGCAAAGAGCAGCTTGCATGGATGCCGGTCATGCGTCTCGGGGCCCAGCACTGCCCCTCCACACTCCCCCTCTTGGCTAGCACAGGTGATGCTGGTCAAGAATTTGGAGCTGACGGGCACCGACCGCATGCTGGTGAGGCGCCGCAGCCTGCTCCCCAGCTGCTCGGTTCCCCTGAGCCTGCATCCCTTAACTTCTCCACCTCAAAGCCGGCTGCAGCCCAGAGTACACCTGCTTCACACCGGGGGTGCACGGCACCAGCACTGCCCTGAGCTGCCGCCGTGCTGCCTCTGCTGCCGTGCTGTGGTTGTGGTTTGTTCTGGCCCCACCTGTGCGAGCCACACGCCGTGTGTCCCGCAGGTAAACGGCAGCCGGGGCGTGGTCACCAAGTTCCTGGCAATGGCAGAGTACCGGGAGCAGGTGAGCTTTTAGGGGAGAAGGTGTGAGGAGCAGGTGGAACCAGGGAAGAGAGATCCATCTGCAGCTGAACGTGGTGGGTTTGGCGGAGGTGCAGCCCGCCGCTTGTGCTAAAGCTTTGTTTAACCATTACTTACACTACCTGTACATATTCCCCTAGTGCAGCTGAACAAGGAGGTGGCGGAGGCAAAGGCGGAGCTGCGGCTGGCCGGCAAGGCGGCAGCAGGGGCCCCCGGCTCCCCAGGCGGCACCAAGCCCAAGGACCCGGCGACGGCAGCGGCAGGCCAGCGGCTGGACAAAGCCATGCGCAAGGTGCAGCAGGCTGGCAGGTGTGTGGGGTGGGTGGGTGGTGTGGGAACGCAGGGCAGGAGGGAGGCGGTGTGGTGCGGTGGGGGCTTGCTGCAGCGCTGCGGCACGCGCCGGGCTGGTGGGGTGGGGAGACAGGGTCAGGAGGGAGACAGGGTCAGGAGGGAGACAGGGTCAGGAGGGAGCTGCTCTGGTCCGGACCAGGGGGGCTAGCGGCACGTGCCGCTGCGAGAGTGCAGCTCGACGTGCCCGCCCATCTTCCCCCCTCCCTGCTCACCTCCCCTGTGCAGCCTCCCTCCCTCTTCCCCCAGCTCTCCCCTGCCACCCGCCTTGCCTCTCCACCTCCACCTGCCTGCCCCAACCGCCCTCTCTCCCCACGTCACCCCTCCCCCCTCCCTGCAGCTGGGGCAGCGCCCAGAGCATGGTGCCAGTGGTGCGCTTCCTCAACGGGCGGGAGCTGCCCATGGGCCCGGTCACCTTCTCAGCAGACCTGCCCGGCGTGGGGATGTGCAGCCGGGACCAGGTGCCCCTGAAGCTGGCCTGGGCCATCACGATCCACAAGTGCCAGGCAAGCGGGCGGGGTGTGACAGGAAGGAAGGTGTACGCGGTGTAACTGAAAGGGAGGAAGGAAGGGGGAGTTGGCCGGGCTTGCTGGGCGGCAATCCAGGCAGGGCTGTTGGGGCTGCATGGCAGGGGGAGGGGTGCAGGCACGCTGCGCGCTCTTCGCAGTGCATGAGGTTTTGCGCATATTTGGGAGCACCTCCCCCACCTCCTGCTGCCTACCTGTACCTGCTGTCACCCTGCGCACCTGCCCGCCCCCACCTCGCCTCGCCTCGCCTCACCGTGCATTGTCCTCCTGCCGTGCAGGGCATGACTTTGGACCTGGCGCGGGTGTCCCTCAAGGATTGCTTCGCCGAGGGCCAGGCGTATGTGGCCCTCAGGTGACGAGCGACAGAGGGGTGCTTTGGGTTTGAGAGGGGTGGCAGAGGTGTAGGGCCGCGCTTGCAGCTGGTGGAGGTGGGGTGGCCAGCCGCCTCTGCCAGGCCGTGTCCTGCTGGCCGCGGCCGCCCGCCGCCTGCTGCCAGCGCCTGCTCTCCCCAGCATGCTTCCCCCCTGGTCGACCCGCCCGCTCTCGAACGCTCTCCACTTGCTGTGTGCCCACCAGCCATCGCTGTATTTTTGCACTCCGCCCCCCTTGCAGCCGCATGCGCTCACAGAGGGCCCGCCTGCCCCTGTTATCCCTTTCCATACCTATCTTCCCCCTCCCTCCCGCCTCCTCCAAACACCTGTCAAACCCTGCCCCCCCACCCGACCCCCGTGCCTGCTCCCCTCCCTCTCCGGCAGCCGCGTGCGCTCCCTGGAGGGCCTGCAGGTGCTGGACCACGCCCCCGGCTGCGTAAAGACAAGCCAAGTGGCACTGAACTTCTACCAAGCGCTGCGGGCCGGCCAGGAGCACGCTGATGACGGGCAGTGGGAGCGCTGGATGCAGGCCCACCCATGCAACCCGCCCACCGACCAGCCAGGCGGCGGCTTTGCTGGCGGCGGCGCGGCGGCCGCGGCGGCGGGCCCCGGGCCCGGCAGCAGCGGCTGGCGGCAGAACGGATGGGGGGAGGCAGGGGAGGAGGAGGAAGAGGAGGAGGGCGGGCAGCGCAAGCGGCAGCGGCAGCAGTCGAGTGATGTGTGCTTCCGGTGCAATCAAACAGGTGCGGTCCCTGGGCTGCTCACCCCCCCTTGCTGTGGCAGGGCACTTCTTGGTATGCGTTTTTATACAGACCTGTAGTGTCCCACCCAGATGAACAGCAATATTCCGGCGATCATGCCTGCTCGTTCTCCTGCGTGCCGCCCGGCTGTGTGCAGGCCACTGGTCCTCCGACTGCCCCCTCATCGGCGGCAGCGGCACACAAGAGCCGGCCAAGCGGGAACGCGCGCCACGGGGACCGCGGGCGCCTCGTGCACCACGGGCACCGCGCAACAGGGCCGGTGCGGCAGCAGTGCCCAACGCCAAGCACACAATACAGGCCTTCTTCAAGCCGAAAAGCAGCGGCGGGCTGGGAGGCGGCGGCAGCGCGGCCAGCGGCGGAGCAGGGAGCAAGCTTGGAGACGTGTGCTTCCGCTGCAATCAGTCAGGTAAGCATGTGTGTGTGTGTACTTTTCTCTTGGGGTGGCATAGGTTGTGCTGTGCACACACTGTAATGCGGCGCTGGCAGCAGCCTGCTGGGAGGGCCCCCCTTGCGCCTAAGCTGCGTCGCCAGCAGTGTGTGGGGCATAGAAGCAGCTGCCCTGCACCCTTTGCTGCGGCCTGAGTCCTCCACTCGTCGCATCTTACTCACACACGCAGGTCACTGGGCCTCTCAATGCCCGAACCGCTGATAAGCAGGCCTCGGCAGCAGCGGTGCTGGGCAGGGCAGGCGAGCAACATTCCCTGTGGGTGCCTTGAACGTCATGGCACTTGGGCGTGCCATGTATCAACAATCTGTGAACGCAATGATTGTTTTTGTGTAACAGACGTGTTGGCTAGCCGAGAGAGAGCACAAGTAGGCACAGGTCAGCGCCCATGCCAGCGACGGCGGTGACGGCGTGCGCTGGGCGCTGGGCCGCCACATGCACTAGGTGGATGCGCCAAACCCACGGTTCGCCCAAGCACGAGACCTTGCTCTCTGCGCGCCCCTGCTTTTAACGCAATCACCGCCTGGTGCCGCCTTCTTGCACCGCACCCTTCTCTCCTGGCCGCCCGCCACCCGCAGCCCGCCTACCTTTGCCGCTCCCAGCTCCGTGGCTGTGGGCTCGGAAGCATGCCGCCGCGCCGTGCAGCCACCACTTTTGGGCCTGGCCCTCAGGGCCTAGCCAGCCTTCCGGGATGACCTACTGCTGCGCTGCCTGGGATTTCTCACTCAAGTGGAGCGGTGCGTACAGAGGCGGGAAAAGAGGTGCAACGCCTCAGAAACAGGAAGAGGCCGATGCGCCTGCCCTGCCGCTGGACATCCGGCACTGCCTTGCCTTGCCTCTGCCCGACTCTACCAACCTGGCGCCTGCCCTTCGCCTGTGCCTTGCAGGCTGGCGCACGTGGCTCTTGTCAGCAGGCGGCTCCGTGACCTCTGCCGGGCACCGCCGCTGCTGCACACCCTCACCTTATGTGATACCAAAACCCGCGCGCTGCCCGCCCTGCACTCTCTGCTGGAGTTCCTCACACTGCGCGCCGCGCCCCATGTGCGGGTCCTGGTGCTGCGGGTCCAGTCACCGGTGAATCCGGTTGTAGAGGTATCAGCGCTCATCGCCAGCTGCTTAACGGCCTGCGGCGGCTCAGCAGGGCGGCTGGAGGAGCTGAAGTTGAGAACGCTCGTGGCGGGGGGCGCTGCTTGGCTTCCGGGTCTCACGGCGCTGCGACGGCTGCAGATGTTCTTGTGGGAACCGCTGCGCTTTCCAGCTGGCATCAGCAGGCTAACATCCCTGGAGCATGCTGATGTCAAAGCCTCTCCGCTCGAGCTGGGCGACGCATACCTCCCCTGCAGCCTGACCAGCCTGCGCCTCGACACACGACAGAGTCTCACAACGCCGATGCCGCCTCAGGTGCGGGACCTTGCCATGAGGGCGCAACAGCACTGGTTGCTGCTACTTCAGGTTGCCGCAAGGCAGTATTGCTGTCAACAAGGCTGCCGGCCCAGTCAATCAAGCTGCCTTGCCCTCGAACCAAGCAATGCCCACCCGTGCTACGTGCGTGCGCTTCCCTCTCCCCTGCAGTTGTCGCTCCTCACACAATTGGCCTCGCTGGATGTCTCTGAGTGCTGGCATGGGTCGGAGTCTTTGGCAAGCCTGTCAGCTCTCACGTTCCTGCGCACCTTGCGCGTGCGACACTGGTCCAATCGCCTGTCAGCACTCACGGCGCTTGAGTGCCTGGATGCTGGGGGCGTCGGAGCCTGTGATGCCGCAGCCTTTGAGGCAGCCTTGAACCAGCTGTGCTGCCTCACAACCCTGGCCGTGCACAGCCAGAGTGTAGAACGCATGCCGCCTATTGGGCACCTGCGCCACCTGCGCCGCCTGTACATGCGCGCTTGCGGCCCCTTGATTGACTTCAGCCTGCCCGCAGGGCCCTGGCTCGCCTCCATTCGCTGGCTGGGCATGAACTTCGAAGTGCTGGCGCCTGCAGCTGAGATGCTGAAGACTGCAACCCGTCTTGAGTATCTCTGCTGCCTTGAGTTTCCCGAGATCATAGGTGACTTGCCTACTGGGCACGCTGCTTGCTGGCGCGCCTTTTGGGAGTTTGTTGCCACCCACCCCCCGCTGCGCTGCCTGGGATTTGAAACAAACAAGGGTTTGGACCTGCCGTTCCTCAATGCTTTGCTGCACCTCAAGGCCCGTCGCCCAGCCCTGCAGCTGCGCCGTGCACGCAATTTTCCTATCCATGGTTTCCAAAGAGAGCTGCTCAGCTGCCACGACATCCCCTCTGGGTCGGGCACCACTTTTGACCTCAATGACTTCTGATCCATCGGCCCCCTAGCCTACTGCTTGCTGTGCTGTAATTCACGTGGTCGAACAGGCACATGGCGATGTGGCCACTGGCAATGAACAGCTGTGTGAGCACACACGCGTGGCAATGCGGGCACAGGGTGGGCGGCCGGGCTCCGTGTGCGTGCCTGTGCTAGGATCTGCGAGGGTTGAGCAGCTGAGCAGCAGGAGGAAGAGCGTTTGACCTGCCCAGCTTCTGGTTACGCAGGACTGGCGCGCTCAGCATGCAGCATGATAAGATAGCATCCAGCCGCTGCTCCCGACATTTGGGTGTGGGGCGTCCGACGCGGAAGTCCCGCCCGCCTGACCTCGCTCCGCCTGCTGACCTGGCGGCTGGCGGCTGCCTCCCGCTCCTGCTGCTGGCTTCAGGGAGCCCCACTGCTGCTGCCCCGGCTTGATGCACTGCGGGATCCGACCGCAGCTGCACAATCAGCAGGCTCCTGCCAGTGCTCCTCCACCTCCCCATCACTTGCATCGACCAGCCAGCCTGCCTGCCTGCCTCCCTGCCTACCCACCCGACGTCTGGAAAGAGTCAATATCATGCTGTGGGAGACTGCTTGACTGCTCGTATATGGCAATGTATGAAAGGGGAGCCCAGGGGCTGACTGGAAGAATGAGTGCCACGCACAGCTTCCTCGGTAGGCAGAACCGGCGGTGTGGCCTCGCCCAGCGCACAGCATGCAAGTGGTGTCGCATTCGAGCGTTGCTCCCAAGTGGCATCCGTGCTTTCGGAAGACGTTCCTAACATGTGCTTCATCTCGATTAGTGCTCACTAAGCCCCGCTTCCTTGCGCTCGATCTGGTACATCTCGCGGTGAGCACGCTCCAGCTCCGGTCCGGCTCATCCAGCCATTCCCTGTGTACTCTGCACTACTCGATAATTGGCACTGGCAACAGGCCGGGCGGCTCGATAAAGACGCCATGCCCGGGCCGGCGCTTCAGTCAGTCAGTATGCTGCTCGTTTCGAGTTTTGTGCTAGCGGTAGCAGCGAAACAACGGAATTCAACCGCGGCGTCGCCTGCAGAAGCCGCCCGCAGGTGGGTGGCCACCCGCCGCTGCCACCGCCACCGCCACCCATGACCGCCACCCTTTAAGGACCTGTGGGAAGACAGACCCTTGCAGCAACTGCCGCCGCACTTTCAGTTCCTGGTGCCAGCAGCATGATGCCAGGCTGTCGCTCCACCGGCACAGCATTCGCAATGCCGCCCTCGCAGTCTGCGTCCTGCGATTCACACACCCTGTCCTGCACTAACCCTTGTGCAAGCCGGCCCTCAAGCACCCGTGTCCGCCCGCCCTGCAGGCCCCGCCTGCTGTTCAGCGATGAGTTTAATGGCAGCGGGCTTGACCGCCTGAAGTGGGAGCCGCAGATCGGCAGCGGCTGCCAGCACAACCTGCAGGGCTGGGGCAACGCGGAGCGGTGAGCCGCCGCGGGGGATGGGCACAGCCGCTGTTGCCGCCTGGAGACAGGCAGGACACGGTCCACGGATGCATAGGCAACCTCGCTGCCCCGCACACATTGCCTGTGCAATCGAGCTCCTATGTACCTACATGCCTCACCCTGCGATTCGTTTCCAGGGAAGGGAAACCCCTGCCCATCCGTCAGTCCGAACACACCCGGAGGCCCTTTCACCCTCGCACCTTTCCACGCTGCCCTCCTGCCCTCCTGTCGTCACGCGCAGCCAGTGGTACACCGACCTGCCCGCCAACCTGCGTGTCGCCCGTGGGGTGCTGGCGCTGCAGGCGGTGCACGACCGCGACGTGCTGGCAGCGGTACCACCCCGCCAGCCCTTCACCTCTGCCCGTATCCGAACGTTCAACAAATTTGGGGTGGCCCCCAGCCTGGCTTTCCCCACCATCAGGATTGAGGCACGCATCCAGGTGCCCGCCGGCCGGGGGCTGTGGCCCGCGTTCTGGTGAGTGTCAGGGCGCTGAAGGGGCGCATGCCGCAGGAGCGTTGGATGGGCACCAACCCAGCTGTTGATTACCTCGTTGCATGATCGATGCTCCGGCCCAAATGTGCCTTTGGCAATGCTGCCTTGACCCAACCATTCCCTGCCAGCCCTGCCCTGCCTGCTTGCCTGCCTATGTGCTCGGCTAACCCGCCTGCCTGCCCGGCCCACTGCCCTCCCCACCTACCCCACCCCACCCCACCCCAGGCTGCTGCCCGAGGACGGAGCCTACAGCAGCTGCAGCGGGTGCGGGCGCTATGGCGGGTGGGCCGCCAGCGGTGAGATTGACGTGATGGAGCTGGCAAATGAGGCCACGCAGGTGACATGCTTGAGGGACCTGGATGATGTGTGGGCTGGTGCGCCAGCAGCCGGGCGGGGAGGGTGGCACCATCGGTGAGAGCTGGCCAAGGACGGTGTGCAACGAAGCGGGTCCTCTTTTCGTTCGGTGAAGAGCGAGCTTGGGGCACGTGTGCCAGCGGCTGGCGGCGCCACGGCGGTGTGCTGTGTAGGGGTTGGATAGCGGGCTGAGGGAAGGGGGGTGCATGATGCTGGCGACACCAATCCGGCCCGCCATGACCTCACCCCAGTATCACCCCCGCCCTTCGTGACGTGCAGCTGAGCGGTACCATCCACTACGGCGGCATGTGGCCCTACAACACGTACGCAACCAACACCACCTCGCTGCCCGGCGGCCGCTCCTTCTCAGAGGGCTTCCACACCTACCGGGTGGACTGGGGGAGGGACGAGGTGGGGCGGGCGGGTCTCAGGATTGAGCCCTGTTTATGGGGCTGCTCTGCATGCGCAGCAGAGGGCGTGCTGTACTAGGCTGTGCTGCGCTGCTTCCGCTCACCTGCCCCCCCGCCTCCTTCACACCACGCTCCCACAGATGCGGTGGTATGTGGACAGCCGGCTCTACTTTGTGGCGCGCAGCGGGAACGGCGTCAAGGAAAACGGCTGGCACAGCCTGCAGCCTTGCTCTGGGGATGCCTGCTGGACGGCGCCGGCACGGCGCGGCAATGCTCCGTTTGACAGGGTGGGTGGGAGGGTGGGCGTGCATGGTGTGATGGTGAGGCCATGCTGTGCATGCTGGGTGAGGCGCAGCCCAGCGCAGCCCAGCGTGCTGGGTGGCCTTGTGACACGGGAAGCAGCCCCGTGCTGCATGCTGGCATATCAGGGACATGCCTGCGCCTGCCTTCCTGAACTGCACGCCCTGTCCCCCTGCCTGCCTGCCCCGCAGCCTGCCTGCCTTCCACCTCGTTGACCTCCTCTCACTGCCTTCCTGCCCGCCTGCCAGCTGTGCTGCCCGCTGCTTCACCTTCAATGCCTGCCTGCCTGCCTGCCTGCCTGCCTGCCTGCCTGCCTGCAATAGTTTCATTTCATCCTCAGCCTGGCCCTCCTCTCACTCGATGCCCTTCCCTCCCTGCCCACCGCACTGCCCTGGCACACTGCCCCTCCCCCCTGCCCCTGCCCGCAGAAGTTCCACCTCGTCCTCAACCTGGCGCTGGGCAGCGAGGCCACGCCCTTCACAAGGATCAACGGGGTGGGCGTGACAGAAGAGCAGCTGCGGACGACGCTGGCGCGCCCCAAGGCAATGCTGGTGGACTGGGTGCGGGTGTGGGGCGTCCCGCCCACCTGACCTGCTGCTCCGCCTGCTGAGCTGGCGGCTGGCGGCTGCCTCCCGCTGCTGCTGCTGGCTTCCGGGAGCAGCTCTGTCCCTGGTCATGTTGTGCCCGCCTTTCCCTTCACCCCAGCTGATATTCGTTAGCAAACCTCCACTCGGTACAACTTCAAGCACGTATGCACTACCTGCAAACACATCGCATCATCACTCATTCCTGAGGTGACCGCATAAACATGTTTGGCATCAGAGCGGCCAGAGCAGGGCGGGCCATGCTGCCGTTCCCGCTGTCACCCTCCCAATTTCACCCTGCGCCACCTCACTAATCTTTTTGATGGCACACAATGCCCCCTACGCCTGACCGAAACGAATCGTTGCGCCCAAATTTGACTGGCAGTGTACTGCCTGCGTGGCTGCTCTTGAAGTGTATACTACCTTTGGGAGCGGCTGCCGGGGCGTCAGCTGCCTGCGCCCCTGGTGTCGGCCAAACTGCGGCTGCTTGCTCTGCTGTTTATTTATTTTCAGAACCAATGACAGTCAGGCTGGTGACCAACCCCTCAACAGTGTCCCACTTTATAAAATTTAAACCGGACCAGTACAACAGAGGGCACGAGCTGCGTCAACCGGGGAGGTATCGACCGGCGTCACCGTTTGGAGGTGAATGCAGCTTGCTGGGTTTTATGGTGCCAATCTGGTTCAAACGCAAATCGCACGTGTGCGCCCTCGTTTTGGCGCACCTGCACAGCACACCTAATGGATGAGCATATGTCAGTGCACTGGGCCGCCAGCGGGGCAGCCGGCGGCACGCAGGGTTCAGTTTACTGATCTACAACAGGGACGCTCCAGATTGCGCGTACGCTGTTTGTGAGCTAGATTTGATGCGTTCAACGTGCACGGCATGACGCAGGAGAGCGAGCAGAATGGTGGTGGAGCGGAGTTGCTACAGGCGCAGCTCGCCGCCGCCCTGCAGCAGCTGCAGGCCCTAGGATTGAAAGTGCAGGCACTGGAGTCGCGCGTGACGGCGGCAGAGGACGCCAAGTCTTGTGGCCGAGAGCAGCGGCCCGGCGCCGAGACCTGCGACATGGCCTACTTGCGGCAGCACCAGCGCCTCGTGCTGCCCCAGCCTGGTCTTGACGAGCAGCTAACAAACGGCCGGCGCACCGCAGCGGAGCGCTTGGCCGGGCTGGGCGGCCCGCCCGCCGCGGCCTTGCCGGCGCTGCCCGCAGACGGCCGCCCGCCGCTGGCGCCCTCGAGCGTGGTGGCGGTGCCGCAAGAGAAGGAAGTGCCCATGGCCACAACCCGCGTAGTCATGGCTCAGATTGTGTCGCCATCCGACTCCAACGGCCTTGACGTCTGCATGGTGAGCGAGCGGGGCGCGCCGGGGCCGGCAGCTGAGCCCTTTGCAAGGACGAGTGCATGTGCAATGCTGCTCTTATCTGTTCCACTGTCCGCCGTACCGCTGTACCGCGTGTAACGTATGCTAAGGAGTGCATGTGCAATGCTGCGCTCCCACGCTGGAACAGCCTCTACGTGCTGAATTCCTGCGCCTTGAGCTCCCCCGCTGCACAGCCCCAGCCGCTGCTGCCACTGTGCTGCAACATCCCCGCCGCTCAAGCCTTGCGCCGCCGCCTGCCCGTCCTGACAAGCTTCTGGCAACCTGTCCCCAAACCCTGCCCGCCTCTCTACTGGGTGGCACCGTGCTGAGCCGCTGTCCCTGCATTACTGGTGCTCTCGCCGCAGCTTCCTGTTGACACCCTTCCCCAACTAACCGCGCCTGCCCCACACCCGGGCTGCAGGGCGGCACCGTGATGAGCTGGATCGACATCTGTGCTGGGCTGGCGGCCAAGACGTTTGCACGCGGCCCCTGCGTGACGGCCTCGGTAGACGCAGTCCACTTCCTGCGCCCCTGCCACGTGAGCCCTTGGCTTGGGACTGGGAGCTGAGTACCTGCGGCTGGCCGGCCGGCTGGCTGGCTGGCTGGCTGGCAGCGGATGGGCGCGCTTGCGGCCAAAGGCAGGCCGGCAGGCAGCGCTGGCGGTGCGGCGGCGGTCACCAGCATGTGTGCCTGAACCTGGGGGGCGCTGCCTGCCTGCCCGCTTCCATTCCTGCCCAGGCCTGCTGCCTCCCACCCAACTGCCCGCTCGCCCCGCCATCTCACAGACCTGCTGTCCAACCAACCAGCCAGCCCTCCCCCGCCCCTGCAGGTTGGCTCTGTGGTCATCATTGCCGCCATGATCAACCGCACCTTCCGCTCATCAATGGAGGTCAGTGAGGGGGGCCAGCCTGGCAGGGGGTGGGTGCACATCAGTGCGTTAACCCCTGAATGGGTGTGTGAACGTTGTGCTCGCCAGGCTGGCCTGCTGCGCTACCGCCTCTTTACCATACAGCCACTTTCACACTTCCTGCACGCCCGCACAGCCGGGCGGGCGCGTGGAGAAGGAGGACGGCTTTCTGCTCTCTGCAAGCCACCGTTCTTTCTGTCCACTCTTCATGTCTTTCGCCGGCTGCTGTGCAGGTGGGCGTGCGCGTGGAGGAGGAGGACTCGCGCACGGGCGCGCGCCACCACTGCTGCTCCGCCTACCTCACCTTTGTGGCGCTGTCCAAGCGGGAGGCGGGGGGCGGTGCGGCCGCCAAGGTGGCGCTCCCAAAGGTGGTGCCCACAGACCGGCACCACGAGCAGATTCACGGCGAGGCGGCGCGCAGGTGCGGGCAGGGCAGCTTGTGGTGGTGGGGATGAGTGCGGGGCTGTGGCAGTGAGGGGTGTGAGGCACCGTGCGGAGGTACACATGGAGGCGGCGCGCAGGGTCGGGGATGGGGGCCACTGGTTGGTGGAGGGTTGGCAGGGCAGGGCGCAAGACGGCATGAGGTGGGGCATGCACTGGCTGCAGGGTGGGCAGATGTGCAAGGCATGCTGTGCGGGGCCGGGGCTGACGGCAGCAGGCGAGGTGGGATGCCATTGAACCTGGCCATGCATCCACTCAACTGTCTCCTACCATGACGCCAAACGCTGTGCGCATTCAAGACACGTGCTGTGCCATGCTGGCCGCGTTGCTATGCCCTGCAGGCGGGATTCGCGGCTGGCGGCGCGGGAGCACTTGAGGGAGAGCCTGGAGCAGACGGCGCAGGGGACGGAGCTGCGGCTGCGGCCCATCACGCATGCAGAGGGGCAGCCCACGCTGCCGCCCGCGCTACGGGTGGACCCCAAGGGTGGGTGGGGTGAGGGAGGGAGGGAGGAAGAGCACAGGAGGGAGGGAGGGAGGGAGGGAGGATCTTTCAGCACTGGGCACACAGCCAGAGTGCCCCTCTGACGTATGTGAGGTATGCCCAGAGTCACACTGAAGCTCTTTCTGTGCTGCACTGAACCAGATTTCCAGGTTGCTCAAGCTGTAGGACTCAGTGAGATTGGGCACACGGCCCCTTGCTGCGGCAGGCCGTGCCTCACTGCTGCCTGCCCCCACCCGCCTGTGCTTGCAGCCGCGGGCAAGCGCCGCATCCGGCCGTCGCTCACCGCCTCCCACACCACGCAGATGGTGCTGCCACAGGTGCGTGCCTTGCTGCGCGCGGCTGCTGCTGCTGCAGACTCGTGGGCCAGGCTGGTGGGCCTCACCCAGCCGCTGCCTGCTCCAGGAATACATCGTGGGATGCTGCCATGATCATGCCCACCCACCACCCCACGTGCCAACACACCCCAATGATGCGTGCGCATGCCACCTGGCACACCAGCGCCCCTTGCAAGCGCTCCTGCCTGATGCCGTGTAGCCTCCCCTGCCACCTGGCACCCCATGCCACTCATTCACCCTGCTATCTGATTACCTTGCCCCCCCCGCCCCCCCCTGCAGCACGCCAACTCGATTGGCATCACTTTCGGCGGCCAGGTGATGCGGTGGATGGAGCAGTGCGCGTTCATCGCTGCCTCGCGCGTCGCCCGCGGCGGCTTCCTGCTCACCGCCGCCATGGACTCCATCTCATTCCTGAACCCCACGCGGGTGGGGGACACGGTGTATGTGGAGGGGCAGGTGAGCGCCGCCGCCGCTGCTGCTGCTGCTGCTGCGTGCGTATGTGTTTGGGCAGGCGAGCGCTGTTGCTGCTCAATCAATCAATCAATCAATTACATTTCAAGCCCACGGGGAGCCAGCAGCGGTCTCATGGGACAGAGTAGGGGCAGGTGAGCCTGCTGCTGCTGCTGCATGGTGAGGACGGTTGGGGACCATCCAGCTTCCATTCCCCTGCCTGTGCCCCAACCACGGGTGAGCCACCTCTGCGCGCCCACCTGCACCTCGACGCCACGCCCACCTCCGCCCTCCGCCCCGCCTCGGCCCACCCTCACGCTGTTACTCCCCTCCGCCCCGCCCTCGCCCTGTGTCCTCACCCCTTGCCCCGCCCCTTCACCCGCCTGCCCCTCACACAGGTGACTGCCATCTTTGGGAGCAGTGTGGAGGTGATGATCAGCCTGTGGGGGGAGACGCCCGACGTGGGGGTCATGTTCCACTGCGGGGACGCGTACGCAACCGTCGTGTCGGGTGAGCCCCCTTGCTGCTGTTTCAGACTCAGGCTCAGTTTTAGAGGTCCATCAGGAGATGCACGAGTTGGGGGGTTATGTTCCAGCGTGGGGACGCGTGTGCATGCAACCGTCGTTTCGGGTGAGCCCCTCTTTACTTCAGACTCTGGCTGGTACGGCGCATCAGGGAAGTGAGTGAATTGTGCGGCTGGGGGTCATGTTCAACTGCCTGCGGGAAAGAGCTGAACAGCCGGTGACGTCCGCTTTGAGCCGTTCCCTCTGCCCCTCCCTCCTTCCAACCTTAACAAACCCCGCGAAATCCTCCATGGGTGCAGTGGACGAGCGCAAGAAGCCAGTGGGCCCTCCCTTTCTCCTGTTTTAAACCAAACCAATATTTAAATTCGTCCACACCCTGTTACACTGTGTGCAGTGGATGAGCGCAAGAAGCCGGTGGACATCCCCTTTGAGCTGGTGCCCGAGAGCCAGGCCGAGTGCCTGCGCCACCGCCTGGCGGTGCAGAAGCGCGCCGAGCGCCTGGCGCTGCGCGACCGCATGCGGCAGCGCAAGAAGATCCGCGTCTCGTTGGACGGGCAGCAGAGGGAGAAGTGAGTGGGGCAGGCGGTTGGGGAGGGGAGGGGGCCCGCCATGGTGAGTGCGTGGGCCGGGCCGGAGGGCCCGCCAAGCTGCTTACTGTATATGGCTGCAGCCTCAGCAGCTCCCCCCCCTGCCTGCAACTCTCTTGCACATCTGTCCTTCCCGCCTGGTCCTTCCTGCTTGGCCGATATATATTTGTTCGCTTAGCCCGCCTGCCCTGTCCCCTCGAGCCCCGCAGGTCTGACTCTGACAGCGACGGCGAGAAGGAGGCCATCCGCCAAGCGCTGTCCACCACCACATCAACCGCCAGCGACGACGCCGCTGCCGCCAGCCGGCAGGGTTCACCGTAGCCGCTGCACCGTACTACCCTGCCTTCTGGGCTGGCCAGGGCTGGCTGGGGCTGGCACATCACGGCGCGCGCGCTAACCAGAGGTGGCTGCACAGCCCGCCCTGGTTGGGCAGACCGGTAGGCTCCAAAGCCCGGTGCCTAGCTAGCGCTGCCATAGGGGCCAGGCTCTGTGGCAGCCAGCCGGCTCACACTCGCCGACACATGTACACGAGACTGCACGTACACAAGAGCGCACACACATGTGTTTTCCAAGGTCATGCCCGCCATGCACTTCTGAGAGACCCCGCACGACATCAGCATTGCTTTTCCAAGCCCCTTTTCAGACCACCACACACACACACATAGCACATTCAGTTTTTCGTTTTCCAGATCGCTTTGCACGCCAGCAACTGTAGTTGTGCCTTGCCTTCCCCCACACTTAGCGCAACTGCTCCTGTCCGTCGCCTTACTTGCTCTGCCCTCGCCCCCTTTCATCGCCCAGATCGGTTCGGTTACAACTTGATTAGACAGGTGCTCCCTTTTCCCCTAGCGGTCAGCGCATGCGGTCTGATTGGTCGACTGACATAGTGTTTTGCGCATCCCCATGACACTGATTTTGCCCCCCATCATGTTCCCCCAAACGCAAGCATAGATTAGAGTCTCGCTGCTTGATCACGCCCTGCTGTAATCAAGCACATGTGAATTTGATTTGAGTTTGTGTGCAATGCTGCTGGTCCGCTCAGCGCCGAGCGCGCGTGTTGCGCACCAGCGCGGCAGCCTCGGCCTTTGCGGCCGTTGCTGCTCCCCTGCCCCGCCGAGTGGATACCTCTGGCTGCTCCTCTGCCGCCGCCTTGCCTGCCGCCGCCCGGCCGCGCAGCGTGCGCCCAGAAGGCGCTGGCTCCTGGGAGGGCTTTGGGGCAGCAGAGGCAGCGGCACGGCCACGCTTGCTACGCCCAGACGCCTGTTCCTGCTCCTCCTCTGCCTGCTCCTCCTCTGCCGCCCGCTTGCTGCCGCGCCCACGCACGCTCTTGGCAGGCGGCGCCGCGGTCTCCTCAGTCACAGCAGGGGCAGCAGGTGCTGCGCCACGCCGGCCACGGCCCGCCGGCTTGGCAGGCTCCTCTGCTGGCGCCTCTGGTGCTGCCTCCAGCTCAGCATCAGCAGCAGCAGCGTTCTTCTTGCTGCCGCGCCCCTTGGCGGCGGGCCTGCAAGGGGCAGCGGCGCCACTGGCGTGTTCAGAAGAGGGAGCGAGCTGCAGCCGCTCACGCTGTGCACCTCCACAAGCTGGCACTCCAGATTCCCTGCACCCGACAGGTTCTGCAATCTGGGACCTCTGCACCCCACAGGGGCTGCACACCACGACACCACAGGCCCGGCCAGCTCCGAGTTTCTTTTGCACTTACTTGGCCTTGGCGGCAGCAGCCGCAGCAGCCTCAGCGGCCTGCTTGGCAGCGGAGCACTCAATGCAGAACCAGTCACCCTGCACCACAATAGAGCGGCATGTGCGCAACAAGCAAGGAGTTAGAGTCAGCAAGCATGTGCATCCATAAACCCACCGTCAAAGAGCTCCGCCGACATCTCCAGCAAGCTGCGCTGCTGGCCAAACACACAGGCCAAGCAAGGTGCGCCGCTGGCCAAACACACAGGCTAGGCAAGGGCTGGCTCTCACCTTGGGCACGCGCTTCAGGGGCGGGTTGCAGCAGGACAGGTGGCAGGCGTTGTCGCAGGAGTCGCAGAGCAGCAGGATGTCGCCCTCGTCTGCAAGCAGGGGAGCAGGGGAGGGGCAGTGGGAGGAAAGCAATAAGGCATGCATGCAGGCAGGCAGCACATAAAGTTTGGGGGCGGTGGCAGACCACCTGTGGTGTCTGCACAGCTCCTACTGCTTCTTGGGGCCAGCAGAGGCAGGAGGCGAGCTGGCTGTGCCTCGTGCTCGCAGCATCCACACAGCAACGATGCAGCAACCACAACCTTGCCAGCACACACATTAGCCACACTTTTGTGACACCAGCGGCTAGACCACTTCACTTACCGCTCGCCCCGCACAGGTGGCAGTAGTCCTCCTCAGCATCCCCCTCCTCGTCATCCTCCTCGTCGCTGCTGGCAGCTGCCTCCGCTGCGCCCTGCTCCCGCGGCTGCTGCTGCTTCTTATGAGAGGCAGCCTCGTGCGGCAGCGGCGGCAAGGCACCATCAACCTCCATGGCTGCTACTGCCTCAGCCCCCTGGCTGGCGGCCAGCACAGCCTCCTCCTCTGCCTGCGCCTCCGCCTGCTGCTCTGCCTGCACCTCAGCAGGCTCCGCATCTGCGGCCAGGGATGCCTCGCACTCCACCTGCTGCTCTGCCTCCTGCTCAACAGCAGGATCAGCAGCGCCGACAGCCGGAGCTGCCGCCTCCGGCTGCTCCCCTGCTGCTGCCACTGCCTCCTCGGCTACCACTGCGGCAGCAGCAGCCACCTCTGGCACTGCCTGCTCTCCGTCAAAGAGCCATCCAGGCAGCTCCACATTCTCAAGCACCACGGTGCCCTTGGCGCCCGCAGTGCCTGCAGGGAAAGAACAAGGAGAGTAGCAGCCAGCACGGTGAACGGGAGCAGGGTTGGCTGGCAGACCAGCAGCAGGCAATGTGAGTGGCAGGCAGGTTGGCTGGAAGCCGGCAAGCATGCAGGCCAGTTCGGTTGCTGATCATTCCTCAATCCGAACCGAAGGCGGCCAGTGACCCCCAAACTACAGGGCCCCACCCACCTGGCGCGTCCTTGAGCATCGACTTGGGCAGCTCTGGGGTGGCGCCGCCCAAGCTCTTTGCTGTGCTGGCAGCTGCAGTGGCGGGCAGCTTGCCGCCGCCGGTCAGGCCAGCAGCCGGGGTGGCGCACTTAGCCGCAGTGCCAGCGGCAGGCATCTTGCCTCCGGTGCCGCCGGTCAGGGCAGCTGCCGGGGTGGCGCTGTTGGCAGCGGTGCCAGTTGCGGCGGGGGTCTTGGCCTTGGCAGCGCTCGGCGCCGGCGTGCGCGCACGCTTGAGAGCTGAGGGGGCGGGCGTCTTGCGAGTCGAGGCTGGAAGCACCACCACCTGGGGCGCTGCTGCAGCGCTGGCGGGCGCAACCGCCTGCTGCGCAAGGTGGCTGGGGCGCACCACCACCACCTGCCCGGCACGCTCCGCCGTGCTGATGCCCTGGTGCAGGCGGCCCAGCACCACCACACGGGGCACCCACGGCGCAGGCGCCCCCTCCTGCTCCTCCTCCTCTTGTGGCTCCGCCTCGTGCGCAGCATCCTGCATCTCCGCCTCCTTGTCAGCTGCCGCCTGCGCAGCCGCCTCTGCGGCCGCAGCAGCAGCTGCCTCGGCGGCCTGAAGCTGCTCCATCTCTGCTGCCGCCCGGTTCAGCACCACCTGCTGCATCGCCTGCTGCAGCTCCTTGCGCTTGGCACGCTCCTTGTCCAGCGCACCGCTGCAGGGCGGGAACGGGGAGGGAGGACACCGAGTGCGATGCAGCAGCAGTTCGAGGCATGGCTCGCCAGCAGGGGCTGCCCCACAATGCAACAATCGGCACTGCGAGCATGCTGGCTCCTTGTGAGCGTGCCTCACTTCTTGCCCTCCTGCCACTTAGCCCTGCCACGCATAATCTGATCAGCGCATCCACCCATGCTGCTGCAGGGCTCTCATCACCCCACCTGAGCGCTTCAGCCGCCTTCTTCAACTTGAACGCCTTGGCAGTCATGCGCCGCAGCTGTGCCGCCAGCTGGCGTGCCTCGCCGTGATAGGCCTTGGCCTTGAGCACCGCCCTCTGGTACTGCTTCAGCGGCACTGTGTCCTCCTTAGGCCCGGCAGCCTCCGCCTCTGCAGAACATTAGGGCAGGCGGTCAACAGGCGTGGCAGGTTAAGAAGGGCTGCGGCCCAGACGGCAGTCAGGCCACTTCCAGAATGTGCTGGCTCTCTCTGCCCAGGCCTGTGCGCTTGGGCGTCCAGAGGTCCAGCAGCACGCCCCAGGCCCACCTGCCAGCTCCAGCGAGCCCGTTGCCTCATCACTGCCTGCCGCCTCCACCTCGCCGCTGCGCTCCTGCTCCACGTCATCACCACCGCAGTCCTCCGCCTCCGTCTGGATGGCGATGGTGGACAGCAGGCGTGGCGTGGTCTGGCTGGTGGGCTGCAGGCACATTGATGGAGGGAAGCATGGTGCGCAGGACCAGTGAGGCAGCAGCAAGCAGGAGGGATATGGGACAGGCAGGCAATCAGCGCCCAGAGCCAGTTGACCAGCAACAGAAGAGGGTACACTGCAAGCGGGCCAGGGAGATGCAGCAGTTCCAGTGCACCCTGTCGCCAGAAGACCAGGAGGCACACACCTGCTGGGCAGCAGCGTGCTTGGCAGCGCTGCCGGGCGTACTGCCGCGCTCGATGATGACAATCTTGGTGCCGGGGGTGCGGGACAGCGAGCGCCGCCTGCTGGCCGTGGACAGCCGCTTCTTGGCAGAGGCCTGCGCGCCCATCAGCTCAGCAGCGTCGCCAGTGGATGCCCCTGGCGTTGCCTCCTCAGCCGCCGCCAGTGCTAGCGTGGGCTGGGCTGCAGCGCCGATGCTGGCGCAGGCGGATGGGCCAGCCTGTGGGAGAGCAGGGACACACACAGCTGGGAGCAATCATATGCAGCACACAAATCCAGTCCTCCGCAGAACCATGCATACAAAGCAGGCCCTAGAAATGAGGTCTCATGTGGTCAAACAGGGCAACACTGCCCAGGCAGCCAACACCGCAGCACGCGCCCCTGCCACACACCTGAGACAGCCGGGAGCGCCCGGTGGTGCGCGGCACGCTCTTGGCAGCAGAGCTCGGCACGCCAGCCTGCGGAGCAGCCGAACCAGGGGCAGGCCCCACGCTGGCAGCAGCCGTGCTGCCAGCCGGAGCGGCGGCTGTGGCTGCGGCGGGGGTCTTGGCCTTGCTCTTGGGGGTGAGCACCACCCGCAGGCCATCCTTGCCTGGGGCAGGGGACAAGAAGAACTCCTGCAGGGCGGGGAGCGGGCAGGTGCACAGGCAAGGACGTCAGGCGCGGCAAAGGGCACGCAGGAAGTGAGCCTGCTCAGGTTGCTCGCTCAGGCTGCTTGTAGCAGGTGAGCCGGCTGTCGCAGAGTCAAACTGGAAGCAAACCTGCTCTTTCAACCCTGCTCAGCACACAGGCACTCACTGCCGGCACCTCCAGGGTCACGTCGTGCTCCTCCGCCATCTCTGCCAGCTTGGCAGCCAGGGTAGCAGGGTCCACCACAAGGCCGCCCCTGCCTGCCTCGATGGCAGCAGCCTCAGGGCGGCCCGCAGTGGCAGGGGTGGGTGCAGGGGCTGCCGGCCCCTTGGCTCCGGGGGTGGGCTGTGCGCCGCTGCTGGCCATGGGGGAGCAGGCCGCCAGCAGCTCGTGCAGCGCGCCAGGCACTGCAAGCAGTCAGCAGAGCAGGCAGAGGTATCCACAGTTGACTGAGCAGGCAGAGAACACAGGCATCAATGCGTCAGATGCGCAACTATGCCAGGCAGGGAGCCACCTGCGAATCAAGCAGCCAGACAAGCCAGCACCCCAGTGCTCCTTTCACGTTGAAGCCTGTCCAGCACCAGAGCCCATTACCCAGCTGTGTGCTCATGCTGTGCTGCCAAGCCCTTGCACCCCCGCCGCACCCGGAGTTTTGCGTGCGGATGAGGGCGGCGCAGCGGTGCTGTGCCGGCTCTTCTTGGAGACCACCGTGTCGGGCAGCTCCTCCAGCTCAGCCCCCGCAGCACCCATGGTGCCCAGGCCCCACTGGGCAAAGGCCACCGTGTTGTCGTCCACGTTGATGATCTGAGAGGAGGATGGGCAAGGCACGGAAGAGGGCAGGAGAGGGCATGAGCAGGAAGCAGGGTATGCACAGTTGGCACAGCACAGCTTAAGCAGCTGGGCAGGGGCCTCATGCATGCCGCCATCCACCGACTGCCTGGACCCCGAATGCCCCCTTGCATTTGCAGCGTATCCTGTCTGCCAACAGGCAGGTGACCTCACATGCACCGACAAGAGGGAAGCGCCTGAGCAGCTCCCCCAAACACCTACACTGCCCGTTCACACAGGCCCATGCTCACCTGCTCCAGATCGCCCTTGCGCAGCCGAATCGTGATTGTGGCATCGCGCGCCGCGCCCTCGGGGGTGCACGCCACACGCGCCTGCTCCTCCTCCACATGGAAGCGCACGCTCTTGCGCTTCCGCTGCACGGTGCTGGGGGGCGCGGCGGAGGCCTCTGGGATGGCAGCGCCAATGGACACCTCCGGGGCAACAGAGCCGTCGGCATCACCCTCGGCGTTGCCGCCCTGCGCCTCCTCCTCCCCTGCTGCCGCCTCTGCCATGGGCTTGTCCTCAGCAGGCGCTGCCACTGCAGCAGGCTCAGCGGCAGTTTCTGCCTCTGCAACAGCTGCAGGCTGCTCATGAGCCACCTCTGGCACCGCAGCTGCCATAGACGCCTCTGCTGCTGGCTCAGCCACCGGCTCGGCCTCCGCTGCTGGCTCAGCCACCGGCTCGGCCTCCGCTGCTGGCGCCGCTGATGCTGGCTCCTCTGCCAGTTCGATCACAGCTGTAGGCTCTGCCTCAGCTGCCCCCTCGGCCACAGGCTCCTCTGCGGCAGGCGCAGCTGCCGGCTCGGCTGCAGCGGGCTGTGCCTCTTCCTCCCCAGCTGCCTCAGTCTCCATGGGCGCTGCGCAGTCGTCACCCGCGGCATCTGCAGGCTGGTGCTCCTCCAACGCAGCAGGCTGCTCTTCTTCTGGCACAGCAGGCTCTGTGTCAGGCTGCACTGCCTCCGGCGCTGGCACCGCCTCGCTGGCAGATTGCTGCTCAGCAGGCTGGTCAGGCTCAGACGCGGGCGCCGCCTCGCAGGCGTCCTGCATGTCTGCAGGCTGCTCGGCCATGGGTGCTGCCATCGCCTCGGCGCCAGCCTGCTGCTCAGCAGGCTCCTGCTCCTCCCCAGCCACCTCCGGAGCCGGTGCTGCAGCTGCCGCCGTCTTGCGCAGCCCCGCCTTGAGCTTGAGCAGGTCCGCAGCGTTGGGCACAAAGCGGCCCCCTGCAAGCTCGGAAGCCAGTGCAGGGCGCGCTGCCGCCTGCTCCTCGCGCTGCACCTTCTTCAGCTGCACGCCCGCCTGTAAGGAGAGCAGGTCAGAGTGAAGCAGACATGTGTGAGCGTCATATTCATGCAAAGCAGAGAACAGAGCACGTAGGCCCCTTCACTGGATGCGAAAATGCAGCTGTATTGGTAGACTTGGTGCTGACAGCATGCCCCAGAAAGAGGCTCACCACATTGCCACAGAGAACTATCCGTCTCGTGCTGCTCCACTCTGCACAGTCTCCCTCACCTTGATTGCCTGTTGCAGCGCTGCGTGCATGCCGCCGGCAGCTGGTGGCGGTGGTGCAGCAGCAGCGGCTGCTTTAGGCGGTGGGAGGGGCGGCGCGGATGGTGGCACTACTGATGCCACAGCCGCCTTGGCACCGCGCAGCCCGCCAGGAGGCGGCGGAGGCGGGGGTGGAGCAGGTGCCGGCTTGCCCGCTGGTGCTGGCTTGCCCACCGCAGCCGCTGCCACAGCTGGCGCCGCATTGGCGTCGCCCAGTGGCACACGGCCTGCCGCAGTGGCGCCGGGCGCGCGGATCTGCACCGTTTCATCCTCGCCCTGGAAGTAGAACACACGCGTGCGGTTCTCCAGCACCACCTCGATCTTGTCTCCGGTGGCCAGCTCCAGCGGGGAGGTGACTGCCTCGCCGTTCACTAGAATGGGTTCACGCCCCATGCTGGAGATGAAGACCTGCACAGGGGAGAAAGGTGGGCGTGCATAGCACGGAGACGGGGGGCGGTGAGGGTTCAGGGGCCTTTCGCAGAATGGACACAGTGGAGGGCATCTGGGTGCTGGCAGGAGTTCACGCGTGGTGAGTGGCGGTGTTTACACGGCTCCAATTGATTGACTGGCGACCCCCACACCAGCGCACCACCCGCCCACACGAGGACAGCGGCACGCACCGCTCCGCTGTCCTCCACATAGACTTCAGCATGCTTGCGGCTAATCTCCTTGTTCACGATGCGGATGTCGCAGCTGTGATCCCTGAGAAACGTGAACGGGAAGGGAGCAGAAGGGGTTAGACAGACAGTGACAGACAACCGCTGTTGTCGCCACTGCCGCCGTCACCGCCGCGCGGCCGCTGCCGCCGTGACGGCAGTCGCGGCGGCCCTCCACCTCCCTTGCTGGCCCTGAGACGCCTCGCCGTGACCCAAATCACAACGGCGGAGCAGGCGGGGAGCAGGAACGTGAAAACCCACCTGCCGATGAGAATCGATTTCTTGTCCAGCGGAAACTCCAGGTCGCCCTGCCCATCCTTGCTCACAATCACCAGCTTCCCAAAAAGCTCGGGGGACGCCATAGCTCGGCGCTCAGGCGAGGACAGCCGGAGCTGTCAAACCGCCGGCGCGCTCAACGTCGGTATAATGTGAGGCGGGAGGCTTGGCCGCCTGTTTAAGTTGAACTGCCGAGGAGCACCGTGACTTTGAATAGTGCCAGCAAGGCGCCGGTGACACCTGCCGCCGCGGCGCGCCGTCGTACTGCGTGCCCGCCTGCATGCCAACCTGGCTGTTCTCTCAATCTCCCAACGATGTGGATCGCTACTTCCAAGATGCCACTACTCGAAAACTACACACGGCCTTTGATTCCACCAGCAAACCCTTCCGCCTCTTCTGCCGTCTGCCTTCCCCCACCCCCCGTGCCCGCCATTCACTCAGCACAGCGTGTCGGGTGCTTACACTTGAAGGGAGACAACATCAGTTCTGCTACAGGCTGAACGAAGACGTGGGTATCCAACATACGGAGGGGAAGACAGGGAGGGGTGCAGGAGTGCAGGCGTGGGTAGCTGTTCAAATGGCGGCGGACTGTTCACAAGGGAGGCGGCCCCGGCCACAGCCCGGGGGCAGCTGGCAGCTTGCAGGCCGCAGAGCATTGCCCACAGGGCACGTGGCTGGGATGCACAGAGGGCACACTAGTGGCGCACAACACTAGAGGCACGCTTTACAGGGGGGGCGGTGGGAGAGGGGGCGGCGGGGAGGTGCAGGCTACACATGCAACGCACACACGCGCACAACGGCAGCACAGGCGGGGAGCGAAGAATAAATACGACCAAGCGGGTTGCCCGGCGCGCAGATGCAGGCGGCATCGCCCAGGACCATGGGGGCGGCGGCTGCATTGCACGGCGGGGCGCCCTTGGGGCCCCCAAAGCTAGTTGAGCAGAGGGTAACGGCAGAGGATGAGCAGCAGAGAAGGGTTTGAGCAAGTCAGTGGGTGAGAGGCGTGCAGCGGGCGCAATGCCCCCTGCCGACCCGCTTGCCCGGCGGGCATGCCTTCTATAAGGCAGGCGCAGGCAAAGGAGAGGCGGGGCGGGTGGTGGCATTTGCATACGCGTTTCAGAGAGGCGAGTACGAAGGGGCAGGTATGCAGGGCATCTATACAACAGCTCGAGGGCGGTGGCGGCCAAAGCGCGGCGCGCGCAGTCCGATCCAAAAATCTTTGTGCTGTGCTGTGTTGTGAGGGGTTGAGCGGCTTGTTGGTTGGCTGCCGATTGGCTGCTGTTTGGCTGCCGGCCAACTGGCCGGCTGTTTGGGAGCATAAGTGAGGGACGGAGCGCAGCGCTGGCGGCACAACAAACCTGGTGGCGCGCGGTCATCGCGCCGCCAGCCCAGGTTTGTGGCAGGCACCAGGCGCCCCGCTAATAAATTGAGTGGTGGGGTGGCAGGCAGGGCCTGCTGCCCGGACCCCGGCCAGGCTTAGGTCATCTAGGGGCGCATGCCCACGCCCACGCCGCCGCCGCTGCTGCCGGCGCCGCCGTTGCTGCTAGACAGGGCGCTTGCAAACTCCTGGAGCGCGCTGCGCAGCCGCCGCAGGCCGCCCGACAGCCGCCGCTTGTTGCCAAGGCCCGTCATCTCGGCGCCCGCGCTGCCGTCAGGGGAGCCTTGCTGGTGCGCCTCTGGGCTGGCAGCCGCGGCGCCGCCCAGCGGGGCGGCTGGCGGCGGGGTGGAGGGCAGCGAGGCAGCGTACTCTGCGTCACAAGGAGGGGATTGACAGTGGGGAGCAATTCGTTGGGCGAGACGGGTTGTGAGTGCCTTGTGGGCAGTGCGCGCAAGGATGGGTGCAGCTGGGAGGCCCCCAGTGGGGTGTTCGCCGTCAAACCCAGAGCCCTTCCCCACCGCCTCCCCCTCCACCTCGCCCACCTTCTGCGGCAGAGACGGTGCGCGAGACGCCGGGCGACGTGAGGCGGCGGGCAGCTGAGACTGAGGCACAGTGCACCGCGGCATCATACGCGCCCGACCCCTGAAGCGTGAGAAGCGAGCCGTTGTCTACGGCAGTAGGTAGGGAAAGGGGGTCGTAGTCGGAGTTAGCGTCTCCGTGGGGAGGGGGAGGGACGGCAGGGGGGGAGCGGCTTGGGTGAATGCTGCCTGCTGTGCCCTGCTTGCTGCTCCAATGGCCGGGCAGCACACACTCGGCGCACGCAGCGGGCACGGCGGGCGCTGGGGTGACGCAGCAGGCAGCGCTGGTGAGGCCCCCCACCCCCACCCCTCACCCCGCCCCCCCGCCCCTGTTTCTTGTATTGTAGCATTCACCTGGGATGGGTACACCCCCTGCCAGCCCGCTTAGAGCGTCACCTGTGCTGGGCTCGTCGCACGTGAAGGTGATGTTGAGCTCGCTGTCGTCCGGCAGGTTGAATGCCCGGCGAATGGCCTCCGTGAACTGCTTGTACCCATCCGGCCCGGGCTTCACCTGCAGCGCATCATGTGGGCGCGCAGATGGGGCGGGCGGGCGGGTGAGGTGCGGGGTGGTGGGGGGGGCTGCCACGCCGTGAGTGCAACCTGCATCCTGGCACCAGCCGCTGCCAGGATGCCGCCCTTGGGCTCTGGGCTGCGCCCCGCCGCTGCCATAAACCCCTCGAGAAACACATTGGCGCGCCAAGCCACATGAGCTTCGCACGAGTCCAAGGCAAGCCTATGCCCACCCAGCCTGGCTCGCCTCAAACTTGGGTGCTTCCCACTAAATGTGACGTGCATGGTCGCACACCGCCAGGTCCCACCCCGGCGCCCCTCACCTCAAAGCTGTAGGTGCGGCCGTCAAAGTTGACGTTCATGACGGCGGGGGCGTTGGCGCCGCACTGCGGCGTCAGCGTGCCCTTCCAGTCCGGCAGCCGCGCGTCGCAAAACTCGCAGTGAGTCTCCTTTCTGCAGGGGGATGTGGGTGAGCGGGCGGGGCAAGCACGCAGGCGGGCACATGAGCAGGCATTGCACCGCAGCATGACGCGCGCTCGGCCTACGGTTGGCCCAAGGTCCGGGCCACCCAACAGCAACTGCCAGCAACTTGGGCATGCCCCGCAGGGCTTATGCGGCACATTGAAGCTGGCGGCCGATTCACGAGTGAGGAGCAGTAGCACGCACCTAGAGCCCGCAGACTGCAGCTGCCACCGTGCCAGGCATCTGGGGTGAGCCGACCTGCAAACTTGGCATGGTATGAAGTAGTGAGCACAACGGGGCCGCAAGGCTGCACTGCAGCACGCCACTCTGCGGGTGCAAGTGCTGCACAGCAGGTGCTCAGAGCGGCCGTCCCGCCCCGCCCCGCCACGCTGCCGGCACCCACCTCGGGCACTTGCAAGGGAAGAGGAGCGGTGCCGTGCTGTCTAGGCAAATCCAGCAAACCGGTACATCCTGCAGGGGAGGCAGAGGGTAACCCTCGGGACATCCCAAAATGAGCTCTAGAGTCGCGTGGAGATCCCCCCAAGAGGGCTCGCCCCGGTCCTGGGTGCCCTGCCACTGTTTTTAAACGCACATACAGCGGGTGGAGAACCCGCCCGGAAAGCAGGGAGGCCGCCCCCGGCATGTGGGGCCAGCGGCCCGCTGCCTCACCTCGCTGCTGCTGCTGGCCGCTGAGCGCTCCACCGCCAGAGATGAAGACACTGCGGACACGTGAGTGGTGGTGCCGTGCTTCTTCAGACCCTCCAGCTCCATGTTTCGCTGCCTGCAAAAAGGGCTCCCCGAGGCCCGCAGGGCAGTGCGCAGTGATGTGCAGAGCTTGCGCTAGGACGTGAGCGCCTTCAATTGGGGCGGGGAGCATCGGCAGGGGTCCTTGGTGCTGCCGCCGTGCGCGCGCCAGCGTGGCGTCCCCTCGAGTGGAAAGGCAAATGGCCCCTTTCCACTCCAAAACGCGTTTCCAGACTTCCTGCCGCCTCCTCCGGGTCACGCCAGGCGTCTGCAGGCGAACGCGAAATGGCCGACCAGGCTAGCCCGGCCGGCAGCGAGGGCGTGCACAGCCCAGGGGGCAAGGGTCCCACATCCCTGGTGAGCGTCCCCGGGGGCACTGAGCTGCTGCGTGCCGTTGTCGCCGCCAGCGCCCGCCTGCCGCCGCCTGCCGCCGCCTGCTCCCCGCCCCTTGGCTTCTGAACACTTGTGCTGTTCATCGCTCTATTTTTTCCTCTGTGATCTAACTCTTCAACATGTCCATCCGTCCATGCTGCGCAGGTTATCACCGTGAACCGCGTGAAGGGGCTGCTGCGCGACGACGGCGACATCAAGTCGGTCTCCACCGAGGCCTGCTTTGCAATTGCCAAGGCCACAGAGCTCTTCCTGGAGCGTCTGGCCGACGGGGCAGCAGAGCACGCGGGCCGTGCCGGGCAAGATGCTGCGCTGGAGTATCGTGACGTGGCGGCAGTGGTAGCAGAGCTGGAGCCGCTGTCGTTCCTGGCAGACTTGGTGCCGCAGACGGTGCCAGCGGCGGCGCTGCTGGACAAGATGCAGCCGCCGGCAGCAGGCGCAGCAGCAGCAGCGGCAGCAGCGGGAGCGGCAGCAGGCGGCCCCGTAGCCTCCTGATGGTTGGCTGCTGCACGGGCGCTGAGAAGTTGCTGCCCTGTTGCATGAACCTCCAATCGGTTCCCCTTCGGTTTTGCACCACATTGCTGCCCTCTTCCTGCTCTCAATTCCACACTGCTCTGACGCCTTCCTCACTTGCTTGACCTTCCCTTCTCTCTTGCACTTCCTGATGTTCACACACCTGATTGGCCCCACACCCTGACTGCCGAGTTTGTCTGCCTCTTGAACATACGTGATTGGTTGCGCCATGTCATTTCCAGGACAAGGTGCACCAAAGCCCGCCCCTGGTGCCATTCCTCTTCAATCCAGGTGTAACCCATCTTCAGAAACATGCAGTAGACTGCTATGCCTGCAGCGTGAAGCTCCTGGGGAGCCTCGACGAGGGTGCCATGTGCGAGGCCCTCCCAGCAGGGCCTGGCAGCATTGCAAACGCGATGTCGGAGGAGGTAGGGTGTAGCAGGGGCTCACAGAGGCGGCACAGAGTGCAAGCGCAAGGTCTGGCCGCCCGGTCGTGGGGCGCTTTGGCCGCGGGTGCAGGCAGCTCTGTGGCCGCTGCACAGCGGTTGGGAAGGCGTGTTCAGCCGGAAAGGGGCTCGGCAGAGCACGCGGGACGCCACGGACGGCTGCTGCGGCGGCGACGGTGGCAGCGGCGCCTCCAGTCAGCCCACTGGCTGGCCCCACCCCCTGCACATATGCCTCCTCACCGCGCAGGTCCGCTACCAACATCACTTGAATGCATGCCAGCGAGAGGCGGACAAGGTGGAGAGCGCCGGCATGTTCTGTGGTAAGCTGTTGCTTGCTGTGGGTGCCTGCTGCCCGCCATGCCGACCCATCAGGCTCACCCAGTGCGCTGCCCCTACCCCTGACGCTGTGCAGGCACGCTCTTGATTTTGATGTATGTCTGGTTCAAAGGTATCGCCACTCGCTACCCAGCCCTCTCCCTCTGCTGGTTTCTCAGTGAGTGCCAGTGCTAGCTGTCTGCCTGGCAGACGCCCTGGTTGGACCTTGCTGCTGCCAACCTCCCAGCCAGCCTGCCTGCCCCTCGTGCCGTAGCCTGCCAGCCAACCTGCCTGCCCCTCCTTGCCGCAACACGCCAGCCAACCTGCCTGCCCCTTGGTGCTACACCTGCCAACCCACACATACACACGTACACCTTCCCACCCCTGACCCCTGCCTTCCCTGGCCCTTGTCCTGCCCGGCGTGCAGGCACGCAATGCTCCGCGCTGCTGCCGGGCCTGGCGGCGCTGCTGCTGCCCACCTTGTACCTGCGGCACCGGGAGCGAGTTGTAATTTCCAGCAAGATGCTGGCTGCAGCCCTGTACCCTGTGTTCCGCCTCGCCTGGCACGCGCCCGGCGCCCCGGCGGATGCGCGGTCGGCGTTTGGCGCCGGCTGGCGCTGGCTGCCGGTGCACCCGCTGGCGCTGGCGCAGTCGGGCGCCTTGTTCATGCTCTCCAGCTCCGTGCGCCACTCGCTGCGGTACAAGGCGCAGATGCTGTGCCAGCTGGTGATCTTTTACAGCGTGGTGCAGTCGGAGCAGGTGGGAGGGGCGGGGGGGCACGGGGGGACCCAAAGGGTAGGGACGGGCGGGGCGGGGCAAGGGCTGGGTGGGGCAAGGGCGGGCGGCGCACCCTGCACCTCCACACGCCCCGTGGTTAGCTGCATGGATGGCAGCTGCAGCCGGGCTGTTGGCCTGCTGTGCTGAGAGCACACTAGCACACGTGCTGCTGCCGCCCCATCCTGTGGCACATCTGCCACCCTCTGCAGCTAGCGCGGCGGTCGAGCTCGAGCCCAGGGCAGCACTTGGCAACGCTCAGCCAAGCCACCACGCTGCAACTGGTGTGCGGCCTGGTGCTGCCGTTGTTCCAGCACTACACCTTTGACCGGCAGCGCCGCCTGCTGTGGCTCTCACACGAGCAGCGGCAAGGGGAAGAGGAGCGGGCACGGCAGCGGCAGCCCTTCTTCTCCCGCCCACCTTGGTGACACCAGGGTCCCGCTTTGCCAAGAGATGTAATCATAAAGACATAAAAGCCAAGAGGTTTATAAGCACATAAACAGTCCTACAATAACAACACACCCTGCACTCTCCTCTCCATCCACGCATCTCTTACATATGCCCCGTTTATCACTACTGCTGCTGCTTTGTCTCTTGTGCCACCCTCGCTCTTCACTCAGCGCTGCCACTCTCACAATCGTTGGTAACCTGCCCTGCTTTGATAACCTGCCCAACAAAACACAAAACATAGCTGCCGTGCAAAGCGGAGCGGGGGGCCAGCCAGCGAGGGCGGTATGTGTGCAAAGGGGGATTCGTGCACTGGTTGGGAAGGGCGCTAAGCCAAGATTCCAGGGGCATGCGTGAAATGCGTGTACTGAACGCCTGGCGGTGTGAAAACGTGATGCAGTGGTGCAGGCATGGTGGATGAGCCTTGATTCCGAAGAGTATTAGCAAGAGATGCAGGCGGCGGGGGAGCGCATCAGATGGAGGCAAAGTAAGGCTTCCATGAAAGCAAGGGGCATGGGTTGAGCAGGTGCGCAGCCAGGCAGGGCAAGGGCAGGGCGCGCTGGCAAAGAGGAGCGAGGGGAGTGGGTGAGAGCGGGGGCCAGGCAGGTGGGGTCCTGTCACAAGAGGACCTGTGTGTAAGGCAGCAGTGGTACATTAAAGCTGGGCTTGGTGCAGGTTGCCAGCACGAGGCGGTGGCAATGAAAGGGTGGCGGATTCGTGGTGAGAAGAGGATTGCCGGCTGCTGACGGCTGCTGTCTTTCGCATTCGACAAGAAACAAAATTGAATGCTGGAGAGTGGATCTGGAGGAGAGACAGCAGCTGGGTGAGAGCACGGATGCTCAAATGGTGTTATGTCTTAATGGTGCTCTATGTGCATGGTACTGAATGCAATGTGGGGCGTTCATGCGCCCATCCTGTGCTGCACAGCACACAGTGCCATGCAAAGAGCCAGCTGCTGCTGTGATGCCTCTGGTGCGCTGGCCAGGGCTTGATGGGCACTGTATGTGCAGCTGAGGCCTTATGTGCGGCCTGCTCAGCCTGCCGCCATGCCGGCGGCGGCCGGCAGGGGCGGGCGCTGCTTCACGCGGCCGCTCAGGCAAGCGGAGGCGCGGCGGCTCTTCAGGAAGCTGGCACGAAGGCGCTGCTCTCGGCGGTAGGCGACAGCGGAGGAGAGGAGGAAGCCGACCAGAAGCTG
The DNA here is from genome assembly GCA_029339195.1 of Micractinium sp. NFX-FRZ. Lineage (NCBI taxonomy): Eukaryota > Viridiplantae > Chlorophyta > Trebouxiophyceae > Chlorellales > Chlorellaceae > Micractinium > Micractinium sp. NFX-FRZ. Next base: position 261,163 of record JAPTJF010000011.1, read on the forward strand.
CACCAGGATGGTCTTGCCCACCGGGGTGGTACCGCCGCTCAGCACGTGTGCCAGGCTGGAGGCAGCGGTGAGCAGCCACAGGCAGAGCAGCTGGAGGGGGAGGTGCAGGGAGAAGGCGAGGGGGAACCTGCAGGCAGCGGGGAGGGAAGGCGCTGAGGGGATGAGCGGCCCCAGGCGCAAGGAGGTGAGGAGGCAGGCGCAGCGGGCCGGTGAAGCGGAACTGGCGGCAGTGGGGAACAGGGGCGGGGACGGCCGCAGCGGCAGGGGCAGGGGCAGGCAGGTGACAGCTCAGCGGCTCATGCAATGCTCAAGCACGCATGCGTACAGCAGGCAGAGGCGGTATGGGTGTGCAGAGAGGGACGCGGGCATGCATGCGCCCCCCTGGCCCGACTTGCGCATGCTGTCACCTGATGGGCAGGAAAGCAAGCGCGGCCGTGCCGCTGCTGACCAGCAAGTTGTCGACCCATGGCGACTGCGCCTGAGCATCGGCCCCGCTGGCGCTGCGTGCCACGTCAGCGGCTGCCAGCACGCTGTGCGCAGCAAAGAGCAGGGTGGCCAGCACGCGTGCCAGGGAGAGCACCGGGGAGCGCCAGGCCGCCCACCAGCCGGGGCGCAGCCAGGCAGGCGCGGTGCTTGCAGCCATGAGCAGCAGGCCTGCAGCGGGGCGGCGAGCACGGGGTGCTGGTTGCAAGCAATTGCTGGTGCTGGTGCCATGCCGCATGGAGGCTGTCCCTGCACATCCTTTCCCCACTGCAGCTGGAATTTCCGCATGCTCAGCAGGCGCATGCGGCACCAATCACTCTCTCAAGGCATGTCGTGTGCGCACATGCAGGGCAGGGGGCAGCGCCGGCACCGCAGCTGCTACGATATGCAAGGCCTGTCCTGAGCGCAGCATGCAGAGCAGGTGGCAGTGCAGGCGCAGGCAGCAGCGGCGCACCTGCCAGGGAGAGCAGGCTGCGGGGGCAGGCAGCCAGGCGGCCGTGGCGCATGAGCGCCACCGCCACTGTGGCTGCCGTCAGGAAGTGGACCAGGCCCAGGCAGGTGTCGCTCTTCAGCAGATAGGGGGCCAGCCAGCGCCTGCAATGAGGCCGGGCGGGGGAGGCGTGCAGGAGGGTGCGCGGAGGATCAAAGGAAGAAGACAGGCCCAGGCAGCCTCCGAGTCCCCGGCAGGGAGGGGGCCAGCCAGCGCCTGCGGGAGGGAAGGCCAGGGGGGAGCGCGTGCAGGAGGGCGCTTTCAGGATCAAGTGTCAAAGGAGCAGGCCAGCCCCAGGCAGGCTTCGTGTCTCAGCAGGCAGGGAGCCAGGCAGCGTGTGCAAGCGGGAATTGGGGGAGGCCCCCACCCTGGAGAGTCGGGTTCCCAAGGTCAAGGCATGCTGGGCGCGCACACATGAGATACGCCGCCCTGGCCTGCACGCTTTGTTGAGGGACAGGCTTCCCAGCGCTCTCACAGCCCTGCCCCGTGCGTTTCAAAGCATAGCACGCGCCCCGCCACCAACACACTCGCCCACCCACCTGTAGCTGGCCTCCAGGGCCGGGGAGGCAAAGGACAGGTCCCAGCCCTGGCGGGTGGCCGCTGAGCTGGCAGGGGCGTGTGCTGAGCTGGCGAGCAAGTGCGCTGAGCTGGCGCCCGAGCCATCCGACCCCAAGCTGGCGCTGCCAAGGGTGGGCGATGGCTTGCCTGCCGCCGCGTGCGGGAGCTCCGCACTGGCTGCACTGAAGGCGCTGCCTGCACCGCTGGCAAAGCGGCTGCTGCCGCCAAAGCTGCTGCCAAAGGCGCTGGCGGTGCTGTCCACCGAGGGCTTTCGGGGGCTCAGCAGCGGCTGCTCCTTGCCCTGCGCATCGCCGCTGGTCAGCGGGTGCATGAGCGGCTTCGTCTGCCAGGGGACTCGCACCGCCAACGGTGGGAACTGGGCGGCACGGGCGGGCGTGGGCAGACTGTTGGCCCCGTCAGCGGCCCGAGCGGGCGCAGGCATGCTGCTGGCACGGGCCACCGCCGCACCCGAACCGGTGCTGCTGCTGCTGCTGCCGGCCCCCGCTCTAGCCGCCTCCGTTGCATGCTGCCTGAGCTGGCCAGGATGCATGGCCGCCTCCGGCTGCTGCTGGGCCTGGCCGAGGTTGCCAGCCGCCGTGGCTGCCACCGCTGCGGCCGCCTGCTCTGCCACGTGCGCCTCCGCAGCACGCACAGCAGCAGGCAGGCCCCCTGCTGCAGGCTCTTCCATGGCCGCCGTGGCTGCTGCGATGCATGCGTCCAGGGAGGGTGAGGTTTGGGAGCGGGCCCGCTCGGGTGCCATGCTGGGCCTGCATGCGAGGCAGGAGCGAGTGGGGGGATCGATGGGACGGGATGCGCCGGGGAGAGGCCGGGTGGGAGCAAAAGCTTTGCTGGTGCAGTGCTGGCGTGAGCGGCACAGGCCCCACGTGGCCAGGCTTTAAAAAGCGGGCCCAGCCACCCGGCCAACGTGCACACTCCCCCATCCGAACCCAGATCAGTTCACCCCAGCTGATCCGCGGCCTGCACCTGTCCCCACACCCCAACTACCCTCGCCCCATGCATGCACCAGAGCACTACGTGCTGAAACGCGCTTATTCCAGGCCTTCACGCCCTCAAGCTCCCCCTGCCGCCCCCAACATAAGCCGCCAACCCAAGCCACCTCCCCTGCATGCTGCTCTGGCTGCCTGCCGCCTGCACACCCTGCCCTTGACCCACCCCACCTGCACACACGACACATCAGGCCAACCTGCGCGTACAGGAGCCAACCCTGGCCCAGCCCACCTGCGCTCCAGTGAGCAGCGGTGGTCATCTGCCAAAATGTCTTCAAACCCTGCGGTGCAGCCGCGTGGTTAGAAAAGGGAAACCCCACGTGTTGAGCACAAGGCAGATGCATCAGAAGGGGGGGCATGAGATGCTACCCAAATGCCATTGCGACGTGCTGATTGAGCCACTACAGCCCTCTGCCACTCCCATGACTGCCTCCCCTTGCTGCCTGCCTAGCAGCCGGGCACCTGACAGATCCGTCTGGCTGTGCGGGGTCAGCGGCACGTCGGCTGTTGCGTCCCGCACAAATGGCAGGCCCAGCCCGCTATGCAGGCTGACTTGGCGTAGCAGCGCCGAGGCTGCGCTGCCCTGGGAGGCGTGCCGCAGCAGCGCGGCAGCCGAGGGACTCAGCGGGCCGGGGCGCATCGGCGACGTGCTGCCCGGCGAAGCAGACATGGCTGCTCCGTGCTCGGCGCCTGCAGAGGGGTGCAGCGGTGCTGGGCAAAACGCTGAGGCAGAGCAGGGTTTGCAAATCGGTGGCACGCAGGCGTGGTCAAGGCACAGCAGAAAGTTGTACGGGCAACAGCAGAAGCAGAGACGCGCGGGCAACAGGGCTTGGCCTGCCCACGGGAGTAGGCAAGTGCCCAGGGGCAGGCAGGCAGGCAGGCAGGCAGGCAGGCAGGCCAGTCAAGGCAGTTCAGCCACACCTGCCGCTGCTGCTGCTGCAAAGGGAGATGGCCCTGCATCCTCCCTGGCCGTGCCTAAGAAAGGAGATCCCTGGCCTAGCTCTGAACCTGCATCTGCTGCTGCTGCGGCCGCCCCCGGCGTCAGCCGCTCGCCCTCTCGCAGCGGCCGCCCTACAGGCAGCAGCAGCCGGCACTCGAGCGAGCTGCGGGTGCTGCTGCCGCCCCCGGCAGCAGGTAGCGTCGACTGCCCCTCGTGCGAGCTGCGGGCGCTGCTGTCGCCGGCCCCGCGGGAAGACAGCGGCGGCCGCCCTTCCAGCGAGCTGCGTACGCTGCTGGGGGCGCTGAGGGTGGGGGGAGCTGTGGGCAGGCCAATGGAGGGTGACATGCTGCTGCTGCGCAGCACTGCCGCTAGGTCCGTCTGCAGTGAAAGCGGCGGAAAGGGTGGGTGGGACCAGAGGGGTTGGGTGAGACCAGGAGGGGCGGTTGGGCGAGGAGCGCAAGTGACGGTGCCAGAGGGGTTGGGAGGGCGCAGAGGGCGATGGAAAATCAAGCAGCCAAAAATGTCCGAGCCTGGGTAAGAGGAAGGTTTGATGGAAGGCCGAATCGTGGAGTGGCAGAGGGACCAGGCAGGCAGGCGGGCAGCATCAGGGGCGGCATGTGTTTGGCGTGCACACGCTGCAGCTGGCAGGGTACCTGCCCTGCTCCTGCCCAATCTGCCATTGCTCGGCTGGCCCTCTGCCCGCACGTGCTGTGCCCGCCCTGCGCACCTGCCCCGTCTTCTTGGCAGCGTTGGCCACCAGCTGTTCAAGCACACGTGGCGGGAAGATCACTGCCAGCATGTCCAGGCTGCTCTGCTTCCCAGGGTGCGGGGGGAGGGGGGAGGGCGGGGGCAAGTGCGACCGAACAATGAGCAGTCAGTTGCATTGCAAGCAGTTCATGTGCAGGTGCAGATGCAGGCGGCAAGCGCGGGTCCACCGGTGGTGAACTTTGGGCGTTGGCTCGAGGTGCGTGAAAGGCCACAGGACTGGGTCAAAGGCCAACCCTCCACCCCAAACCCTAGCACAGACTCGGCGCCCTGAGGTGCCTCAGAATTGCATCTGGCCCCCACTGAGTGCTTCCTAGTGGGCGGCTGGGAGGGCTGTTGAGTCGAGGCCACTGCCGCCCTGCCATCCAACCATGACCACAGCACACCGCCCGGGTAGTCACCACGGCACACCGCCCGCCTCTCTCACCTCCATTAACTGCACGCTTGCGTGCTGGATGAGCCCAGCCATCTCAGAAGCCCACTCCTGCAGCCACTGCACATCCACGCTTGGTTCACGCCCGTGCCCAGACACGAGCACAACGCCCAGCGGCCGTCCGCGGCCAGTGCGGCTGCCGCTGTTGTGGGGGGCGAGGGGCGCTGCCAGCAGCCAGGTGGCTCCATTGAGCGGTGGGCGCTGCCAGTCCGGCAGCGTATTGCTGCAGGCGCAGGGCGCAGCAGGAATTGAGTGCAGGGAGGGCACGCTGGCAGGGAGGAAGCGCAAGTGGATAGGTACTGCGTTAAGGCGACGTCGCGACCGTCGGGTACCACCGCCCGACTCTTCACTTATTACACTTACCTGTCTGGCGAGACCGGGACCGTGACGCTCACGAGCCGGTCCTCTTGCAGCGCGCGCTTGACGGCGGACAGCTCCGCGGGTGAGCCACAGCTTTCGGGAAACAGGGCGCGCCCCTCCTCGGCGGCCCCGTTTCGCAGCAGCGTGTATGCCTCCAGCTCGCCATACCCACCTTCTCCAGCGATTAGGCAGATGCTGCAGCACGTCTCGTGGGCAGAGGAGGCCGTGGTTTTTCAGGCCAGGGCTACCACTCGGCACAACACGCCCACCCGCTTGCAACGCGGCAGCTCAGGCCCTTACCGTAGGTCCTGGACTCCGGCAAATGTTTTCTCAATCTGTTGCGCCGAGCCGACAGCCAGTGGAGCCCGTGCCGCCACTGCACACGCTATTGCCTGCGCCCAATTGGGCTCTGCAAGCTGTTCCATGTCGGGGGAGAGATGCTGAATTGTCCTGGAGACTGTTGTCCAAGACCCCACCTCCTCCTACCATCCGGCAGCCGTGGCTGCTGCTGCGAGTGCTACGCGCAGAAGTGCCGTGGCCAGCTTCGCCTTGGTGTCAAAAGTGTCACCGAAAACGACACGCACTCATTATCGCCCCACGGAAGATCAAGCACAGTCGCAGCCGACCTCCAAGCCCCGTCCCTTGCGCCCCGGCGCACCCAGCCAGCTTTCAAGGGCTTTCAAGGGTCGAACAGACATCAAGATCTCTAAGTGGAAGCGCAGGGGGTGGGTGACACGCTCAAGTGAGGTCCAGCCTGCCGCCGCCGCAGGTGCCGCCAGTGCTCGCCGCTGTGTTGGCCGCTCGACTGCTTTGGCTGCTCTTGTTCACCTGCTCCATCGGTAGTGTTGACTTGATGTATCATCAGGTAGCAGGCATTGCAGAGTGATTGCCAGCCTGCATGTCGCTGCCTGACGCCTGCACCGAGCGCAGCCGCCCGTGCCACGAGTACCGCCCTGAGTGAGCGCTTCTCATGCAGCTGCCCTTGCTGCAGCACCGATCGGCACCGGCACCCGAGGGCGCGCTAGCAGCGGCAGCAGCTGATTGGCGCCATGGCGGGGCGAACACGCAGCGATGATGACTACGATCTCCTCATGAAGGTGGGCGGGACGTGGACCTCACGGGTGGAACGTGGACCTCTAGGTTTGTTTTGTCCATTTGAGTGGCCATTGCAACTGCATACACAACTGCTTCCCGCACTTCACCCATGGATGTGCCTCCAAGAAAAGCGAGGGGAGCAATCAAGTGAGGCCAACACATGTGGTGCCAGCTGCTTGCTTTCAGGCCGCAGTGGGTGCGGGATACACAGCCAAAGCGAAGTTGCCGCTGCAGCTTGGCTGCTGTGTGCGGTTGCCATGCCAGCCCTGCCCCGTCTGGCTGCTTGCCAGCACCAGGTGAACGCTCCTCACCGCCAACACTTGTAAGCCTGCTCCCAGGCACCAAACCGCCCCCACCTACCATCCACCCCCACCCAACCGACCAAGCAGGTGGTGCTGATTGGCGACAGCGGGGTGGGGAAGACCAACTGTTTGAGCCGCTTCTGCCGCAACGAGTTCCAGACCAACAGCAAGCCCACCATAGGTGAGACCCTGCTGGGGGGTGCCGGCATTGGGGGATAACGGGAGCTGCTTCATATCTGGGGAGTATCCCTGGTCAAGGAGAAGAGCTGCCATCCCTCGAGAGGAGCCTCGGCCACACTGCAGAGAGGCAATTCACACATGCATTGGGCATGCAAACCGGGCCACTGCCTGTGCAAGGTACCAAGAAACTGCTGGTCTCGTCCACTTTGTCTAGCTTTTGAGTAACTACGCACCCAGGCACTACATCCTCACACCGTTCCTCCCACAACCTGAGCTTGCTGCAGGCGTGGAGTTTGCCACAAAGCAGCTCACGATTGACGGGGACTTGGTGAAGTGCCAAATCTGGGACACGGCGGGGCAGGAGCGGTACCGAGCCATCACCAACGCGTGAGCGTGTGGGCCCGTGGTACACACCCACCCAGTGGGCCGAGATGTGCCGGTTGAGAGCAGCACCGGCCTGAAGCACTGAGTGCAGAGCGTGCCCTGCTGGATCCCCCGCTTGCTTGCCCACCAGCATTGCTGCACACCATCGCTTTTGCTAACTTGCCTACCACCATTGCAGCGAGGAAGCCTCTAGTTTCGCTCTTGCTGTGGGACCACTCCCTCTGGCCTGCCCGCTCGCTTGAACACGCCCACCCGCCCACCCCGCTGCGATTTTGCACTTGCATGCAGCTACTACCGGGGTGCGGTGGGCGCGCTGCTGGTGTATGATGTCACCCGACAGAAGACGTTTGAGAGCATCACGCGCTGGCTCACGGTGAGCGGCGGGTGGGTGGGTGGCTGGCTGTTTGGCTGCAGGCGCGGTCATCCGTCAGCCAGGGGTGACCAGCATCAGAGCCGCACCTCTGCCGGCACGGCCTGCTCTGTGTGCCAGCTGGGCACGAAGCCTTCAGGGTACAGCAATCAACTTGTGCCGCGGTTGAAAAGGTGCACAGCAAAGGAAAGCAAGCAAAGCCGGGCAGCAGAGGCTGGCAGACTTGCTGGCACGTGCCCCCTGCTGGCCTGTGACGTGCTGCTCACATGGCCACCCTCCTGCCTCCTGGCTGGCTGGCTGCAGGAGCTTCGGGAGCACGCCAGCCCAGACATGGTGAGCGTGTTGCAGACTAAGATAGCTGCAAATGGCTGTATGAATTAGAGCAGACAGATTGCTTTGACTAGACGACCCCTTGCTGCCTGGCCTCTCCTTGCTTTCTGGCCACCATGCTTGCAAACCCCAGACCCTGCGGGGTGGCAGGCCGGATGCAGTTCTGCGCTGGCCGATTGACACCTGCAAGGCCGGAGCTGCCTGCCCGCATGTCCGGCTGCCCTCGCAGCGCTTGTCTGCTCACCTGCTTGCTGGTGCGACCAAGCCCCGCGCTCCTCCCGGTGCGGCACATGCCCCCGCCCGCCCACGTGGCCACCCACCCACTCACGCCATCTTGCACCTGCCACAATCGCCCCTCGTGTGCCTGCTCGGCTTCCCTGCCCCAGGTTGTGATGCTCGTGGGGAACAAGACGGACCTGAAGGACCAGCGAGAGGTCGGCGTGGAGCAGGGGCAGGACATTGGTGAGGCGCAGGGCCGTGCTGGGGCGTTGAGGGCAGAGGTGTGGAAGGACTTCATGAGGCGCAGCGCTGTGCTTGGGTGCCGAGGGCCAGCGGTGCGGACGGCTGGTGGCGCTCCACAAACCAGCCAGCTGGTGTGCTAGAAGCACGCGTTGGCTTGCTTGCATTTGCGATGCGCCGCAGTCAAAGCGGACAGCGTGGCAATGTCAGGCGGCCCTGAGTGTGGCGCTTTCCAGCTGACGCGTGTATGTGAGCGCTGCGGCAGCGCGCAGTCCTGCCTCTGCGCCTTGCGCTTGGCACTGCATCTGCAGCGGACCCCTCATGCTGTGGTGCCTCCCTCACGCCGCTCTCCACGCCTGCCCCTCATGCTGTGCTGCAGCCCAGCGTGAGGGCCTGCTGTTCATTGAGACCTCCGCGCTAGATGGGAGCAACGTGGAGCAGGCGTTCTCGCGGGTGGCCACAGAGGTGCGCTGCGCTGCGCTGCGCTGTGCTGTGTCAGAGCGTGGTGCAGTGCAGTGCATGCATTATGTGTTTGCGGGGTTGGCCAAAATGCAACGCTGTGCTGCGCCATGCTGCGCTGCGCTGTGCTGTGCTGCGCTGCGCTGTATGGGTGCGGCTCTACTCTGCGGCAGCCCCACCGGCGCTGTCTTGCCCTCGTAGCTTCACCGCCCTGCTTGCCAGCCTGCCTGCTTGCGCACCCTCCCACCTGCCCCACGTCTCCTGCCTGCCCGCTCTTACCTGCTCGCCCTTTGCTGCCCTCCCCATCCTTCCACCACCTTTCCCTCACCCTGTGCTTGCCCTTTGCTGCCCTCCCTATCCTTCCACCACCTTTCCCTCGCCCTGTGCTTGCCCTTTTGCTGCCCTCCCCAATCCTCCCACCGCCCTTGCCTCACCCTGTGCAGATCCACAGCATTGTGCGCAAGCGGCGGCTGGAGTCTCAGCAGCAGGAGGGGGAGGAGCCGACCATGCCCCGTGGCATATCCATCCCCATCACCGCCCAGCAAGCCACGCCGCCGCAGCAGCAGTCGCGGTGCTGCAGCAGCTGACGCGGCTGGATGCTGGATGCTGGGCCGCACGCGCCCCCCTGACTGCCTGCTTACTTGTTAGAACGCGATGTTGTCATGGTTGAAACAAACAGTGCGTGGGCACCGCTGTGAGAACAATGTATACATACCACTGCAACTGACCTGCTGAGCCATGCATGCAGCCTGTCGCACATGTGCTCCCACATATCCCCCCACATAGCTTTTGCCTGCTGCCTGTCCCTCTGCCTGTGCGGGCAAAGCTAAGTCGACAGATGCTGAACGATGGATCTTCACCCCACGCACCGTGTTTGGGCTGTTACAGAAAGGGCAATTTGAACGGTGCCTGCATGAAGAGGCAATGAGAGGGTAGCTAGGAGAACAACGGGCAGTCAAGAGAGGGAGAAGCAGGAAGGGGAAACTTGCACGCACCAACGTGAATGAGGGGTAGGTGAGGGGTAGGTCAAGGAGGCTAGTCTTGGTGCTCGGAAACCATGCAGGCGGGAGGTTTAAGAAGAGAGTGCAAGCATCAGACAGGGAGGAAAGGTCTGCTGGGCTGCCAGGCAGCGCCAGCCTGCCGCTATGCAGGCGCGCAGGCAGCGCGTGCCGGCGCCCATGAGCAGAAAGGGCAAGGTGCACGGTTAGATCAGTGCGGCTTGTTGCTGCGGGGCTGCTGCTGCTGCGGGCATCGGGCCGCGACCGCCGCGGCTGCCGCCCCGACCACCGCCACGGCCCCATGCTCCCTCGCCGCGCGGCTGCTGCTGGTATCCCCCCTCGTTGCGTGGCTGGTGGAAGCTGCCATCGCCTCGGCCGCCCCTGTGGCCGCCCCGGCCGCCATAGCCACCGCCATACACGCCGCCCTCGCCGCCGCGCCCCTCGTACCCGCGGCCCTCGCCGCGCCCCTCATATCCACGCCCGCCGCGGGGCACAAACTCGCCGCCCCGCCCGCGGCCGCCGCCGGTGCCGTAGAACCCTCCCCGCCCGCCGCGCCCGCCGCGCGGCACAAACTCGCCGCCGCGGCCGCCGCGGCCGCCACCCCGTCCGCTGCGCATGCCGTCCTGACCGCCAGCGGCGCCCTCTGCGGGGGCGGCCTCGCCGGCAGCGGCGCCGCTGCCGCTGGCAGCGCCATCCACAGAGGCAGCAGAGATGCCCAGGGACCTGTCGCCAGCAAAGGACAGGGGCTGGGGCACGTTCTCGCTGGGGGGCGGCGCCGGGAAGCCGGAGCCGTCCTGCAGGCAGGCACGGGGGGCAGCGGCCACATCAGCACGTGGCTTGCATGCAGGCAGACCAGGGTGGCAGGGCATGCGCAGCAGCTGGCAGCACTCTGCGCGGGCAGGCAGGCAAGCAGGCAGGGAACATAGCACTGCACAAGTGCGATGCAGCCTCCAGCTTGTCCACGCATCAGCCGCCACAGCAGAGAGGGAGCACATGCCGCAGCAGGGCGCAGCAGCTCTTCTCACACCCACCTGGTGCATCACTGCAGGGTAGCGCTCCTCGCCCTCCTCGCCGGCAGCAACAGCAGCGGGCTCAGCGGGCGCAGGCGCAGCCGCGGCCGGCTCTTCGGCCAGCACGGCGGCGGCGGGCGCCTCGATGGTGGCGGGCAGGGGCGCGCCGGCGGCGGCAGCGGCAGGGGCCGCGGCGACCGCTGCGCTGCTGCTCCCGCCAAAGAAGTGGCCCACCAGGTTCTGCCCAGACGCTGCTGCCTGCTCCGCAGTCGGCAGCTGCTCGGCAGCAGCGGGCACTGGCGCGGCAACCGCCGGAGCGGTGGGGGCGGCGGCGGCGGGCGGCGCCGGCGCCTCCTCCGGGGCGGGCTCCGGGGAGGACGGCTTGGAGACTGGTGGGATGAGGGCGGGCATGGGGTAGGGAGGCACCAGCGGGAAGAGCTCCAGCGACTTGACCGCTGCCAGCTTGTCAGCCAGCTCAGCGTCTGCACAGCACGCAGAGCAGGGCGGGCGGCGGGGAAGGGGCGGAGCAGACGTCAGGCGCAGCACGGCGCGGCAGCAGCAGCAGCAGCAGCGGCGGCAGCAGCAGGCCAGGCTGCTTCCCACGCTGTCGCCTGCTTACTGTGTGACTTTGTGCCTGGCCTGCCAGCAGCTGCCACGTCACGCACGCTGCACTCGCCCACATTGAGTCGGTTCACACAGCAGGGCGCTGGGAGGCAGCAGGGCTGGCACACTCACAGCTGAGCGGGGTGATGGGCGGGGCGCCGGGGGGCAGCGTCTGCGGCTCTGGGCTGCGTGCCAGCAGCTTGGCTGCCAGCTCCTTGCAGTGCTGCAGCGCCTCGGCGTGGGAGATGGGGTGCCCCGGCAGGCGCATGGACAGAGCGTGGCTCAGGTAGACCAGCGCAGTGAGGTCGTCATCTGTTGGGGGCAGGGGGCACGGTTGCAGGCGGGCAAGTGGGTTAGAGCAGGGCAGAACAGCGCAGGTGAGGTCAGCTCGGGTGGAGCAGCGCGGTGAGGTCGTCATGATGATACAGGAGCAGTGATGGGGGGGATGGAGGAACACAGCAAACCTCCTAGAATAGCCCGCACATACAGATGAGCGAGGCGGGGGGGCGATCGGCTCAGCAAGTTGTGCAAGGGAGTGACAGGCAGGGTGAGCACCCTGGTGGCGGCGGGCCATCAGCGCAGCGTAGCACTCGTGGCCTGCTGAGCCGGCATCCCTCGCCCAGCCGCCTGCCTGCCTGCCAGCCTGGGCAGCACTACGTCGCGCAGCTACATACGGCCCACACAAAGACCCGCTGCTGTTAAGACACCCAGCTGCTATGCTGGCACCCCCGGCCAGCGGCGCTCACCGGTGAGGGGCTTGCCAAAGTGGTGTGCGTAGCTGTAGGCGGAGGACCGCTCGTGGAAGGCGACGTTGACAAAGTAGGGGGAGCGGGTGAGGGTGTCAAAGTTCTGCGGGCGGGAAGGGCAGCAGGGGGTGGGCAGCCAGGTGTGTGGTGGGGTGAGGACGCCAGGTGGGTGAGTGATTTAGGCCGGTGGGGAGGGGTGTGGGGTGGGGCTGCCAGGGGCCGGACCCGCCCTTGCTTGATGGTAACAGGCAAGCCTCCGGGGAGGCGGGCGGCCCAGCTGGACCCCCCCCCAGAGTTGGCACCTGCCCCCCTGCTTACACTTGGCCCTGACAGGCCTGCCGCCAGTGCCGCTACTGCAGCTGCCCACCTCATTGCTTGCTTGCTGCTGCAAGCTCCCCAATCCCAACCCACCCAGGCAATGCCCCGCCAGCTCACCAGCCCCAGGTACATTACATCCAGCAGCACGCTGGTGGTCTCCTCCACAGCAGCAGCGCGCGCCTCGGCCCGCGCGGCCGCCACCGCCTCGGCAGCCGCCGCCTCGCCCTCCGCCGTGGCCTTGGCAACGGCCTCCTCCACGGCAGCGCTCACAGCCTTCTCCTGCACCGGCGGAAACAGGGGCAGGAGCAGAAGGCGGAGATATGAACACCGGGCATACAACATGGCATGGGCTTGGCCGCAGGCTCTTCAACAGCAGCATTGCATGGCCTCCTGTAGCAGAGATCAGCAGAAGCAGCATAGCATGGCAGCGGCAGCGGCCCCGCCAGCCGCACGGGTTGCGAGGCAGGATACGGGCGGACATTCGCCAATGCCAGCGCCAACAGGCACGGGCAGCACGCAGCGGCAGCAACAGCAGTCTCTGGGTTGGCACGAATGCAACGCACGTCCGCCTGCATGCAGCGCCTAGTGGCTGCTACACACCCCTGCGGCCCTGCCCCTGCTGCTGCTGCTGCTGTGCATTTCCAAACCGCATGCCCTGCTATTTGCCAGGGCATTGCCAGCATCAGCGCAGATGCAAAAAAGCCCACCCCTTCCCAGCCCACGCAGGTGCTTCTGTTACCTGCTCCGCCGCTGCCTCCTCCTTTGCAGCAGCCACGGCAGCAGCCACGGCAGCAGCCACCGCCTCCTCACGCTCCGCCTCCCATTCCGCGTCGCTCTTCTGCGCTGCCGCCGCCTCGGCCGCCGCCTTGGCCGCCGCTGCAGCAGGAGGGGATGGGTGGGCACACATTGTGACAGCTGCTGCGTCCATGGGTATTCAGCACCGTGCTAGCCTGCAGCCCAAAAGGGCACAGGCAGCAGCGCTGCACGGAGACTGGTCCTGGGAGACTGGTCCTGCCTGCCGCCGCTGCCTGTCCCGTCCTGCCCCGCCACTTGCCCTGGTTCCCTGCGTTGCTTACCCTCCTCGGCCTCGTCCAGGGCAGCCTTGCGCGCCTCCTCGGAAGCCGTGCTGAGCTCCTCCTTCAGGGCCACCTTGAGGCCGGCGGTCATCTTGTCGAGCTCGTCGATCGCCGCCAGCAGCCCCGACTTGCTGGAGAGCGCCAGCTCCTGCGGGGACATGGATTTGTGCGCGTCGAAAGGGGCGATGAGACAGTGTGATCAGCAGGGGCAGCAGTCAGCAGGGGAGCGGCATGCGGAGGCCAGCAACAGCTATGGCGGGCGCGCTGTACTATTGAACACTGCCTCAAGCTGCGCCAGGCAGCGCGGCGGCCCATGCCGCCCACCTGGTCCGCATTCAGCTCTTTGCCCGAATCGAGCTTCGCCTGAATCTCCTCCACGTTGCGCAGCCGCTTTTTCAGGTTGCGCACACGCTTGGCGAGGTGCTGCAGCACGGGCGAGCCCTCATCGGCAGCCGCCGACGATGCGGCCTGCGCGGGGGCGCCGTTTGCCGCTTTGTTGGGCGCCATCCTTATTGGAGCTCCCTATGCAGGCTGCCCGCACGCTAGGCTGCTCAAATTGGCGGTCTGGCGGATGCAGGGGAGGAGCACTCGCATTTCATGGACGCCGAGTTTTCTAGCTCGCCGACACCCGGTTTCCCATGCCCAGGCAGCGATCCAGCACTCCCGCACCAACCATCAGCCCATAGATCGCTATACGGCACGCCGGGAGCGCCCCTGGACCCCTTTTTTGACAGACCACTCTCGTCAATCACCAGTTTCGTCCCCCAACGCCCTTTAGGCAGCAGCAGCAGCCATGCTGCCCCTAGTGCTACTCAAGACATCACACGGTCACCCAGTGGTGCGTTTGTGCAGCCCATCACCTCCCGCTTGTTACCTGCAGCCCTGCAAGCCTGCTGGAGCTATTTCTCGGGGGGCATTTGGCACGGCCAACGTGCCGCTGGGGCGGGGCGCGTGCCACTGTGCGCAGACCGCCCGTGCCCGCCACCGCGGCCCGCTGCCGCTTGCTCGCCCGCCTGCACGCCTACTCCCCCCTATGCCTGCCGCTGCCGTCTGCCTGCAGCTGGTTGAACTGAAGAATGGGGAGACGTTCAACGGGCACATGGTGCAGTGCGACACGTGGATGAACATCCACTTGCGGGAGGTCATCTGCACTTCCAAGGTCAGCGTGGGGGTTGGCAGGCGGGCAGGCACGAAACGTGTGGCCTGGCAGAAGAACTGAATGGACGGGCACACACGTGGGGCAGCTGGGGCAACAAACCTAGCAGGAGCTGCGCTTAGCGGGGCCTTTGGTCTTGCAGGCGCAGTGAGGGCTGGCTTGCCGTGCCGTCCAAGCAGGCCGATGGGCGGCGGGCCAGGCTGATGTCAACCAGTACTGATGCACCCGCTGCCTGCCGCTGTGCGCCGCTGCCTGCAGGACGGCGACCGCTTCTGGCGCATGCCCGAGGCCTACATCCGCGGCAACACCATCAAGTACCTGCGGGTGCCCGACGAGGTGCTGGACAAGGCCAAGGAGGCCGACTTCAGGCGGGACGGTGAGCGGTACACCCTCCCCTGCCTGTACTGCTCCTCGCGGGTGCTGCCATGTGCTCGTGCTGTCGTGTGTCGTGGTGTAATGGGTGCTTGGCGCTGGGCACGAGGGGTGCTCCATAGGCCGTTTGCATGTTGGATGAAGGAAGCAGGCAGATTCCAGGGGCAGACTGAGCAACTATCAGACGGAGGGTGGCACCTGAGGCCTGCAACTGCTGCACATGTGCTGAATGATGCGCTGGGCAGTGGTGAGGGGAGGGGCCCCGAGGCTGCACGGTCGCGGGCGGGCAGCTGAACAGGGCGTGGCTGGCTGGAGTGCTGGAAGTGGCTTGGGTTGAGCTGCTGGGGGTGGCTGGGGGTGGTGATGCCAAGTGTTGGATGCTTGTGCCTCGCACTGCACCAGTGCACCTCTCCTCCTGTGGTTGGGATGCTGTGCCAGGTGTCCGCTTGCGCTGATGAGCTTGCTGGCACCGCCTCAATGCGCTCCCCGCCTCAATGCCCTCCCCCGAGGCTCCCTGTTGCAGAGAAGCGGCCAGCGGGCGGCGGCCGCGGGCGCGGCGGGCGCGGCGGCGGGCGCGGCGGCATGGGCAGGGGTGGCGAAGGAGGCCGCGGCGGACGGGGAGAGGGGAGGGGCGGGCGAGGAGAGGGCCGCGGCGGGCGCGGCGGGCGCGGCGGCGGCGACCAGTAGCCAACGTCTCCCAGCCTTGCCGATTTTCTCCCGGCTTTGCTCCCTCTCTCCTCTGCTTCCCACCTCCCAGCTTGACCCTCTCTGCCGCTTGACCTTGTGCGCTCTTGGCTCGGCCATATATTTCAATGCCGCCACCTGCCCTTCACACCATGACTGTGACACCCAACACGGTGCTACGGGAGCAGGGGCAGCCCCGGTTGAGGCATTCAGGAGGGTGTGCAGCATCTGGCTTGGATGTTCAGGAGGGTGTGCAGCGGGGTTTGAATGAGTCTGCAACGTGGGGTCATGCCTTTGCCTCAGTCCGTGCGAAAAAGTGCTTGCCATGGGGGCTGGGAACACACGTACTGCGAATTCAAGCTCATGCTGTGGGGCAGTTCTGGAGTGGCGAGGCATTGCCCACCCTCAGCCTGCTTCCATTTTCCTCACGCACACACAGGTCAGCCCGCCAGGTCGCTGCGTTGCAAGGCCCATTACACATCGTGTTTCCGAGAAAGCCTTGTTTGTGTGTGCGTGAGTCATCTGCATCCTAGGGCCTAATGAAATCAGTCAAGCAAGGGGGGGGGGGAGCAAAGGGAATGGGGAGGTGCCGAGAGAAGAAGGGTCTGACGGGAGCACAAAACAGCAGTGTGTGTGAGAGGCCAACGAGGGAGAGCGGGCGGGGAAGAAACAGGGTGGATGCTAGAGAAGGGTTGGGTAGGGTGGCCAGGCGGCAGGGGCCTGGGGGGCCATGCCTGTGGTAGGATGGGTGAGAGGGGCGGCAACCAGGGAGGCGCGGGCAGGTGGGGCAGCAGGGGGCGCGGGGGCGTGCACACTGACTGGCCACACGCGCACACTAGCACGCACACAGAAAGGAATGCAGGAAACCAGGGGAAGGGGGCGCGAAAAAAGGGGCTCCGCGCCGCCCTGCTGCCGCCGCCGCCGCCGCCGCGCCGCCCGCCGGCGTGTGTGAGAGAAGGTTCGCTTTATGCTTTCGTGGCTTCCAGCCGGCCACCCAGCTCTGCAGCTGCTGCCGCTGGTGTGCTGCATTTCAAGTGCAGCCGCTTCAAGGCTTCTTGTCGCTCTCGGTGAACTCCGCATCAATCACGTCGTCACCCTTGGGGCCGCTGCTGGCGCCGCCGGCCGCGCCCGCGTCCGCGCCCGCCTCGCCGCCGGGTGCCGCGCCGCCGGCCGCGCCCTGGCCGTACACAGCCTGCCCCAGGGACATCACCTCCTTCTGGAGGTCCTCCATGGCGGCCTTGATCTGCGGGGGGGAGGAGGAGGAGGAAAGTGGGGCAAGAGACGGTGAGGCGATGAGGGAGGCAGGGAGGGAGGGGAGGGAGGGGCAGGCACCAGTGCATGAGCACCGAGGTGTGCAGTCGGCAGGTCAGCAGGGGGGAGGCCCCGAGCTGTGCAAGCGCACCATGCTGCCAGCAGCAGCAGCAGTGGGAGGCAGCGAGGCGTGCCATGCTGTGCATGCTGTGGCGTGCTGCGCACCTTGGCGGTGTCGTCGCTGGGGATGGCCTCCCGCAGCACCGTCAGCTTGCCCTCAACCTTGGCCTTCACATCCTCGGGCACCTGCGGGGGGCAGAAGAAAAGAAGAAGCAAATGGTTAGCAATTCGGCAGGAGGGAGGCTGCGCATTGTCAGACAAAAAACACTAATCCAGCTGCTGTGCCCACAAAACGGCCCCGCCCGCAAGCAGAGGGACGCCACGCCTGCACACCCAGCACGGCTGCCAGGTTGAGCAGCAAGGGTGGGGTGTGCCGAGGCTGCTGCCACGCCAGCTCACCTTGTCTGCAAACTCCTTGAGCTGCTTCTCGGTCTGGTAGACCATCGAGTCGGCCTGGTTCTTGGTGTCAATCAGGTCACGAGCCTTCTTGTCCTCTGCACGCACCATCAACAGCGAGGCAGAGCAGAGCACACAGTGAACGAGATAGCGAGGGAGGGAGGGGGGCGGAGAAGGTTGGCGCCAAGCAGGATGCGACCCGTCATGTCACACGCCTGCTACATCAACACCAACACAGGCGCACTGAACGCCACCCTCTGCATCCTTTCCACGTCCTTACCACGCGCTCCACCTCACTCCCACCCCCCTCCCGCTTGAATCCACTTCCACACCACACCGTGTATTGACACGCACTGCATGCCAAGCCTCACCCTCGGCGTTCTTCTCGGCGTCCTTGACCATGCGCTCGACCTCGTCAGAGGGCAGGGTGGAGGCGCCCGTGATCTTGATGTCCTGCTTCTTGCCCGTGCCCTTGTCGGTGGCGGTCACAGACAGGATGCCTGCCGCAGGGAGGGCGGGGGAGAGGACGTGTTGGTGAGGTTGCGAGAGGGAGGTGAGAAGGGAGGTGGGAAGGGACCGAGAGAGGGCACGAGGCCCCGGCATCAGCCGCCCCAGCGCACCTCTTGAGGAGCAGCAAGAGCCTGCCGTGCCCAGCCCAGCCCAGCCCACGCACTGATGGCGGTGCGGGACCTGAGCCCAGACTGCCCATCAGCCGACACCCCCTTCAACACCGCTCCATGCCGTGACACGGCATCCCTAACCATCATAGGCTGCCAACCCCTAATCAACTGCAAGGTATGGGCACCCACCGTTGGCGTCAATGTCGAACTTGACCTCGATCTGGGGCACGCCGCGGGGGGCGGGGGGGATGCCGTCCAGGCGGAAGGTGCCTGCGGGGTGCAGGTGTGGGGGGCAGCAGGGGGTCAGTTGACGGGTCCCCACGCGCGGGCGGGTGGGTTGGGCGGTTGGCCACAGTGGCGGCGGCAGCGCTGGCAAGGCTCAGCAAGCATGCATATACAAAGGCAAGGCGCCGGGGGCGAGGCATTCGTCGTCTGTGAGCCATCCTGTGCGATTGCCATGCATGCCTTGGCCATGCGCGCTAGCAGCCATTGCATGCGGGCTCACCCAGGGACTTGTTGTCGCGCGCAAACTCGCGCTCGCCCTGCAGCACGTTGATCTCCACGCTCGTCTGGCCGTCGGCGGCGGTGGAGAAGACCTCGTTCTTGGAGGTGGGCAGGGTGGTGTTGCGGGGGATGACCTTGGTGGCGACGCCGCCCAGGGTCTCCAGACCCAGGGACAGGGGGGTCACGTCCAGCAGCACGATGTCAGACACCTGGCATGGGCAGCAGGGGACGGCGGGTCGGGAAGGGGTGGGAAAGAAAGGGCCAGGTCAGCACAGCACAGCAGGCAGCGCTTCATGAGCACTCCTCGACACCATGCCGCGGGTAGGGCAGGCAGCGCAGCCGCAGCCTTCCATGCCCCAACCCAGGTCTGGCACGCCAGCAGCGCCATCACAGTGACCACCCTCTACCCACCCCGACAACCCACCCCCTTCAGTTGCTGCCGGCTCACCTCGCCGGCCAGCACGCCTCCCTGCACGGCAGCGCCCAGCGCCACCACCTCGTCGGGGTTCACAGTCACGTTGGGCTTCTTGTGGCTGATCTTCTCAACCAGCTCCTGCAACCCGGGAGTTGGGTAGGGTAGGTGGGTGACGTTCACGAGTTTGAAAGGGGCAGGTGAAGCAGGTATGGGGAGCAGGAGGAGGAGGTGCTACGCAAGATGCAGCAGTCACGTGGACATGCAGGCGGGCACGGCAGCCGGCAGGGCGGGCGCCAGTGGCCAAAAGCAACCAGCCGCCGCGCTGGAGCTTTGCTGCTGCTCACGGGTTGCTTGCAGCCCCCTGCCCGCCCACGGAAGAACCCCCGCTGCAAAGCAATCTTCCCTCTGCCGCCCCCCCTCCCTGCCCTCACCTGGACGGCGGGGATGCGGGTGGAGCCTCCCACCAGGATGACCTCGTCGATGTCGGCGTACTGCAGCTTGGCGTCCTGCACAGCAGGGAGCGGGACGGGGGAGCAGGGGGCGCAGCCAGAGCGGTGCAAGTTGGGAGCGAGGTGGGCGGCCTGTGCTTGAAAGAGGCGTGGGTGCACTGTTCCAGCAGGCGCTCCCCCCCCTTCTGACTGCCGTTGCCTTCCTCCAGCCTTGCCCCCTCTCGCCTGCTTCCCTGCGAGCCACCATCACCAACCCCAGCCACCCACAATGCTCACAAGCACCCAAGGTCCCGCCCTTGCCCCACCTTGAGCGCCTGCTCCACCGGGATGCGCACGCGCTCCAGCAGGTCGGAGCACAGCTGCTCAAACTTGTTGCGGGTGATGGAGGTGTCGATGTGCTTGGGGCCGTCGGCGGTGGCGGTGATGAAGGGCAGCGAGATGGTGGTCTGGGGGGTGCCGGACAGCTCAATCTTGGCCTTCTCAGCGGCCTCGGTCAGGCGCTGCAGCGGGGGGGAGGGGGAGGAGACGAGGGGAGGGAGGGAGGGAGGGAGGGGGGGCGGGTGAGGCATGTTGGTCGGCACAGAGGTGTGTTGGCAGCAGGCTGCCTTCTGTCCGCCGCCCCGCATGCCGTGCCCCCCAGCAGCATCTGTGCATGCCTGCCACACTTGCCCCCTCACCTGCAGCGCCTGCCGGTCCTTGCGCAGGTCCAGCCCCTCTGCCTTCTGGAAGTCCTCTGCCAGCCAGTCCACGATGCGCTTGTCAAAGTCGTCGCCGCCCAGGTGGGTGTCGCCGCTGGTGGACAGCACCTCAAACACGCCGTCGCCCACCTGCGCGTGTGTGCAGAGGAGGGAGGGAGGGGGGCACGGGAAGGGCGGGTTGTCTGGTGCAGACCAGGCCAGAGTGGACGGGGGCCGCTGTGTGCTGTGCTGGCTGGCAGTGGTGGGCTGCGTGCCTGCCTGCTTGTTTGCCTGGTACCCCCGAGTCTGAGTGACATTATCAGAAACCTTTGGGTGGCTGGAAGCACGTGCTGCCGCCTCACCTCGAGGACGGACACATCAAAGGTGCCGCCGCCCAGGTCAAACACCAGGATGGTCTCGTTTGACTTCTTGTCCAGGCCTGGGGGACAGGGCAAGGGGATGGGGATGCAGAGTTGTATGAGAAGGCAGATTGTAAGGCAGGTCAGAGGAGGCCACTGGTAGGCGAGGTGAGCAGGCGGGCAGGTGGGCAGGGCAGGGCGGCTGGCGTCAGGAGGCAGGTAGGTAGTGCAGGAGGGAGGGGAGGGGGCACCCACCGTAGGCCAGGGAAGCAGCGGTGGGCTCGTTGATGATACGCAGCACCTCCAGGCCGCCAATCTTGCCGGCGTCCTGCGGGCGGGGCAGCGAGACGCAGGGGCGGGGCAAAGGTGAGGATGCAGGGCGCGCGCACGGGCGGTGCAAAGCGAAGCTCACATAATGCATTTTTTTTGGTTGTGCTGCAGCCCACCCACCTGGGTGGTCTGGTGCTGGAAGGCGGCGCTCGAGCCGCCCCACCCCGCCAGCCACCCCCCCGGCTGCGCGCATCACGAAGCACTGCAATTCAAGAAGGGCGCCACATGCCACATCATGCGCTGCCCACCCGCCCACCTGCCCATCCACCCACCCACCCACCTTGGTGGCCTGGCGCTGTGAGTCGTTGAAGTATGCGGGGACGGTGATGACTGCCTTGGTGACCGAGTCTCCCAGGAACTTCGCCGCGTCCTCGCTCAGCTTGCGCAGCACAATGGCAGAGATCTCCTCGGGCGCAAACTCCTTGCCTGCAGTGGGAGGGTTGATGGTGCGTTTGACGACAGGTGCGGCATGTCCAGCGGACGGGCCGCCACTCCTGAAGCCCGTGTTGGCAAGCCAGCCAAACACAGCATGCGGCTCTGGTACTGCCAACCAAGCAGGTTCCACACAAAGGGCCTGCGTGCCATGCTGCCTTGTTCTCTGACCGTGCTTGTTCTCTGGCCGTATTTGTTCTCTGACCGTGCTTGCCCCCCTCACCGGCGTTGGAGGAGGCGATCTTGACGTTGCCGTTGCCGTCGGACACCACCCGGTAGGGCACCTGCTTGCTCTCCTCCTGCACCTCGTTCATCTTGCGCCCAATGAAGCGCTTGACGGAGAAGAAGGTGTTCTCGGGGTTCACCACTGCCTGGCGCTTGGCAATCTGCTCAAGAGGGAGCGGGAGGGCGTCGCGGGGAGGGTGCGGCGGGGGTGAGGGGGCGGGGGAGCGAAGAGGAAAGAAGGGAGAAGTGCGCGCAGCAGCTGTGTGCGGGGCCCACCCATTCCGCTACCCACTGAAAACCCAGCCAGCCGAGCACCAACCAAGCACCACCCTCTCTCCTGCCCAGGCCCAGGCTGCCGCCCACCTGGCCCACAAGGCGGTCGCCAGTCTTGGTGAAGGCAACGACAGAGGGGGTGGTGCGGCCGCCCTCGGCGTTGGTGATGATAGTGGGCTTGCCACCCTCCATGGCGGCGCTGCAGACAGAAAGAAGAGAGAGAGGGGCGGCAGGTGAGGGCGGGGTGGAGGGAAAAGAAGCAGTTATGGTACCCCTGTGCACCGCTGCGGCGTGGGAGGCGGCGGGGCGCCGCCCAGCCCGCCCCTCCTGCCTGCGGGCCCCAGCGGCGGCAGTGCTTACACAGCGGAGTTGGTGGTTCCAAGATCAATGCCCACCACCTGCAGGATCGTGAGGCAGGGAGGTGGTCAGGGGGGCGCACAGGGTGAGCGCAAGCGCACGGGCGCTCCGACGCCCGCTTGGGAGACGGCACACGCTACACACGGGGCGCCAGCGGCGTTCCATGAATGTAGCACTGCTGGTGTTGCTGCCTTGCAGGAGTTATTCCCGGCAGCGCTGGCCCCAGCCGCGTAGGCATTGTTCTGGAGCACAAGGAGGCGCCCAGCGGGCCGCACCAGTCGGCGCCCGCAGGGCAGCCGCCGCGCCGCCGCCGCCCCCAGAACTACCCACACACACCCACGCTGCCACGTTCCTTGCCATCCGCAGCACCAAAGCAGGCATGTCCCTGGTCTAAGCACTGGCATCGAGGCGCGCTCGGCACAGACCAGCCGCCCGTGGTGCACCACTGCACCAGCCCAGCAATCACCTTCTCTGCCTTCACCACCAGGCGGCTCTGGCGGCGGGAGCTGGCACGCAGGGGGGCTGAGCGTGCCGTGATGCCCACCCGCCCCTTGCCCAGCCGCTGGCCAGTGAAGCTGCTGCTCATGGTCGGCGCTGCTGCCTGCATTGTGTGCGTGTGTGTTATCAAGAAGAAGAGAGTATACCGAAATGAGGAGCAGCGAAAGTGGCGCGCGTGAAAAGGGGTGGCTCATGGCGTGGCCTAGCCTGTTCTGGAAGGGTGCGAGGGTACAGCAGTACTGCATGCCGCCATCAGGCTGCCCCACTGCTGCTCACGGGAGACAAGAACATCAATAATTCCCGATATGATGAGCTTGGATCACCAGAGAGTGGCCCAGGCGCCTTCACATGCTACATGCGGTAGGACACGGACTACTTCTCGGCGCTTCTCCAACCCTCTGGACGCATACATGGGCCGCGGGTGGACAGAGCCGGGACATTTGGGCATACCGCCAAGCGACAGAGCCCCAACACTGGGGCGGCGGTCAGGGTGTGGCAGGCGGCTCCGTGTGGTCACTGCCTGCGGCACGAGCCTGGCTGTGAATTTCATGCTACACAGGAAGGGGCTGCTGGATCCGCTGTCAGTCTAGATGTTCGGGGTCGTCCCATCTTCCTTCCAATCCGAGGCAGTGCTGTTGCTGAGATCGTTGCTGAGCCTTGCCTCCGCTCACACCGAACACCATTCATCTCATGTGCGGGCCACCCTGGGTGGTGAACCTTGCCTGGCCAGCCTGGAGGGGACAGGTCGGTACAGCGCACACAATCTGGACGGGGGATGTGCAAACTGTGCCAGTGCATTACACGCGTTCAGTGGAGGGGCATGCTGGGGCAAAGGGCACCCAGCATGGGCGGGGCTCTGCTGCCGCCACATGGGTGCACAGCTAGCTGCATGCAGAGGTGCGCAGCAACGTGGGCAGCCATTCGGGTCAGCAAGGTGGCAGGCCTCCCTGTCTGTCATCAATGCCTGTCCCTTCAACGCTCTGCTGGCGAGCCGTGGCAAAGGGCCCTGCCGGTGCCCCTGCCTCCATAGGATTGTGCTAGCAGCCAGTGCTGAAGTTGCTGGCCATCGCCAGGTGGCGTGGCGTGATGGGGGTGCTGTGGCGTGAACAGTGCTTGCGGCATGGCCATCACACAGGATGCATGCATTCATGGTGGGGTGATGAAGGGTTGCAGCTGGCAAGTGCCTGCCACCATCCTGTATGGCGTGACTGCCGGCCAGCCGGCACGCGCACAACAAATGAAAGCGTGTATGCTGCCTGCATACTGTGTGTCCCTGCATACGTGTCACGTGAAACATGTACACACACTCTAATGACTGTTTTGAGGTGCCAGGGAGAGATGAGCATGTGCGTCAAACATGGGCTGTCGCAACAGATGGCGTGCTGCGTACTTGCCGTTCTCTGTTTGTTTTGGCCAGTGTTCTGGTGTTGCGCAGCCTGTTGTGCGACAGTATGGGAACGCAGGTGGCAGCAGCAACCGTCAACAGCACACCGGGCATCATATGGCTAACCAACCTCTGCTGATACCCCAACTGTGTGAATCCAGTGCCTCAACCTGTGCTGTAATTACATCAGTACAAATGAGCCGCTGGGTGCGCGGCGGCGGGCTGGGGCGTGGCGCTGCACGCCACATCAAAAGAGGGAAAAGGAGGGGCGGCAGGGGGCCTGGGGCAGTATCAGACAAGGGGGGAAGTGCGCCGGGCTGGCGCCGCGAGCGGAGGAGAGTTGAGCAGCAGGAGCAGAATAAATTGATGCAGAGCTTGGAAAAGGGCAGAACAAAATCAAAGAGTCGAGAGCGGGAAGGGAGGGGGCTCAGCTGGGAGAGGGAGCCACAGGAGGCGCCAACTACAAACGCACAAGGGGAAGGGAGACCTGGCCTGGTCAGTCAGCTTTTGTGCCGCCGCCTGAGGGCCGCTGCCGCAAGGCTTGCCGGCCCTCTGGCGAGGTGCTGCCCACCAGCGGCGCCGACGCCACCGCTGCAGCACCCAGCTGGGTCATGCCGGGGCTGGAGCCTGGGGGCACCGCCAGCGCTGGCTGGCTGGCCACTTTCTTCAGCTTCTGCAGCAACGACTCCTTCCAATGCATCAGCTGCCGCCCGCCTGCCGCCGCCAGCGCCGCCGCCTGCTCCGCGCCGGGGCCGCCTGCGCTGAACAGCGGCGGCCGGTGGAAGTGCGGAAAGCCGCCGCCGCCAGCATCGCCCCCGCCGCTGCCGCTTGCGCCGCCATCATCGCCCTGGCTGTCGGTGCGCCCTCGCCGCCGCAACCGATCCTCTATGTAGGTGGCTGCTGCAGCAAAGGTTCCCCGCGAGTTGCGCTCCATCATTTCCACCTGCTGCGGCTGCCCTGCCGCCGACCCCCAGTCGCCGCCGCCGCTGCCCCCGCGCCCGCTGGGCCCCGCAAACAGGTGGTGCCGGTCGCCGCCGTCATCTGCACAGGGCGGGCCGCATTAGTGCATGCAGCAGCAGATTTGGTATGCGGCCTGGATGATGTGTCAACAATGGCGAGTCTAGAAGAGCATCAGCCGGCAATCAGCACCCACCGCCTTCTTTCCCCCCGGAGCCTCCCTGCCCCAGCCGCCCCCTTGCACGCCCTCAGTTGCCCACCTGAGCCATACTGCGGCGACTGCGAGCGGCTGGGCGTGGCACTATAGTAGCCGCGTAGCTGGTGCATGGCGCGCGTTTGCGAGAAGTGCGCGTAGGGCGAGTCGCTGGGTGCTGCCGCGTCGTCGCTGGGACCCAGCCGCCCAAAGTGGGTCACTATCATGCCTGCCCACGTCGAGTACTCGGGGCTGCAGGCGGAGGAGGCGATTGACATGATGTGGACATGATGGTGGATGATACAAAAGAACCCCACACACAAGAGGGCTGCAGGAGCATGCAGTCCCACATGCAGTCCCACGCGTGTGCACGCACCCGACTGGCAGCGGGCGCGTGGGTATGAGCAGCGTGTCCTTGGCGAACATGGCCGTGTCTGCTAGTAGCCCGTTTGCGCGCTTTATGTCTGACACCTGCACACATGAAAATCAGTCGGTGGATCAGTGGTGGATCAGTCGGCAGCCAGCAAGCCCCTCAAGCTACAGCAGTCACAGGCCGCACGTGTGTAACCCCCACAGCGGGCGCATTCGCCCGCGGCGGCCGGGGGCCCAGGGCCCAGCACTCACCGTGACATTGTACCGCACTGCCAGGCCCGCAAGCGTGTCCAACTTGGTCAGCTGCAGGCAGAAGAGCAAAGGGAAGGTTTAGAACAAGGCCAGGAGAGTGGTGGCACGCCGCGAGCCCGTCAGGGGCGCCAGGGGGAAGCGGCGGTGCGGCGGCGCGCAGGGGCTGGTGCAGCTCCGGCTCGCCTTGTGGCGCACGAAGTATTCGGACAACGGATCCGAGGACATGGACTCCTCGCCGCTGCTGGTGGCCGCGGAGCCTGGCTGCTCCAACAGCGATTGCTCGGCCCCTTCTCGCTCCTCGAGCACCGCCGCCATACCGAGCTGCACAGGCGCAGGCCAGCCTTGGCTTGCGCCCGGCAGCAGCGGGTCGGCCTCCAGCTTGCCAGGCGCGCGGGCAGCGGCAAGTCAGCAGGCAACTGCCAGAGTGACGTCCTGGAGGGAATATGAGTCTTCCTTTTGGCGATGGGGCTGCGCTTGGCTAGGTCTAGGCGGGCGAAGATGGTGTTTGGCAACATTTTTACGGAGGAGCCACGCCACGTAAGCAGGGGGCGAAATGGAGCTCTCTTGCCAGGAAGGGCACACTGTGGATGCATTCACCCAGAAATTCAGTCTGGCATCACGCCCGTCCCGGCACACCTACTTGCATATATGGCCGACACTGTTGCAGAGTTCACAGCGCTGCCGCAGCGGCCACCCAGGGAGAGGCGCTCCTCAAAGCGTGCCAAGGTGGATGATGCGGGTGCAGAGGCGTCAGAGGGCGATGGCACCACAGCAACAGCGGCAGTGCCGCCACCACCGGCGGCGGCGGCGGCAGGAGCCGCAATCGCAGTAGCCTCGGCAGCAGGTGGAGCGGCAGCAACAGAAGCAGCAGGCGCGGGTCCTGGCAGCCAGCAGGAGCAGGTGCTGCAGCAGGGAGAGGAGCAAACAGAAGCAGAGTGTGCAGAGGGTGCTGCGAACGCCACCCCTGCGGCAGCGCAACTGGACCTGCCCGTGTACCGCTCTGCCGCGGTCAGGGATTACAAGTTTGAGTGTGAGTGGCGGACGCGCGCAGGTGCCAGCAAGCATCAATTGCGCCTATCAAACGATGTATGGCGATGTTGCAAAACTGCTCCCTGGCCGAGGGTCCTGCATGCTGGGCACAGCTGCGCTGCCCCATTTGCCCGCTGAGCTTCCTCAGCCCTTCCGCCATGCCTCTGCCTGGCCCCCCTGTCCCTCATCTTTGGCTGTCTGCAGACCTGGACCACACTGCAGACGTGCAGCTACATGCATGTGAGTGCAACCACGTGGTGCAGCCCTGCAACTCACCAGGGGGCACATTAGCACAGCACCGGCAGCACCACCCATGCAGCCACTCTCATTCCTGGGGCAGACGTGTGCTCCTGTGCCGTTGCAGCCGTGTTGCTGCCAGCGCACCCTGCTGCTTGCTTGGCAGGGCCATGCCACTGCCGCTCAACAGTGATCCTTCCACACCTGTGTGTCTGGTTGTAAAGCGCAGGGGGTGAGACGCTGCGGCAGGCGTTTGAGAATGTGGCCCTCTGCATGTTCAACTACATGACGCCGCTCAAGGGCATTGAAGTCGACCCATCCGCCACCAGGTGCGCCCCAGGTGCCATGCCGGCATTCAGGCTGCATCTTACAGCTGGTTGGGTGCGCCCCAGGTGCCATGCCGGCATTCAGGCTGCATCTTACAGCTGATTGGGTGGTTGGTTGGTGGATGGCGCCCTGCGGGTGTGCAGCCATGCATCGCTGGCTGGCTGACACGACTGGCGCGGCCCGCCACCCTTGCTTCTCGCTACCGCACCGCAGCCCCTCTCAAACCCCTGCACACCTTTACGTCTACTGCCCCTTTGCTGGTGCTCCTTGTACCCTGCAGGCGGTACGAGGCGGAGGGCCACGACCTGCAGTCCCTGCTCTTCAACTTCCTGGATGAGCTGCTGTTTGCCTTCTCAACCGAGTTCTTTGTGCCCAAGCTCCTGCGCATCACACGCTTTGACCGCGCTGACGAGGGCGCAGCAGCAGGCGCAGCAGGCGGCGAGAGCGCAGCAGGCGCAGCAGGCGGCTGGCGCATTGAGGCGGAGGGGTGCGTAGTGGGCGTGGTGGGCGAGTGTGTGGGTGGCTTGCTCAGAGCTGGCCTGTGCAACGCCGCTGACGTGTGGGCTGCCTGCTTACCAAGGCAGCGGCCCCTGGGAGATGTTGCAGCCCTTCACCATGCCAGCTTCCAGCCCACCTGGCCTGAAGCCCCTGCCTCCCCCCTACCAAGCCTCTCCCATGTTCACACCCGTGCCCCTTCGCCCCGCCTGCTCTGGCCCCACCCCGCATGGCAGCTAGCACAAGCGGTTGTAACCGCACCGCCATGTGTGCGGCCCCTCCTCACTCTGCTTCACTGCCCCCGCCTGTGACCCCTGGCACGCGCCCCGCCTGCAGCGAGGGGGAGCGGTTTGACCGGCAGCGCCACGTGAGCGGCACCGAGGTCAAGGCCATCACCTATTCAGCCATGCAGATCAACGAGACACCCGGGGATGCAGAGGTGTTCGTCATCGTGGACATCTGACGGCTGATGACGCGGCTGCCCGGCTGGCGCTGACGTGGCCCCAGCTGCTCAACTGGCACTGCCCTTTTGGTTGCCGTAGGCAATGTCGGAAGGGCGGCAGCAGCGGAAATGGCAGCCGGCATGCGGCGCTCTCTGTGCTAGGAGGCAGCAGCAACTGCAGCTGAAGCGTTGTGCCTGCTGCGCCTGCTCCCACCATCCCGCACAGCTCCCACCACGCTGCCCCCACCATGCTGCACCTGTTGTGTGTTTGATACGCTGGGAGTATGAACATTACACTTGGGTGCGACCAAGGTCGATCAACCGCAGCTGCTGTGTCAGTTGGCATGCTGCTAAGAAGGCAGGAGAGGAAGCACGCGGTCTGATGCTGGCCAGGGACGAGCATGGCTCGGTTGTGAGGAGCACAAAATTGTGATCGCTTGGGGGTAGCACGGGTGGCTGCCGCTTCCCAGCGGCTCATCTACCCAGCCTGAGCGGGGGTGGGGCTGAGGCAGGCCCCGGGCGTGGGCCCTCGAGCCCAGGAAAAGGCATGCGTGATGCGGGCGCCGAGGCCCACCGGGAGCAGAATAAAATCAGAGCACAAAGGGAGAGGATGCACAGAAAGAATGGGTGCGCGACGCGCTTGAAGGGGGCGAGTGCTGCCTGCACACAGCTGGCCCAAGCGATTTGTACAAAGAGAGGGGTGGCACAGAATGACATCGCAGGCACGCACGCCGCCAAAGAACAGGGGGGAGGGAGGGGGGGTTTATGAGGGTGGGGTGACAGGGTAGGGCAAACAATTGGAAGATATGAGGTGGGGCACAGGGTGGCCACCTGTGGGCAAGAGCACCGCGGACGGCAGCAGGCAGCAACCGCTAGCTCAGTCCAGCTTGGCATGCTTGCCAAGCAGGTCTGCCAGCTCAGCCACGCTGACCCGGCCAGTGTGCCCGCCAACAGCACCCTTGGCCCGAGTCGCAGCCGCGGCAGCAGGGTCTGCCTGCGTCAGCTCTCGAGATGAGCCGCCCTGCCCGCCGCGCTTGCCGGCATCCAGGCCTGGCGGCTGGGCCAGCAGCGACTGCAGGTTGCCAATTGTGACGCGCCCCCCGGGCAGCACAGCAGGCGGCAGCGGACGCGTCGCTGGCGACGAGAACGCATGCCTGCGATGCTCAGGCGAGCCGGCAGGCTGGTCCAGCACGCTGCCCCCGCTGCCGCTGCTGCCAAAGCCCGCAATGAAGTGGCTGGGGCGAGGCGGCGTATCCACTACGCCTGCCACCTGCTGCTGGGGCAGCTGCTGCGGCTCAAGAGGCAGCAGCGCAGCTGCCGCGGCCGGCGAGGTGGGGCTGGCAGGGGCATCCGCCGGCGGGGGGCTGCGTCCCGTGGCCTGCCGCGCCAGCGCCTGCGCCCGCTCTACCTGCTGCTGCCGCGTGAGGCTGTCCCGCATCGCCTGCCGTGCCTGCCGTGCACGGTTCCGCTGCGCCCTGATGTTGCGGATCACAACCTCGGCCAGGCGCTCCTCTATGCGCTGCCGCCCGCTGCAGTCCACCGCTGCTTTGGCTTGGCACTCTGCCACGGCACGTGCGCGGCTGCTGGCCTCGGCAGGAAGGAGTGCGGGGTCGGCCCCCGCGGCCTCCACCTTCATGCCCACAACCACGCTGCAGCAAGCAGAGGGTGCGGGAAGGGCCAGGATGAGGGGCAGTGAGACAGGGTGTGGCAAGAGTGAGCAGCAGCAAGCACAGGGTGCTATTGAGTTGCAGAAGCAACACAGCAGTTCCGGTGCTGCTCACGAGCACACAGCAGAGAAAGAGATGGGCAGGCATGCAGGCAGGTGCAATTGCACGCAGACAGGTGCAATAACATACTGTTCCTCTCTGCCAGCCCCTGGCCAGGCTGCTGTGCACTCCTCCAACCCTCTCCTATGCACCGGCCCACCTGATGGTGCAGGGGCACACCACGTTGAAGCGGTGGTCCTGGTAGAGCGCTGCTGCTGTGGCCGACACAGTTGAGGAGCCGCATGCGACCGCCGGGCTTCCAGGCTCGCCGGCGTAGGTGCCAGCAGCAGCAGATGCGTCGCCCGCAAGGCTGCCCGCCGGTTGCGACGCTACCCTGCCCGGCATGCGCACTGCTGCAGCCAAGTTGCGGCTGCTGGCATGCTGGCCCAGCAGCAGGCCAGGATTGCAGGGGCCGCCCTGCAGCAGCGGCGAGAGGTGCGCCCTGCCGCTGCCGCCGAATGCGGGCAGCGGATGCGCCGGGGAAGCTGCTGGCCCAGATGCGGCACTGCCATGTGCCACACTGTCCAGCTGCTGCCCTTCGCCCCACTCGGCTTGCTCCAGCTGGTGCTTTGCAGCCGCCGCGGCCGCCGCACGCTGGTGCTCCGCTGCTGCCAGGTCAGCCTGGTGCACCCAGGCGCCCAGCTGCACCAGCTGGCGTTCTGGCACGCCAGACCGCTTGGACAGCGTGGGCGGCCGCTTGAGCAGCGACTTGAGCCGGCCCAGGCTGTACACCGCCTTGCCTAGATCCTTATCAGCAAGCCAAAAGTACATTCGCGGTGCGCCAGCTGGCTCGCTGGCATCAGCTGCCGCTGCGCCGCCGGCTGCGTTTGCCCGGTGCTGCTGCAGCAGGCGGCTGGCGTCGGGCACGGCGGCTGTGGCGGCCTCCAGGTTGGCCTCTGCCACGTCATTGCGCACACGGATGTAGAAGGAGCGGCCAGAGGTGTCGCCCCGCAGCATGTGGATGGTCACCACTGCACGGAGAATTTCAAGTGGGCGGCAACACAGCAGCGGTCACACAACGAGCTGGGCGCTGCAGCACCACCCTTGCTGGCCATAGCCTTGCTGCCCATCCCTGTGTCTCATGCCCTGCCAGTCGACAGGCAGCAAGCAAGGGTGGGCAAGCTGCAGGTGGGCCTGTCCGCCATGGCAGCATCAACTGGACACATAGTGCGCACCACCCCCGTGCCCCAATTCTTTCCCCCGACACCCACGCTTCCCACCCACCTGGAGCGTCATCCAGCAGGTGTGCCTGTGCCGGGAAGTGTGCCAGCTCCTCCCACACCGCCACCGAGCAGGACTGCTGCAGGTGCGGCGGCTGGGCACTGCCGCTGCTGCTGCTAGTGCCAACGCCGTCGTCCCTGCTGCCATGGTTGCCGGCGGCACTGCCAGAATCGTCGGCTCCGCTGCGGCTGGCGCTGCTCTCAGGGCTCGGTGCACAGCCCGCGCTGGCAGCTGCTGTGGCTGCCGCAGCCGCGCTTGTTGCTTCGTCCACCGCCGCGGCGCTCAGCTGCTGTGCCGACTGCCACACGAGGGAGAGCGAGTCGTCGGGCAGCAGCCAAAGGGACACAATCCCTTTGTCCTCTGTGGGCTGCAGCTTGGTGGGTGCTGACAGCTTGCGCGTCAGCCGTCCTACTGGCAGACTCAGCAGCGGCTCGCAAATGGCGGACATGAGAGCGCTGGCCTGCGTGGCCGTCAGTACAGGCGCCTGGTGCAGAGGCATGCCTGGCGCCGCCAGCATGACTGTCATCTCCTGCCTGGCCCGGATGCAGGTGTCGCTGGTCAGCCGCGTCTCGGCACGGCAGTCGGGCAGGCGCGGCGCCAGCGTGGCCTGCCGAGCCAGCTGCCCGGGCGAAACGGGCACAGGCACTGCCGGCGCCGGCGTGCCGCCAGCATGCCCGCCGGCCGCAACACTGCTGGCATGGCTGCTGCTGCTGCCCTGCGCTGCTGCTTGTGGGTGGTCAGATGCTGGCAGCACCAGCTCAGCATCCTCGGCATCGCTTGCTGAGGCTTCGCTGACCGCCTCCTCCAGCGGGGCGCCCGCCTGCTGCCGCAGCCACGCCGCAAACCCCAGGCGCTGCACACGCGCAGCTGGGCCCCCCGCCTCCTGCTGATCAGTATGGCCGCCCTCCATCGGGCAGGCCCTGCAACAGGTTCGTGGGCAGAAGGGCGGCGCGGTCAGGGGGTCTTTTTTGGCTGCTGGATAGCCCAGCGGAAACACAGGCTTCGGGTGCGTGCCCGACGCCACCGGGGCGGACCTGGTTCTGTAAAAGCCCCCATAACCAAGACCGGGCGTCACCAGAGCCGAACGCGCACTCGGAGCCCGACAGGCGGCCCCTTGTCCCTCACCTTCAGCGGGGCGTCACCCGCGCCGCGTTTCGCCGGCACTCGGTCAGCGCTATACAGCCGGACAGGGGCGGCACCAGGACTGCGGCGCGTCCTGACGAGAGCGAACAAGCTGGCCGGAGCGGCTCTGGGGCTGGACCGGGGCTGAGCGAGGGGGGACGCGATACAAGGCCAGCAGCACCGTGTCCTTGCCACCTAGCCCCCCACCAGGGGGCAGCCGCCCGGCGGCACAGCATGACGCAGCAGGCCCACGTTTTTTGAACCCACTTTGGCAGCTGGTTGAATCTGAAGGTGTTTTAGCAGCTGACGCTCTGTAGAATGTACGAAGGCACTCAGAGGCCGGAATTTGGAAACAGACTTGCCAGCCCACCAAGCATGTGTGCGGGACGCAAGCCCCTTGCAGGTCTCCCCCAGCACCTCTGTGTCTGGCTTCCCAAGCTTCAGCTTTCGAAATGTATCTACATCAAACAAGCCCTTCATGCTTGAAGCCATAACAGCAAAAAATGAACACGGCAGCCACCGATGATGGCCGGGCGACACCAGGGGGAAGCTGAGGGGAAGGAGGTGACACAGCTCGCAGTAGGAAAAGAGCGTGGCACATTGCAACATGGTAATGCCCCACTGGTATTCTGTTGGGCTTCCCCCACGGCCCTGCGCCTGGACATGTGAGCCGCGCCCCGCAGAGGTGTCCATGCAGGGGGAAGGATGCAGGAAATTTCGAACTTCCCATGGGCCCTTCTGGGTGCCACTGCAGTGCCGCCGGTGGCGGCGCCTTTCTGGGCAGGGCTGCTTCCGGGCCCCGCTGCTAGCTCAGACATAGAACCCTCTTGCAGGGGCACTGCTGGGGTGCGTGGCGGGTGCGAGGCGCATGCGCACATGCCCGCAGGCTTGCCAAACGCTGCCGCCTAGACGCCCGCTCCTCGGCACCCCTGTGGGCAGGCGGGGCGGCACCTGCGGGGCTGCCCCCGGGCTGCGCTTCTAGCTGAAACATGCACCCCACATGTACACGCATTGCTGGGGCATGTTGGTGGTTGGCGGCGCAGCAGGGCGCACGCGTGCATGCCTGTAAAGCATTCTGAACTGGCGAGGGTGGCTCCACTGCCTGTTCAGTGCGGAGCTGTTCTGTGCAGTGCCAGGCAGGCGCGGCCCACGGCCGAACTTGGACGCTGGAATGCCGCTCCAGGGCGCCGCGTTTACATGCTGCAGAGGGCGAGCTGGCTGGCGGCAGCGCAAGCAGTGGCGCTATCAGCGGCGCCAGTAGCAGCAGCAGCGGGCCCAACAGCAGCAGCAGCAGCAGCAGCAGCAGCAGCAAGACTCTTGCTGCGGAGCACAAGCCGGCTAGCGGCAGCGCCTGCAGCAGCGGGCGCAACAGCAGCAGTGCATGGAAACTGGAGGAGGCTGCCATGATGGCGGCAACCTATGCCAGTCTGGCAGAGACTGTGGCAGTCCTGGTGGAGCAGACGGTGCAGGCAGTGCAGGCAGAGAGGCTGGCAGCGGTGCAGGCAGTGCAGGCGGAGAAGCTGGTGGCGGTGGAGGCGCTCAAGCTGCAGCTGGCGGGCGCGGAGGCCAGGGCGGCGAGAGCGGAGGGCAGGGCGCAGAGTGCCAAGGCTACCTTGGCCGCCGAGGCGGCCGAGGCACAGCGCACTAAGAAGCAGCTGGAGCGCATGAAGAAGCAGATAAAGTCGCCTGCGGCGCATGCTTGACCTGCTTGCTGCCGGTGGGTGTGGGCAGGGAGAGGGTGGGGACCCCGGGTCGGGAGGTGAATGTGACGGCCCATCAGGCAGCGGGGAGGCAGACAGGCAGGCAGGCGGGTGCACGGGCGGGCGGGTTGTGGGCGTCACTTTCCTCTGCTCTACATATCGAGAGTGGCCCTCCTCGCATTCGCCCTCCCCTCGTGCAGAGAAAAAGCACTGAGTGCTCGGCTGACGAGAACAGCAGGCGGCGGCGGGGTGCCAGTGGGTGGGCTGGAAAATGGGCGGAGCAAATGACAGGCAGCGACAGAGGTCAGCAGCTGGTTGCCGTCATCGCTGGATGCTCGAATTCTTTATGTTCAGGGAAAAGCGATGCGTGGCTGGTTGAAGCTGTGCACCCACCCAATGCACTGGACTGTAGCTGTGCTTAACCTGGGCAACCGCTGCCTGCCAGCCCAGCACCTGCCGGCCGTCGCTACCACCTGCTCCACCCTGTTCTGCTGTAACGGGCGCTTGCTGCCTCACCCTGCCTGAGCGCTCGAGTGTCCGTCAGAGGTAACAAAAACTTTGGAGGAGCAGTGTAAGGGATAAGATGTCATCAGTACGGGCGGGACAGTAGAGCAGAGCAAAGAAGGCCTAGCAGGTGTGGTGTGGGTTGGTGGTCTCTTTTCCGTGTCCGGTGAGCAAGCTGCCTGCTGCCAATGAAGAAATTGATGGGCCGACTGTCCGCGAATCACATGAAAGAGACATACGGGGTAATCGCTGCCAACGCGCCAACCGGTCGGGACAGAGCACCCGCCGGCACGCCTGGGCACAGTTTGAGCTGAGACTGGAAGAGAGGCAGAGAGGGAGGGCGCCACCTCGGCGCCATGCTGCCGCTGGGATGCCGCAGCATGTCATTTGCTGCGTGGCGCCTCAGTCCTCCTTGGCCTTGCCCACTGGCGCGGGCCGGTTAACGATGTTGCGCCCAATGAACTTGAGCACCTGAGGCAGGGTGGAGCGGGCCCCAAGCACACCAAGGCCGGGTGAGAGGCAAAGACGGGTGGCAGAGGGAGACGAGTGCCGGCCCACTGCGCTGGATTCAACCGGGAAGCTCCTCATGCATCATCACCAACAGCCGCAGTACAAGTGTGCCCGCCTTCCTGCACACACCCTGCCCTGCGCCGCACCACCCACTCGTTCCAGGCTCCGACCCAACCCCAGGAAGCCCACCCATGCCAGCCCCCCCGCCCCAGCCGCCCCTCACCTCCTCCAGCAGGATGACGGGCAGCGAGTAGGCCAGCACCAGCAGGACCTCGTTCCATGAGAGGGGCACGATGGAGAAGATGTCGGCGAGGAAGGGGACGTACAGGATGACGGCGTGCAGGCCCAGGCTGACCGCCATGGCCACCAGCAGCCAGGGGTTGCGCCACACGGGCACCTGCAGCAGCGAGTTGTCCTCGGACAGCGCGTTGGCGGCGTTGCTGCGGCGCAGGCGGGAGGGGCACAGGGATGGTGCAGGAGTCAGCAGGGGGCGCCGCATGTGCCACATTGCACGGAGCAATGCGGGCGGGCGGCGTGACCGCTACCAGAAGCAGCAGCAACGACAAGAGGAGCGGCCCCATGCGGAGGTGTCACGCAGGCAAGCATGCGCTTGGCAAGCAGGCGCTGCGGCAGCCCGCCCATCCCGCCTCGCCACCCCTCCCACTCACAACATCTCGATGGCCACCAGCACGGAGAGCGAGAGGGTAGACGCCTTGGCCTTGCCCACGGTGAAGTAGTCGCAGGGGTCGTCAAAGGCAATGGTGCGGCTGCCAGCGGTGTAGTTGGAGGCCTGCAGAGGCGGCAGTGGGAGGGTGTGGTGAGCGCCGCCGGCAAGGATGGGCGGGCAGCTGTGGCAGCGCAGAGGAGCACCAGGGCAAGCAGAGCAGACTTGCAAGCGCCAGGCCTGACGGGCGTCCATGCCCTGCCCATAGGGGCTGCCACCCGAGCACTCGCCCCGCCCCCTTGCCTCGAAGCCCTTCCAGGTGGGGCACGCCTCCCAGTCGCGCAGCTGCGCAAAGGTGACGGGCGTGTGGCCGTCCTGGGAGAGGTCGATGCCCAGGAAGGAGGAGGAGGTGTACCAGGTGGCAAAGGAGCCCACGGTGGCAAAGCCCACGTAGCAGCCCACCACCTGCGGGGGGGGGCGGGGGGGGGGGGGGGCATGGGGGGGGGAGGGAGGGACCAGGGGGCAGGGGCTAGCGCTGCAGGAAGCGAGCAGCACACAGGGCAATCGCGGGCGGAGTGAGACAGCAGTGCTGCAATGAAGAATTGCCAAGGCCTGTATGATGAGGCAGCCCCTTGGACCCCTGCCAGCCCCCACGCTCACCAGCCAGCGGAACAGGATCCAGGGTGTGATGAAGTGGTCGTCGGCACGGCGGGGCGGCTTGGTCATGATGTCGGGGTCTGCAGGGGATGGGTGAGGTGGGGTGGGCTGGGCCGCAGGGGGGTGTCATAGTGCGGAGAGGGCATGGCAGTCACGCTGGCAAGAGGGCCACATGGCCAGGCAGCCAGCCTGCGGCAAATCCTGGATGACCACAGCATGCTGTGCTTGGCCCTGCGCAGCAGCGGCGCACCTGCGGGGTTGAAGCCCAGCGCGGTGGCTGGCGGCCCGTCGGTCACCAGGTTCACCCACAGCAGCTGCACGGGGATCAGGCCCTCTGGCAGGCCCAGGGCCGCAGCCAGGAAGATGGAGGCCACCTGCTCACAAGGAAGTGGGGGGCAGGTGGGGGCCAGGGGTGAGAACCAAAGAGGCGCATCAACTGCAACAAGGAGCCAGGGTGGGGAGCCGCTGCCAGGACAGCAGAGGCAGCAGGCAGGCTGCATGCCCATGACATACCAATGGGCATGAACAGCGTGCCACAGCTGGCTGCGTCCAAACCTGCAGCCCACAGCCCCAGCCCACCTCAGCCCCCCACCCACCTCTCCGATGTTGGAAGAGATCATGTAGCGGATGAAGGCCTTCATGTTGTTGTAGATTGCGCGGCCCTCCTCCACAGCAGCCACCACTGCACCAGGCAGGCAGGCAGGCAGGCAGGCGGCACTGTGTAAGTGCACCGAAGGCAGGCAACCACTGGGCAGAAGGCACACCTGCATAAGCGCCGAGCTGTCTGTTTGTGCCTGCCCACACACGCATAGCACCAGTAGCCACCTTCAGTGCACACACCTGTGGCAAAGTTGTCGTCTGCCAGGATCATGTCAGCCGCCTCCTTGGCCACCTCGGTGCCTGCAGGGTGGCGGCAGGGCGGTGGGGTGTCGGGGCAGGCCAGTGCGGCATGAGCCTCAGGCCCAGTAGTCCGCCTTTGCCGGTAGGAGGCACCCCCCGATGCAGCACCCCACCCCTAAGCTGCCGCTCAACCCCTGCAGAGCTCAGTTGCCTCACCCCTGGCTACCCTTCCCACCGCCCAGCCCAGCCCTCTGACCCACCTGTGATGCCCATGGCAACGCCAATGTCGGCCAGCTTCAGGGCGGGCGCATCGTTCACGCCGTCGCCCGTCATTGCCGTCACCTCGCCCATGTCCTTCAGCAGGCGCACAATGTCCTGCAAGCAGCACAGCGCAGAGCAGCGCAGGCAGTGTTCAAGGCGATGCACGGCTGCAGAGAAGACACCGGCACGGGCGGGGCAGATTTATGACCTGCATCCGCTCCCTGGCCTGCACCCTGCTGCAGTGCGCCCCGTGTGCTTGCCTGCTTGTGCCGCGGCTCAGCGCGAGAGAAGCAGAGGCCGCCGGGCTGCGACAGCACGCGGCGCCTCTCTGCAGTGCACATGCAAAGGCACGCCAGCAGCAAGTCAAGGGGCGAAATGTGACAGACTACAGCAGACGCCACACAGCACAACTAGCACAGGCCGTAAGGTCATCAACAGCAAAGCTCCTCCCAGCCTGCCAGCAGACAACCTGCAGCTTCCCTGCCCTACCCTACGCTGCCTGCCTGCCCTACCCCACCCACCCGACTCGGGCAGCGCAGCAAAGTCCATGCCGGTCATGGAGTTGCCGTTGATGGCCTGGGTCTCGTCAAACACGCCGATAGCGCGGCAGATGGCCTCAGCGGTCAGCTTGTTGTCCCCGGTGATCACAATCACGCGGATGCCCGCGGCGTGGCAGTCCTCGATTGCAGAGCGCACCTGCAGGGGGAGCAGACAGCAAGGAATGAGCAAAATGCGGGCATATATACAGCGGGAAGCGCACCTACAGCTGCAGGCAGGCAGGACCAGTGTGCAGATTGCACATCTGTAGCACTCCCCCACATTGCCAAGGCCCACGTGAGCACAGCCCGGCCCCCGCCCAGCCCCGCACAGCCAGCAGCGCCTTCCTTGCACCCAATGCAGCCCGCAGCCAACCAACCTCTGGGCGGGGTGGGTCCTGCAGGCCTGCCAGCCCCAGGAAGGTGAGGTCGCTCTCGATTGCAGAGTACTGGCTGGGGTCCGCCAGGCGCTTGTGCCCGCGGTGTGTGTCGGTGCCGTCGTAGTCCGCCAGGTCAGCACCCAGGTCGGTCTTGGCGGCAAACGCCAGCAGGCGCAGCGCGCGCCCTGCCATCTTGTCCAGCAGCCTGCAGGTCAGTCCAGGGCAGCCGGGTGAGAGTGGACGCGCTGTCCGGGAAGTCTAAGCGGCACATAGGCAGGCGCAGGCAGGAAGGGACACAAGACAGGGAAGGGCACATGCGCCTGCCTGCAAGCTGTAGCAGCACCCCAAAAGCCACAGCCGCGGCAGCAGCACCGCCCATACCAGCGCCGGCTGCATGCAGCACACTACTCCGACCGCATATGCCCTGTTGATGAGGTGCCCCACACGCTGCCGCCCGGGCTCACCCAAGCAGCTCCTCGCGAGCGCTCTTGTCCAGCGGCACCACGCTGCCGTCGCCCAGCATGACCTTGGTGCAGCGCTGCAGCACGCACTCGGCGGCGCCCTTCACATACAGCACATTGCTGCCGTTGGACCCGCCGCCGCCGCCCAGAAGGGTGGCCAGGCGGTTGGAGCGGCGCGGGGTGACGCCGGGCACCGCCGCGGCGTTGCCGTTGGACGCGGGGGAGCAGATGACGGACATGCTCTTCCTGCAGCCAGGAGAACAAAGCTGAGCCGTCCATCAACAAAGATGCTAGCGCGATGATGGGAAGGGAGCGCTGCGCACAGGATGCAGGGTCTTGCTGGCCACCGGCAGCACGCCAGCCACGCTAGGCAGGCCAGAGCGTGCCCACCTGAGCGCTGCCCTGACGGGGTTAGCATGGCAGCACACTGCAAGCTTCCCCCTGGCCCCACCTGTCGCGGTCAAACTCCAGGGTGGCCAGCTTGTTGTACTTGGCGGCGTGGTGCGCGCACGCGCCGGTGGGGTGCGCCTCCGGGTTCTCCAGGCGCTGCGCCACAATGCCCTTCTGCGCCGCCGCGCTGGCCACGCCCAGCTTCTCAGCCAGCACCAGCAGCGCCGCCTCGGTGGGCTGACCCACAGAGCGGTGGTGCCCCGCCTTGAACTCGATGCGAGCGTCGTTGCACAGCGCGCACGCCTCCGCCAGCGTCTGCAGGGGCGGGGCCAGGTGGTGTGGGTGAGAACAGGTTGCACAGGGCCTCGTGATTTGCTAGGGCATGCGTTAGGACAGCGGATGGGTGCCACGGTGCCCTCAGGCAAGCAGCTGCTGAACCCAGAGCACCCACCCGCCATTCTGCAGCACACGCCACACACACACGCCATTCTGTGCCCACCCACCTCCAGGTTGCGGTCCAGGCCTGCCAGGTTCTGCACGGAGCCGCCGTCAGGGTCGTAGGTCGAGCCCGTCACCTCCCACTGCTCCAGCTGCGACAGCGACCGCCCAAAGGCCGCCAGCTGCACCGCCGACATCTGGTTGGTGGTCAGCGTGCCGGTCTTGTCAGAGCAGATGACTGCAAGGAGGAGGGAAAGCGGAGTGAGCAAACGTGGGTGGGGCAGGGGAAGCACGGCCAAGTAGCATGGAGCCCTCCTTGAGAGAGCGGGATGGCTGCAGCTTGGCGCCCCTTTGCCACACGTGTGTGCGGGCCAGCCCACCCTGTGCCGAGCCGCTCTGCAACCAGGCAGTAGCAGCGCCCCACCTGTGGTGCAGCCCAGGGTCTCCACGCTGGGCAGCTGGCGGACGATGGCGTTGCGCTTGGCCATCTTGCGGGTGCCCAGAGCCAGGCAGGTGGTGATCACAGCAGGCAGGCCCTCAGGGATTGCCGCCACGGCCAGCGCCACAGCCACCTGCAGCAGGCACAGCAGGCGCAGGTCGGAAGGCTTAGCAGCGCGTCCACCTTCCGGAAACAGTGGCTGTACAGCCATACAGCTGCTGCACTGCTCACTCTCTGTGACTAATCTCCCCTTCCTGGGCCAGCACCCGGCATGCATGCGCTAATCTCCCCTTCCTGGGCCAGCACCGGCCCTGGTGTGCTTCACTCTTCCCGCACCTTGAAGTAGAAGGTGGCTTTGCTAACGGAGAACTCCACGGTGGAGAAGTCAGGGATCCAGGTGCTGCCGGCCACCGGCTTCCAAGACAGGAAGTGCTTGTAGTTGATGAGCCACACTGCCAGGGGGGAGAAATGGAGGTGGAGAACTGTGGTGAGTGACAGTGCTTGCATGCAGGGCCAGGAACCTGTGCACACCACCTGCCGTCCTGTAGAAAGACTGCCCTGCCCTGCTCGTCCCCGGCTGCCTACTCCTAACCTCTCCCCACGCTCCCCCCACATGCTGCAGCGCAGACCCTGCCCAGGATGCCCCACCTGCGATGCAGATGTAGAGGATGACCTTGGCCAGCGCCTCGCCAAACTCGTCCAGCTTCTTCTTCAGCGGCGTGTCGCTCTCCTCCTCGGCTGCCTCCTGCAGGGGCAAGCAGGGGCAGGACGGGGAAGCGGGCGGCAGGTTGACCAGCAGCAGCCAGGAGCAGGGAACAACAACAGCTGGGCGCGTCAAAACGCAGGCTGGGCGGCGGCAGGCCTGGCAGCGCTGCAGGAGCGGTGCAGCGCCTGACCTGGATCTGCTCCTGGATCTTGCCAATCTCGGTGTCCATGCCGATGCTGTTCACCACGCCGATGCACGCGCCCGATGCGATGCCCGTGCCCGCAAACAGCATGTTCTCCTTGGCCTGCAGGCGGGAAAACAAGCAGGCAGGCAGGCAGGCAGGCTGGAGTGAGAATCACAGGCTCCCTGGGGCTCGTACAAAGCGCCTGCAGGGCACCGACCCACATATGTGACACAAGGCAACTCATATACTTGGGTAGGCGCGGGTCCTCCCATGCGCTGCTGCCAGCACCCATCAACGTGCCTGCCCCCCTGCCATGCACTCCCCCTCACCTGCAGCTCACACTCCTCGCGGTCCACGGGCGCCGCCGTCTTGGCGACCGCCACCGACTCGCCCGTGAGCGCTGCCTGCTCCACGCGCAGCACAGCCGTCTTCAGCTGCACCACGCGGATGTCGGCAGGCACCTTGTCGCCAGTGTGGATCTCCACAATGTCGCCCGGCAGCAGCTCACGCGCAGGCAGGTCGGAGATCTGGGGGTTTGGGGTTGGGAGAGGAAGGGGTGATGCAAGGCATGTGTTTACGTCTTTGTTCGAACGTGGGTGCTGGCGCGCGGGAGGCAGCAGGCTGGCAGGGCGGCAAATGGGCGCAGCGGTGGGCAGTGGGGAACTGGCGGCCCTGAATGCTGCGCAGCACCCAGATCCGACACTGCCCTCCTCCAGTCCTGATGCACTGGCAATACAGAATGGCCCTCCCCTGCAGCTTGTGCCATCCAACCTCCCCACACACTGCTCACCAGCTGGCCGTCACGAAAGACCTTGGCCGTCTCAGCCGTCATCTCCTTGAGCGCCTCTAGCGCATTCTCAGCATTGCTCTCCTGCCACACGCCCACCGCCGCGTTGAGCACCAGGATGAGCACGATGACCAGCGGCTCGATGAAGGCGCGCACGCCCTCAGTCTCTGCCTCGCCCTCAAACAAGGCCAGCCCAAAGGAGACGGCCGCCGCAAGCAGGAGGATCTGCGGGGCGAGCGGGGGGCAGGGGCGGTCGTGAAGCTGGGCGAGGCAAGAAGGCGGGGACGATGGGACACACACGCGGTGGCGGCCTTGCAAGCAACTCCTGGCCATCCAAGCCAGCACCCACAGCTCCACTCTGCGCCTGCATCCCCAAACAACCAGACATGCAGCAAGGAAGGGCGGCTGGCGGCCCGTTTCTGATTGGAACCTGGCGGGGTGCCGCAACCTGCGGTTGGCGGCAGGCGCCGCCGCTGCGCGGAATGTGCCCCCGCCGGCCCTCACACCTTCACCAGGGTGTCATCAAACTGCTCCAGAATCAAACTCCAGATGGAAGGGCCCGCCTGCTTCTTCAGCTCGTTCCAACCAGCCTCTTCGCGCCGCTTCTCCACCTCCGCCGAGCTCAGCCCCTTCACCACAGTAACTCCATGTTTGGCCAGCACCTCCTCCGCGGGAAGGGCCCAGGCGGGCACAACTGGCGCCATCGACAGCCGATCACCAAGCGGACAACTTGTTGACGGGCGGCCGCGGGGCCAGGTGATAGGGCAATTGGCTACGACCCGGCTGTGGAAATTAGATCAAACATGCAAGCAGAAGAGGGTGAACTGCCTGCATGTGAGCCGGGGCAGCGTGCTGCGCTCTTAGTGGTGACTTGAGCGGCATCCCCACCTCCACCGGCCTCTGCGAATTTTTGATTTGGGAGCGGGTGCGCCGTTGATCAGGTTTGTTTCATCACAGTAGCCGTAGCCCCCCTTGGCCGCTTGTCCCCATCGCCGCCATCACGCTCACACGCGGCCATCACGCTGCCCCGCAGGTCCAGGGAGCATCACAACGCCACCATGTCCAGCGAGGACCACTTCCTGTTCACCTCTGGTGCGCAGCGTAGCAGTTGGCAGGCCGCTGGGTGCTTCAGCCCTGAGGGGCATCGTCGCAGCCCTGGCCCGGAAACTGCTGCCTGTCCGTACGGCAGAGCAACCGCCTGCAATGCGCCGGCGGAGCGGCCCCGGGGCCAGCCAGCAAATTCAAGCATCCTGTGCGCCGCCGCCTGCCGCCAGCGGGGGCCACCGCGAGCCCTTGCACCCGCCTGCTCTTGCAAGCAGCGCTCAATGCTGGCACTGATTCCTCTGACTGTTCCCCCAATTGCAAGCCTCTTACCCGCTGTGCCCCGTGTCTGCGCTGTCGCCTTGCAGAGTCGGTCAACGAGGGCCACCCCGACAAGGTGCGCCGCCAGCTTGCAGCCCCACTGCATTTGCCAGCACAGCGGCGGGCGGCATGCGTGCGTTGCCTGGCTACCAGCAGCGGGCTTGCACAGCACCCAGCCACAGCGCGCAAGCCCATCCTGCGACTCCCCCCATACCCCCTGGTGCTGATTGATTTCCCGCCCAGCACCCATCAGCGATCGACGTCAACGTGCTACTTCCAGCC
Organism: Micractinium sp. NFX-FRZ; assembly: GCA_029339195.1. Taxonomy (NCBI): domain Eukaryota; kingdom Viridiplantae; phylum Chlorophyta; class Trebouxiophyceae; order Chlorellales; family Chlorellaceae; genus Micractinium; species Micractinium sp. NFX-FRZ. The sequence goes on from JAPTJF010000011.1 coordinate 304,545, forward strand.
CCGCTCACGCCTCCCCCCCGCCCTCCCTCGCCCCTTCCTGTCCTTCCCGCCTGCAGCTCTGCGACCAGGTGTCCGATGCCATCCTGGATGCCTGCCTGGAGCAGGACCCCGAGTCCAAGGTGGCCTGCGAGACTGCCACCAAGACCAACATGGTGAGGCCAGGCACAGTGCACAGGGCTTGCTCGGTGGCGCTGAGCAGGGGCCAGCGGCGCGCCCGTGCACTTGCGTTTGAAATTTGGCAACCATTATGGCAAGCGCAGCGCGTGTGCCTCGATGCAAGGCCACAGGATGCGCCTCCCGCCCAAAGGCTGCCCCGCCACCCTTCCCTCGGTGACTGCCATCTCGCCCCCTCCCGCCGCCTTCCTTCCTGTGCTCTTCCCCTTGCCTGCCCCCCAGGTGATGGTGTTTGGTGAGATCACCACCAGCGCCAAGGTGGACTACGAGGCGGTGGTGCGCAAGACCTGCCGCGACATTGGCTTCATCTCCGACGACGTGGGCCTGGACGCGGACAAGTGCAAGGTGCTGGTGCACATTGAGGAGCAGAGCCCCGACATTGGGCAGGGCGTGCACGGCATGGGCACCAAGACCCTGGAGGAGATCGGCGCCGGTGACCAGGTGGGCAGGCGGAAAGCGCCGAGGGGGGTGGTGGTGGGTGAGGGGCGGGCACCCAAGACCCGGGGGGGAGGAACAACGCCGGCAACCAGGCGGTCCTGTGTAAACGTGTGGGGAGGGGGTTAGTTGTGAGGCGGGCTGCATTCGGCAAGAGGAGATGCAAGGTGCTGCTGGCAACCGGCATTACCAAAGAGATAGGGGGTGTAGGGGCGTCTGGCATGTTTGCCGGGCTGCCAGCCAGCCAGCAGTGTGCCCCTTGCATTGAGGGTGCTGCCAGTCTGCAGTGTCATTTCCAGCCGCATGCCCCACCCTTGTGCCTTGGCCCCACCTCGCTCTGCACCCGCCCCCGCCTCCCTTCAGGGCCACATGTTTGGCTATGCCACCGACGAGACCCCCGAGCTGATGCCCCTCACCCACGTGCTGGCCACCCAGCTGGGCTACAAGCTCACCGAGGTGGGTGCTGAGCGTGCAACTGTTTGGGGTGTTTAAAGTGTAACTGGCCACCAGGCGGCGCGCGGGGAACAAAGTCTGCTGCATTCGAGGCAGCAGCTGGAAGGAACCTGCACCCACCTGACCTTGCCACCAACTGCGCTTGCCGCGTCCTGCCCCCCGCCTCCTCCCCTCCTCCCCCGCCCCGCAGGTGCGCAAGAACGGCACCTGCGGCTGGCTGCGCCCCGACGGCAAGACCCAGGTGACTGTGGAGTACAAGAAGGAGAACGGCGCCGTGGTGCCCCTGCGCGTGCACACCATCCTCATCTCCACCCAGCACTCCCCCGACGTGTCCAACGACAAGATCAAGGAGGACCTGATGGAGCACGTCATCAAGCCCGTGGTGAGTGGCAGGGGCAGCACAGGCGGGGTGGTGCGTATAGCTTGGAGCACGTCGTCAAGCCCGTAGCGTGACGGGACGCGTGCAGCGTAGCAGAGGCGGGAAAGTGCTTTGCTAGCAAAGGGCGGTGCCATGGGGTGAGGGTGGGAGGATAAGATGAAAGGTGGCCAAGGTGGTGTGCTGGAGGGGCAGGGGGGAGGCCGGGAAGCGGAGAAAGGACACTCTTCCCACATAGGGTGGCTGCCTACCCGCTGCAGCCCCCTGCTGGCCCCACGCGCTCTTTTCATGCCTCGCTCAAACACATTTCTCTCGCCCCGCAGGCGTGCAGCACCTGCTGGCCAGCCACCCCTGGGCCTGTGCCCCACCAAACTCTTTCCCTCCCTCGCCTCCTCCCTCCCTGCGTGCAGGTGCCCGAGAAGTACCTGGACGACAAGACCATCTTCCACCTGAACCCCTCTGGCCGCTTCGTCATCGGCGGCCCCCACGGCGATGCCGGCCTCACCGGCCGCAAGATCATCATTGACACCTACGGCGGCTGGGGCGCGCACGGCGGCGGCGCCTTCTCCGGCAAGGTGGGTGCGCGACTGATTGAATGCTTTCACAGCTGAACAGGTGTCAAGTACAGTGTAGCTAACGAGGGGAGGGGTTGAGAGACAGGCTGGGCTGCTTTGCTAGCAGCAGGTGGCAAGCTGTGAGGGTGCAGGGCCGATGCATGAGGGTGAGCGCTGACAAGACCCCAATGCATGTGTTTTCTGTGCCTCGTTCTTCTCCTCCCTCCTGCCCCTGCGCCATGCATTTCCGCACACCCCTGCTGGCACCCCTTGCGCCCCTCTCACCCTCCTCTGCCCCTGCTCTCCCCCCTCCCCCTCCCCCCTCGCAGGACCCCACCAAGGTGGACCGCTCCGGCGCCTACATCGCCCGCCAGGCTGCCAAGTCTGTGGTGGCGGCCGGCCTGGCGCGCCGCTGCCTGGTGCAGGTGTCGTACGCCATTGGCGTGCCCGAGCCCCTCTCCGTGTTTGTCGACTCCTACGGCACCGGCAAGATCCCCGACTCGCAGATCCTGGCCAAGGGTGAGCCACAACGCAGCACAGCAGGGCACAGCGCAGCACAGCAGGGTGCTTCTGCATGGTCCTGTGACGGTGTTTGTAGTGCATGGAGGGTGTGTGCATGCCAGAGGGCAGAAGCACCGGCTTGGCGAGAATTCGGAGGGTGAGCGGGGTGCGTCTCACAAGGGCAGCCAGGGCGAGAGGAGCCGGCCGTGCGGGAGGGAAATCAGGGGAGAGGAGCCAGGGGTCGGGGGCCAGGCACAGCAAAGAGGGAGGCCTCTCAGATTGAGTGGGTGGGAAGGGGGGCCCTGGCGTGCATGGCTCTCGACACCTCCCTCTCTCTCATGTGCCTTGCCTTCCGGCCCGCGCCCTGGCTTGCAGTCCAGGCCACCTTCGACTTCCGCCCCGGCATGATGGGCAAGGCTCTGGACCTGAAGCGCGGCGGCGACCGGTGAGTGCCTCCCTGCTGCGTCTTGCTGGGGTCGCCTTGCATCTCAGCATCTGGCTGCATGCTACCTGAAGTGTGGTTGGGATTGACCGTTAGAGATGCGCTGTCTGCGGCTCTGCGCGATGCCTGCCGTGCCGGCCCCGGCACCTCACCCACCCACCCACCGCCGCCCCCTTCCTCGCCTCCCGTGCAGCTACATCCACACCGCGGCGTACGGCCACTTTGGCCGCGCCGACCGCCCCGACGTGTTCACGTGGGAGAAGGTGCTGCCCCTGAAGGATGCATAGAGCGGCGGCCCCCGTGCGGCCCACTCCTGTGAAGCCTCTGTGCGGACAGCGCCCATCCTCGTGCACCAGCCCCGCAGACACCTGCCACCACACACCTCTTGCCCGCTCCCTTGATTCTGACTCGCTGCTGCTGCTCCATTTTTATGTCCCCCCCGCTTCTGAATCCGACCCCATGACAGCTCATAGCTCAGGCTCCTTTTGTTCCTAGGTACCGTGTGGCAAAGAGTGCCCCCGGAGGGAGAGCAGAGGCAGGGGAGGGGAGAGGCAGGCATGCAGGCCACACAGGCACGTGGCGCCTGCGCATGTTGAATGAGGGCGGTTCGCTGCCGGGCGCTGGTTCAGCATCGGGAAATGGTGACAGGTTGCCATTTCAGCAAATTGCGGCAATACAAGCCTTGAAGGAGTCAGCCCTTGAAGTGGGGTTGGGACGTCGACGATGTGAGGGTGGGTGCCGCCCGCCCGCTGGCGGCGCTGCGCTGCGGCAGCAGTGTCTCATCTTGGCGTGTTTGCTCTGCTGTTAATCTTTGATGCCGCCGTAGCATTACATTACTTCCACAGGAGGTGAGCGGGCGCCCAACAGGTGGGCAGACGTGCCAAGGGTGTTGTGGGAAATTGCCCATTAACATGAAACGTGCCTCCATCAGTTGGCCTGGTTACGCAGGATGTCGGCTGCCGGAAGAGAGGAAGGGGAAGGGGCGCTCTGCGGTCAGGGCACCTCTTCTAGCTGCACCGCTACCGCCTCTCTGTGCCTGCACTTGGGCTGCCAGGAGGGCCATTCCCCCTCCTCTGACGCTGTTGCGCAAGCATGGTCGCCTAGGGTGATCAGCGCAGGGCTGGGGACACAAGGAGGAGCAGGGTGCCCAGTTTGACATGGGCACAGGTGCAGAAGCAGGGGTAGGTGCATCTCATCATGCCTTCCGCCGCTGCCGCCTGCTGCTGCCTGCTGCCGCCACCGCCTCCCCAGGCTGCTTGCCTGCCGCTGTTTCTGCTGCTGCTGCTGCTGCTGCTGCTGCTGCTGCAGGTTGGGTCCCCTTCTTTGCTGACCCTGCTGCACCCTGCTTCCTCTTCTTCGATGCTGCCTTGGCCGGCCCTGGCTGCCTTGGGCCGGTCCCCACAGCCGCCGGCGCAGCCGCGCGCCCTGCCCCCTGCCCAGGCGGCGGTGCCTCTGCTGCCACCTGCCGTAGAAAGCGCTGTGCAGCTGCACACACCTCCTGCAGCGCTGCCTCGCTGCTACTAGCCCCTTCCTTGCCAGAGATGCGCAGCCCATGGTCCCCGCCCTCCACGCTGTGCTGCTCCCAGCGTGGGCTCAGCATGCGCGCCAGCGCTGCATCCCACAGCGCCTGCTGGCTGAATGGATCGCGGCTGCCTCGGACCAGGAGGGCTGGCACAGGCAGCTGCGTGAGCAGCGCGTCACGCAGCTGCTCTGGTTTGCCCGGCGGGTGGAGGGGGTAAGAGAAGAGCATGCAGGCCAGGATGGGGGGCAGCAGCATCTCCGCACCCTCCTGCTGCTGCCCCTCCTGCTCGCCATGCTGCTGCCGCTGCTGGGCTGACTGGGCGGCGAGAGTGCAGGCGACGCGTGCTCCCATCGAGTGTCCTGCCAGCACAAACCCCCGAGCTGAGCCCAGGCCAGGCAAGCTGGCGGCCTGTGCCAGCGCAGCCTGCACCAGGGGGCAGAGGAAGTGGGGTGGGCACTATGTGTTGGGGCATGGGTCGCACCAGCCAGGCGGGCACCACCCACAAATGCACTGCAGGCTGTGTTTCCATGAGCAGTGCTTGCCCACCTGAACTACCGCCACCCGATGCTCCAGGTTGCTGCCGCGCGTGGTCAGTCGCAGGCAAGGGAAGCCTGCTGCAGCGACGGCTGCCGCCAGGGTGGGGAGGGTGCCCGTGTTGAGGTCGCCGCTGGCGCCGTGCAGCAGGCAGACAGCCAGGCGGGCCCCCGCCCCACGAGCCTCATCGCAACACCATGTAACAGACTTCTCTTTGCCTTTGATCACCACAGAGAGCTGCCCGGTGTGCTGGCGCGCCACGGTATGGACACAGCGGGTACGTTGTTAACAAGTGTCAGCTGCAGGCTCGTTCGACAAGTGTCAGCTGCAGGTTCGCTCGAGATTGGTCGGGTCAGGAGCCGCCTCGCTGGCATTATGGATCGGCGTCTCTCTCAGCTGATCTGAGGCGGTTCGGGACGTCCCCAAGCACCGAAACCTCGGCTCTCAAGCTGCTGCAGCTGCCCAGCCGGGTGACGGTCTACCTCTACCTGCGCAGTGCGCTGGCGCGGCGCTCAGTCGCCCAAGCTCAAAGCGGCTGCAGCGGCGATCAGCTTTTCTGGCGTTCACACAAATTACGGGTTGAATCCAACTGGGCGTTGAATGCTCTTGCGCACCATGAGGGCGCTGTCGAGGCCTCTGTTCACCACTGCCAGTGCTGCAGCAGGCGAGCCTGCGCCTCGTTCACGAGCGACCCGTAGGTGAGAAGGCGAGGCGGGGAGCTCGGAGGAGGTCAGGAGCCCTGGGCAACAAACCCTGCAAACGATCCAGCGTTCAAAGGTGCAGCCTTTTCGAGTCCTCGCTGTCCCTGACGCCCCCCTGCACCTGTAGCCGCGTGCCCAAGGGGGCCAGGCGCCGCAGCCCGGAGCGGGCGCTGAGCAGCAGCGCAGCGGCGGCGCAGGTGGCGGCGCAGGCGCCAACGGCAGAGCAGCAGGTAGGCAGCTGCTCAGTGCAATCGTGCAAAGTGACATCCTTCTTGCAGCACCTTGATGTTTCTTGTAGCATCTGCTGACAGTACGCACTTGTTTGGGTCCTGCCCACCCCATCCCACCCCTGCAGCAGCACCAGGAGCACTCGCATCTGCGGATGCTCAGCCGCTACCGTGCGCTGCTGCTGGATTCCACCTACCGGCCGGTGGGCGTGGCCAACTGGCAGCGGTGAGCTGCGCCCGTGCTGGCCGGCATTGTACCTTGTCCTGCTGCTCGGCATGCAGCGGTGCTGCCTGCGATGCATGCTGCTGTGCCGCACTTCCCTGACCTGACGACTGCCAGCTTGCCTCACAATGTCATCCCTCGCCACCCTGGCCCACCCCCTGCAGCGCCATCTGCCTGGATCTGATGGAGAAGGCCGAGGTGCTGGAGTATTACGAGGATGCCAGCGTGCGCAGCACACAGCTGGAGTGAGTTGCCTGCCTCTACGTGTTGTCGGATGAGCCTGTTGCTGTGTGTTGTGAACATGTATGCACGGGCCGCTGTCAGGCAAACGTGTCACGAGGATGCCTAGCGTGTGCAGCACAGCACAGACCTGGAGTGTGCGACGGCACCAGCCCCGAGCGCCAATGCTGCCACCAGCTCTCCTGTGCAGCCGCAGCCACACCTCATGCTGCCCTGCCCTGGCGCACGTTGAACACCAGCCAGCCTGCCCGCCATCCCCACCGTCACCTCCGCACTGTCACGCTCCCCTCCCCTCCGCCCTTGCCACCGGCGCCGCCCTGCTGCCGCTGCTGCTGCAGGTACTTCCTGCCCGCTGTGCTGCGCGTGCGCCGGCACCGCCCCACCCACAGCAAGCCCATGCGGGTCACGCTCAACCGCGCCAACATCCTGCTGCGGGACCAGTACAGGTACTACACGTCGGTCAAAACAAATTGTGGTACACGCACTGATGTGTCCCTATCAGACTCTGGTGGTGGGACACGCGCATATCTACGTGCGTTGTCCTGTTGCGCAACCGCCGCCTGCCGGGCCCCTCCTCCCCCCCTCATCCTCTGCTCTGCTCCTGCGTGCCCCACATTGCAGCTGCCAGTACTGCGGCTCTGGCCGCAACCTGACCATCGACCATGTGAAGGCGCAGGTGCGAGCGGGACGCAGCCGCAACCAGAGGCACGCTGTGTTTAGTTGGGGCTGGACTGTCGGGAGGGGCTGCCTGCCTGCCTGCCTGCCTGCCTGCCATGTGAACGCTGCTGACAGCGCTTTGGTCGGCCCCGCACGCAGCGCACCATCCTGTGCGGATTCGCGGCCCCGCCTGCCGCCTGCGTGCTGTGGCATGCCCGCCCGATTGATCGATCGACCCTGCTGGCTGGGGCCCTTCTGCCAGCCCACCACCTGCTGCAGGCGCCTCTGCCCCGCCCGCGGCCCTCGTTCCCGCCTCACTGTGCCCTCACATGTTCCGCCCCCGCACCGCCCCTGCAGTCCAAGGGCGGCGGCAACAACTGGGAGAACCTGGTGGCATGCTGTGCCTCGTGCAACAGCCGCAAGGGGGACAAGAGCCTGGAGCAGCTGCGGTGGAAGCTGAGGCAGCAGCCCAAGGAGCCCAGCCCGCACGAGATGGAGGTGCGCTGCGCCCGCTGCGCTGCGCCGTGCCGCGCTGCGCTGTGCTGTGCTGTTGAAGGCTGCCCGGGGCAGCAGGCCAAGGGGCCGAGGCAGCAGGATGTGGAGGTGCGCTGTGCCTGCTGTGCCGATGTCAACCTGTGCCGACTCTCTCTGTCCGGTCCTCCGGCGAGGCTGGCCACCTACTGCTGCGGCGTGCTGTGCTGGTCGAGTGTCTCCTGGGGCAGCAGCCTAAGGAACCGTGCTTGCACGAGGTGGAGCCTGCTCGCCACCCCGTGCTCCTGCTTCCCTCCCGGCTCCTGCCCTCCCTGGCCCTCCCAGCAGTTCCTGCCGGCCACCTACACTGCGCACCCCCTGCCCCTGCTCACCACACCCTGCCCCCGCCCCTCTTCCTGCCCTCCCCGCAGTTCCTGCTGGCCAACGCGCTGGGCACTGCGGTCACCCCCGACAGCATGCCGCGCGAGTGGAGCAACTACATCCTGCCGTTTGCGCGCAAGAGGAAGGCGCAGGCGCAGGCGCAGGCGGGGCACCCGCAGGACGCCAGCTAGAGCACAGGCTGCCCCTCGCATGTAGCCTGCGTGGCTGGCAGGCGCAACGCCTGCGCCCTACCCGCAGCCGTGCATTGTAGGCAAGGTACCCCCAGCCCTTCTCACAGCAGCAGCAGCAGCAGCAGCAGCAGCACCGCTAGGCCGCTAGCTTGGTTGACAGCCTGGCGCCCGCTCCCCCGGGTGGCCACAGGCTGCCCGGGGCTCTCACGCGGGCTGCCTCAGGCGCCCCGCTTCCGCCCGGGGACATCTCATACACTCTTGCCATCTAATTCCGCCCCGAACCCATTTTGTTCCCCCGGCACTCGGTGCCCGCCCGCCTTCAGGGCAGCGTGCTCCTCGCCCACGAGGCAGTGTGGCCAGTCAGCCCCCAAGGCGCAGGCGCACCCCGCGCTCCCCCCTGTATTTCGTCCCAAACTCTCTCTCTCTCTCTCTGCCTGCCTGCATTCCCACCAGCACCCGCGCCCTGTGCCCCTCCCACGCGCCCGGCCCACGACCCCACCCTGACACCGACACTGCAAATCCAGACACCACCCCCAAACGCCTGATGCCCTGCCGCCGCACCGCCGCCTCCTGCTGCAGCGCTGCGCCGCACTGCCCACCCTCTTTTGTTTGCTCCCCACAGGGTAGCGCCTTTCTGTACCCTACCCCAACACACGGCCGGGACCCTTTGAGCCCTCAACCCTTCTCTCCCTTGTGCCCTCATCATCCACCTCAGCCCTGCACCCTCCCGCCACCCGGTGCCCTGTTTGCATCGCGTGTGCGGCCCTTTTGTTGTATGAAACATTTCGTGCTGCCATTGTGCCCCCACCCGCTTTTGTTGTGCGCTACCCGCCACCTGTACCAACCCCCCGAGCATCACCACACCTGTAAACCCTGTCCAAATTCGAAGCAGCGGTCGCAAGGAGCTTCGATTGTCGGTCTGTGAGCTGCAAAGCGCTTACATACTAGTTGGGGTGGTGGGCCCAGAAATTCAACGTGTGATCAGATTTGATTGAGTGACACCCATTTGGGTGCGCCGAGGCCGCAGCGCCCGCGCATGAAATGGCGAGGAGGAGGGGGCGCAGGCTGCTGGGGGAGGGGTCGGGTGCGGGGAAAAGGACTCTGAATGGGCGGGTGCTGCGGCTGCCGCTGCTGAGTAGTATACACGGGGGACGGGGGGGGGTGGGGCTGGTGCTTGTTGCAAGGCCCGCAAAGCCCCGGTTGCCATTTGTCGCCTCATGCCTCCTTCTCCTCCCCCTGTTTTGCCTCTGCCTGCATCTCGTCCCTGCGGGTGGTAGGGGCGCACAGAGGGCAGGGAAAGGTCAGCGAGAGGGAGCAGGACCACAGCATGCACAGCGCGCACAGAGAGAGGCACCAGGGGTGATGGCCCCGCCCGCTCCGCCCGCTGTGTGTGTGGGAGGCGCCACTCCAGAAGCAGTGGCACAAGGGACCGCCCGCAACGCGCGCCACCAAGCCAGGCGGCGGCAAGGCAGGGGCCAGGGCGTGCTGCTCACCAGTTGCGCCCCATGAGCGGGTCGATCTTCTTGCCAAGGATGTGGCCGCTGGGGCCGCGCCAGTTGTTGCTGCCAAGGTTGTACCCCCAGTCGCTCTGCCAGTGGCGCAGGAGGGGGGCGGGGGCGAAGGGGTGAGCGAGCGCCAGTGGGGGCAGGCAGGGGAGGGTGGCCAGGAAGGGGGCCCGGGAGGGGAGGGCACGCTTCCGTAGGGCACCAAAAAGCTGGACGGCATGGTGGCATTCCCTTCCTGAACAGGACGTCGGCGAGTGCTGGTCAAGTGGGCCTGCCCTCCCTTGCACCTCTTCCCACTCCCACACAGACCTGGGTCTCAACGCGCACGACATCGCTGACGGGGCGGCACATGCACAGCATGGTGAGGCCGCTCTCCACCTCGTCATCCGTCAGCACAAACGACAGGTCAGCAATCTGCGGGGGGTGGCGGGAGCAGGGGCAGGGGCGAAGGCAGAGGGTGGGTGCAAGTGAGTAGGGCAGGGGCAGGGGCGGGGGCGCATAGGGAGGGCAGGTCGAGGGTCATACAACCCCTCATCACCAGTGTAACCAGTGTGCTCTGTGCATTGCTGGGCAACACACGAGCGTCGTGGCTCCAGGTGGGCCTGCCTCATTGACGCACCACCAGCCAATGGCAGGCGCCACCTCCCGCAGCACCCCGCCGCTGTGCAGCAGCCCCAGCTGCGCCGCACCTCCCCCTGTCACTGCCCCTGTCACTGCCGCCCCGCCCATGCGATCGGGGGGCGTCAAGAAGAGACATATCATCAGTCTCCCTAGGCACCCGCACGCTGCCCCCACCCATCCACCCCCCACCCCCAAGCGCCTGCCAACGCCGCCCCTCGGTTGCCTCACGTCGCTGTGGTCCACCTCCCCCTCCGCGATGCGCCCCACACAGCAGCCGCAGATGCCGCCCTTGCAGGTGAAGGGCAGCTCCAGCCCTGCCTCCAGGCCGGCATCCAGAATGTAGCCGCCCTGCAGGGCACAGCGCACGCAGCAGGGCACTTGAGCCAGGTTTGTGAAAAGCGTGCCAGGAGCTGTGAGCGCGCAACAGACGTGCCCGGACCTCGCGCTCAGATTGCAGCCGCCCTGTGGGCAAACAGTTGTGCACTTGATATGCTGGTGTGGCACATGGGGTGGGTGGGTGGGAGGGCAGCCACGGGCAGGCAGGCGTGGGGGCGCTGCAGGAGGGTGGGGGGGGCAGCGCCGGTGTGCCTCCTGCGGGGCGGCACACGGCTGCTGTGCGCAAGCAGTGCCCCCGCCGCACAATCATGGTACACGACAGAGGGCATGCGTAATACAAGCTTCCGCAAGTGTTCTCCACTCAGGCTTGTTCTCCACTTTCATGCTTTCCCTTGCTACCGCTCGCGCCACCGCAGCCCACACCCTTCCGCATCACCGCCCAGCCAGCGGAACCCCCGACCACCTGCCCCGCACACCGCAGCCAGAACCCTCTGTCAGTCACTTCCTGCCTGCATGCAACGCGCAACCGCTCTGCAAAGGTTGACAAGCGGGCCACCGCATAAACACAAGCCTGATGCCCGACTGCCCATGCTGCCCCCCGCCGGTGCCCCCTGCCCACCTTGGGGCACTCCACGGAGACCTCGGCGCCGTTGGCTCCCAGGAAGACAACGGTGGAGGTGCCCTCAATCTGGTCCTTCATGTCCCGCCGCTCGCTGATCTTGTCACGGCAGAAGCCCACGTCGGCGCGCACGGCCACGCCACCGCGCCGCTGCTGCCGCGCCGCCGCCGCTGCTTGCCGCTGCTGCGCTGGCCGCGCCGCCGCTGCGCCACTGAAGGTTGCCTGTCGGGAGCTGAGAGCCTGCATCCTTCTGGGGAGGCTGCCTGTGCCGGGAGGAGGGGGGTGAAAAAAAGCTTGGAGGTGCGAGATGTGGCCCTGGCTCGCTCCAGACAGCTACTGGCAGTATCAAGAAAGCGAAGAGGATAAGCAGGGAGGCAGAGGAAGCAAGAAGCAGTGGGTGACACTGCGGATGGAGTGCCGCGCTGGCAGCGATTTAGCTCCTCCAATTGGGGCCGTGGCTGGCCATCATTGCCATTGGGAGTCTCGAGGTTCTAATATCCGCATCTACAGCCGCCGGCATCACTCGCCAACCCCACGCACGTTCCCCACCTTACAGCAGCGCCTGCACATTGCCTGGTCCGGCCCACCAACCAGAAAGAACCAGCCATGCACGCCATCGCCGCAGCTGCAGCCGTGAGGCCGTGCGCACTGGCCGCCCGGCCGGCCGCCGGCGGCGCCGCCCGTGCCCGCCCCGCCCAGCGGGCGCCGATGCACGTTGTGCGGGCTCAGTCCGATGAGGATAAGGCGGCGCAGCAGCTTAAGGCCGCCCTGGAGCAGGTTCAGTCCAACCCCGAGGTGGGCTTGACACCAACAACACTGCCGCTGTGCTGCGCTGCCCCGGAACACTGCTCTGTGTCCGGAGCAGGGCCCACGGACCAGCCCGCCTGTGCCCCGTAGCTGCCCCGCGTGCTGGCTCAGTTGCTCAGTCAAGCTGTGTGGCTCAGTTAGCTTGCTGCTGGACGTGCTGCATGGGTTGCCTTGCTATCGCGTGCACCATAGTGTGCTGCCTTGCAAAAGGCGCTGGCATGCTGATGCAAAGTTTCGTGTTCTTGGCTGATGCGCGCACGGCTCACCCTGCCCTGTGACGTGTGTGTGTGTGCGCAGATGGCTGCCAAGATGAAGCAGATGGAGTCAGCAATGGCCAACCCGGAGATGCAGGCTCAGATGGGCAACATGATGTGAGCGAGCAGCACCCACGTCTGGGTTTGAAACACCGGCTGTGCCCCCAGCCTGCCAGCCTGCCAGCCTGCCAGCCTGCAACGGACGGCCACTCCAGAGCGCCACTGCATGCACTACGTAACCATAATGATCACCACCACCGCCGCCCTTCTCCTCACCTGCCTCCCCGATGCCTGCCTGCCTCCCCCCGTGCAGGTCTGCCATGTCCAACCCAGCCTTCATGCAGAAGATGGCTGAGCTCAAGTGAGGCGGGGCAGGGGAAGGCAGGGAGGGAGGGAGGGGCAGTCATTGCCTGGCTGGTTGCGGGCAGGCCGGCGAGGCAGGGAGGGAAGGGCTGCCTCCGGCTGGCTGGTTGGGGGCAAGCTGGCGAGGCACGGAGGCCTTTGGCTGCTGGTTGTCCATTCTGCAGGCACCATGCCCTGCCGCAGGCTCTTGCAGTCTGCCGCCCACCCGCCCACCCATGCCCTCCATGTTACTTTTTGTCTCTGCACGTTGTCCAAAGAGAGAGGACTCGCGATCAGAAGCCGCCGACTTGTGCAATGCCACCGCTCCACTGGCTCCTGCACAGTCTGATACCTCCTCCTGTTGGATCATGTTCCTTACCCCACCTCCCTCCCCTGTTCTCCTGCTCCCCCCCAGGGAGGACCCTGAGCTGAGGCCGGTGTTTGAGGAGATCAAGAAGGGCGGCATGATGGCCATGATGCGCTACATGAACGACCAGGCCTTCCTGGCGGTGAGGGGAGCGCAGCAGAGGCGGTGCGGGTGGAGGGTGGAGGGTGCTGATGCGCTGTGCTGGGTTGTGAGGGAAGGACGGGCCAGCAATGGGGCAAAGGTGCGCTGGCACCCTCCCACCCCCTGCTCAGCAAGGCAGGTTTCTGGCCAAGGCGTGTTACAACCGTGCAACCGTGCCCTGAGCGTGATGCGTGCCCCTTCTTTCCTGCCCCCGCAGAAAATTGGCGAGAAGATGGGCGCCATTGACCCCTCCCTGCTGGAGGGCATGGGCGCCGGCGCTGCCGCCGCCGCCGCGCCGGCGCCGCCGCCGCAGGTCGAGGTCGCCAACATCCTGGACGCCGCCAAGTGAGCTTTGGGGGGCTGTTGGGCAGTGTGGCGAGGGAAGATCTGCTGTGGCGTGGGTGTCTGTGGGACAGCGAGAGGCAGGCGGCGGGGCACCGACATGTTGGATGCCGCCAAGTGAGCTTCGGGGGGCTGGGCTGGGCTGGGCACTATGAGGGAGGGAGGGGAAGGGGACTACAGTGGCGTGGGTGTCTGTTGGAGAAGCGAGCGGCAGGCGGCGGGGCACCGATGTTACGGACGCTGCCCAGTGGGTGGATGGCAAGTAAGAGGGTGAAGCTGAGGCAGACTCCAGGCAGGCACGGTGTGTTTGCGACCTGTCCACCCCGCAAGTAGAGGGCGCCGCTGCCGCAGCAGCAGCTATGCACATTGAAGTCGCTGCCTTCCCCGTCCTCACCTTTACTTCTAACTCTGCGCACCTGTGTGCAGGGTTGGCGACCTGGAGGCGATTGAGGACTACATGGCCATTGGGAAGGGGGCCCTCACAGACAATGAGCAGCGCACTGCGCTGCACTACGCCGTCGCATACGATCGCACCTCCGCCGTCAAGGTGCGCCCGTGTGCGCGGCAGCACCCGCAGCGGGGGGAAGGGGCGCGCATTCTTTACCTACCTCAAGCGGGCAGGCACAGCGCTGCGCAGCGGTGGGAGCCAGCGCTGCTTGTGGCGAGGCCCGCCTGGCGCCCATGAGCCCTCTCTGTGCCTGGCCTCCTGCCTCAAGTCAGGTCCCACCCCTGCCTCTCTGTAAAATTCACAAAGTGCCTGCCACCCTCCCTCCCCTTTCACCTGGCCCTTGCAGGCGCTGCTGGACAACGGCGCAGACACGTCAGCGAAGGACAAGGGCGGCAACCCGCCCCTGCACTACGCCGCCGGGTGTGTGGGCGTGCACGCATGCCACAGCACTTGCAATGGCCCGGCCTCCTGGCAGCCCCTGATTGGCTCAGCCCCTGCTCGTGGTGCTTGCACTGCCCCTGGCCTTCCGTGCTGATGCCCTGCCTCCCCTCCTCCCCTCCTCCCCTCTGCCCCTCACTGCGATTGCTCTGCCTGTCCACCCCACCGGCAAACCTGGGCGTGAGGAGTGCGTGCGCGTGCTGCCATTGTGCCACTCCCCATCTCCTCCCCATCACCTCCCTCCCTGCCTCGCCGCTGCCGCCCTGCAGGTATGGGCGTGAGGAGTGCGTGCTCCTGCTGCTGGCGGCGGGCGCCGACATCTCCGCCACCAACGACCGCGGCCAGACGGCGGCAGAGGTGGTCAAGGGCGAGGCGCGCAACCCGCTGAACCAGAACCCGGGGCTGCTGGCGGTGCTGGAGGGCGCTGCTGAGCTGGCAACCATCCAGTGACGTGGCAGCTGCTGAGCTGGCCTGGCCTCCCGCACGCCGGCGGCTCGCCCCCAGCCTGGGAAGCTGACAATTGAAGTGCACCCTTACATGTACCGTTGCTGCTGCTGTGTTTGCTCCCCTGCTCCCTTTTGACATGCTTCATTCCGCCGCCCGTCGTGCCATTTCGTTCCTGTGTCCGTTGCTGGCGTCCATGCCACCCCTCAGGCGTTTTCGGCCAGCCTGGGCCCCTGCATAGCCCTCCTCCCACATGTTCCAACAGTTCAAACCGCTGGAATCAGTTGGTAGCGCTGGGAATGAGACGGTTGGTTAGCTGCCAGTGTGAGGCTTCAGTGAGGCAGCATGCGGCCGCCACCGGGCTGACAGAAGCGACTGAGCAACGGGCCTCCTGACAGGAGGCCTTGGCATGGGGGTTGCACACTAATGTGTTAGGCCATGAGTAATCCTCATGCTCAATCCCTGGTCCAGTGTCCTCCTTTGCTGTGCTACTCCCTGCCCAGCTGCCCTGCCGCCCACCGCCACGCGGGCGCCCGCCTCATCCAGTCACCCCCATACACTGCATGCATCGCGATCCTGGCTGCCCTCCCTGTATTTGCTCCGCTCGACCGCGTGCTTTGGGTGTTGTCCCCGCAGCGCAGGCACAGAGCGCAGCGTCCGCACCCCCGCAAGCAGCCTTGGCAGCTGGGATGGCGGAGCAGCAGCAGAAATATGTGGAGGAGGACTATGTGGAAGAATACAGCGAGGGAGAGGAGGGGGAGTATGAGGAGGAGCTTGCCGAGGACGCCGACCTGCTAAACGCAGAGGAGGAGGGGGTGGAGGACTACGAGAGCGGCGAGGAGGTTGACGATGAGGATATTGACGCGGATGATGGTGAGTGGGCGGCAATGCGCCGCAGGCGGGGCCTCCCGAGGCTCCAGCATGCTGCATGGTGGCACTGCTGCCTTGCTGAGGCGCTGCCAACGGCGCCTGGGGCGTTCATCAGGCTCTGTCCAACATGCCGGACGCAGTGGACCGCCCCGCGCCCCCTGCAGCTGACGACGAGGACGACCAACCTGGCGGCGGCGGCGGCGCTGGCGGCAGCGGCGGCGCGGGTGGCGAGGGCGGTGCGCAGGGCCAGGGCCAGATGCTCTACATCCCCGGCCTCGGCTACATCCCGCTGGCCAACTTCCCCGGCCTGGGCAACATGCAGCGCGGCGGTGCCGGTGGCGGCCCCGCCGGCCCGCCGCAGCAGCCCGAGGGGGAGCGGGAGTGGAGCGCTCTGCACGAGATGCCCGCTGCCACTCAGGAGGGCCTGCTGAATGCGCTCCAGGCGCTCAAGGAGGACGGGCGCGATGAGCTGACGCTGCTGGTGCTCGGCAAGGGCGGCGTGGGCAAGAGCAGGTGCGGCTGCCAGATGGGAGGGAGGGAAGCTGGCGGGACGGTGGGCGGTGCAGTGCTGGCCTGGCACTCAGCAGCAGCTGAGGTGACGAGGGGCCCAGCCTGCAGTGCGCTGGAAAGCGCTGGCGGCAGCGGTGTCTTATCGAGGACGAGTCCTGCTCCGCCGGCTGCAGCAGGCTTGAAGCCATGCCGTGGCTCTGTTTCCGAGCACGGCACCCCTGCCCCACTACGCACCATGCTCTGCTGCCACCCGCCGCCTCCCCCTACAGCAAAGGGCCGCCTCCCCTTGCTGTGTTGCTCAACGCAACCCGCCCCCTGCCCCCGCGCCCACCTCGCCCTCCCTGCAGCACCGTCAACTCGCTGCTCAACGAGCGGGCCGCCAACGTGACGGCTTTCCAGCAGGACACCGCCAGCCGTCCCACCATGTACAGCCGCAGCGCTGCCGGCTTCACGCTGCACCTCATTGACACCCCCTCCCTGCTGGATCAGGACAACGTCAGCGAGGCGGTGAGCACACAGCTGGCGGCAGCAGCGGGGGTGGATGGCGGGGGGAGGGGTGGTGGAGGCTGGCAGCAACGTCGCATGCGGGGGGCTTCCTGGACGCTCAGCAGCCGGCCACTGGTGTTGTACATACCCAGTCAAGGAACCATCATGCTGATGATGTGTCCCACAATGTATGTTGCACACCCGCCCGCAGAAGCTGGAGGCGATTGGCAAGTCGATCCGCGAGCAGCCGGTGGATGCGGTGCTGTACCTCGACCGCCTGGACAGCTGGAAGCTGGACACGCTGGACCGCAAGGTGGGTACTGCGGGACCGGTGGTGGTACCGCAGGAATGTTATTGTTTGTAGCATAACTGGACTGCCTGGACAGCTGGAAGCTTAGCACTCTGGGCGGCAAGGTACTGCGGGGATGGTTTTGTTGATGCTGCGCTGATGGCTTTGAAGTAGCTGTCAGCACCACTAGTAGAGTGGAGCTGCCTGTACAGAGTGCAGGTTGCTCTCGTGGGAATGGTGGTGCCGCAGGTTGCCTCAAGGCAGGTGCAAGCAGAAGGGTTGGGTGGCGCTTCTGACGTCAACAATGCTGGTGCCAGCACTGCTCCCCCTTGCTTGCCAATGGCTGCGCCACCGACCTGTCCCTCCCCTATCTCTATACTTCTTATCCTTCCCGTTTTTTATTACCCGCTCTCAACACAACTTGCACCCCCACCACACACCTGCTTCCGGGCAGGTCATCCAAGGCGTGACCCGCGTGCTGGGCCCCCGCATCTGGGAGAACGCCGTGCTGGGCTTCACCCGCGCCACCGAGTCCTCCTGCCCCACCGGCGTGCCCTTTGAGCGGCACGTGGAGCAGCGCGCCGCCGCCCTGCGCTCGGCCATCTCCAAGGTGCGGGCTGGGCTGGGCTGGCTGGGGGGGGGGGGGGGGGGGGGGCGGACGGACAGGTTAGAGTGCATGCATGGATCTTTGGGCAAGCCGCGGCTCGGCTGGCTGTGCCCTGTTGAAGTTTGCAGGCAGGCAGGCAGGCAGGCAGGCAGGCATTTGCCTCCCAACTGGGTGCATTGCCACCTGGCCTGGGTGACCACTTTGCCTGGCATAACCTGTTGGCAGCACCGCCCGCTGCAGCCCGCCCCTCAGCCCCCCTTGTGCGCTGCTGTCCCCTCCTGTGCAGGCCGGCGGTTCGGGTGCCGCTGACCTGGCGGTTGCCCTGATTGAGAACAGCAGCCGGTGCCCCACCAACGAGGATGGGGAGAAGGTGGTGCCGCCCGGCGACGTGCCATGGGTGGTGGACCTGGTGGAGAAGGTGAGCGGGCACTGGAGCTGGAACACAACACAGGCGGGCAGGGCTGGGTGCAGGCGGAACGGGAGGGTGCGAGGCCCCTTGGGTGGGGTACTGGCATGGAGAAGGTCAAGGGTGCAATTTAAATTGAGTGCAACCACAAAATTGTCAGGGCTGGGTCCAGGCAGCAGAATCGGGGAAGTGTGAACAGTGCTGAACGTGGCGCGGTTTGAGAAGTGTGGATAGTGCTGAACGTGGCGCCGTTGAGCACCACAACCCCAAGGCCGCCGCCACGTCCATGCTGACCTGGCGTGTCTGCTGCTGCTGACCTGGCACCCCGCAGGTTGCTGAGGTGGCGCTGAATGTGGAGCCGTTTGAGTACGACCCCAAGGCAGCCGCCAAGGCCTCCAACCCCAACCGCCGGCGCAAGTGGCTCATCCCTCTGGTGCTTGCAGCCCAGGTGAGCTTGCTTTGCTTTGGCTGGGTAGTTGTGATTCAGTGCTTGATCTTCACACCGCTACGCTGAGCTGGCACTGGGGTGCAAGCGGCTTATCCCACTGGTGCTTGCCGCCCAGGTGGGCCTCATGAGACTGAAAAGCGTTGATTGATCGGCTGCTTGACTTTCAAAGAGCTCGTGCTGAGGTTCACCGGGATGCACGTGGCTCGCCGCTGTGGCGAGCTGCGCTGATGGGCGGGGCAAGGCGCATTCCTCCCCAGCTTGCTCGTGGGCTGGAAGTTGTGGTCAGGCCCTTGCAACTTCGCTTCCCTGCGCCGCCCTGCCCCGCCTGTTTGTGGCCTGCTGCGTGTGGTTCACACCGCGCCCTGCACCGCCCCACCACGCACTTTGCACCCTGCCCTGCACCGCTCCACCCGCTGCCTGCCTGCCCCTGCCCCATCCCACCACACAGGTTGGCCTCAAGCTGCTGCTGGACCGGGTGCTGGATGAGGACGGGTGCCGGGGCGACAACAACGGGCCCTTTGACCAGCAGACGGTGGAGGAGCGGCGCGAGGACCTGAAGCGGGACAAGGTGGGGAGGCAGGCAGGGCAGTGGGTCTAGAGCGGGTGGGCACGGGGTGATCCATCGCAAGGAAGCGCAGGCAGGCTGGCGCGCTTGGCATTGTTCCTACGTAGCAACGTCCACATGAGTTGGCCCAACCCCAACGCTGCTGCGTTGACTGCTCCCATGCCATCTTGGGTAAACGGCACTGCCATTACCCCCTCCCACCCACCCATGCGCCCACCCACCCACACCTGCAAATTGTCCGCCCGCCCCCGCAGGAGGAGCGCAAGGCCAAGGAGGAGAAGAAGAAGGCGCAGCGGCAGCGGGCGGCCACGGCGGCCGCCAGCCCCGCCGCAGCCGCCCCCTCCCGCTACTCCTCCCGCTACGACGACGAGACGGAGGAGGAGAGCGACGACGACTACTGAACTGGCAGCTGAGCTGGCAGCTTCTGTGCTGAGCTGGCAGCGGCAGGCGTGTTGGCATTAACCTGGCGGCAACTGCATCAGGCTTGTCAGGTGGGGGCTGAGCCCTAGCCTGAGACAGCAGCAGCAGCGCTGCTCAGCCTGCTGGCCCCGCCACCGGCCCCATCACAGCTAGCCTGCTGCCTGGGAGCAATCCAATGGGGCCTGTTAGGCCTGCTGGCGTGGCGTGGCGGTCTGCTGCGATGAGTTGCTTCCAACACAGTGCGCTTGTCTCTGCACCCCTCGCGCATGCAGAACCCTTCTCTGTCTGCCTCGCACCCCTCCTCTTCCCGCCCCCCTTCCCACTTTGCTCCACTCATTCTCTCCTTCTGGCTCTCTGCTAACCTCCCTGCCTTCTCATGCTGCCGTAGTGCAATGACAGTTCCCACTACACCGCCTCTCAACACCTCTACATTTTTGCTGCACTACACTCGTTGGCCCCACCCCAGACACTCTCTCACAACCCTGTAACATTGCACAGGGCAATGCTGCCATCTGCGCTTGCGGGCGGCCCTGTCAGCCAGGTGGCACTGGCACCCAGCTTCCGGTACTACGGTTCACTGTTGCCGGGACCAGGACTGCAAAGCCTGGGCAAAGTAGCAGTCCAGTCCATGTATCGAGGTGCATCGTACTGATGGCCATACGCCCACTTCTATACCCCAGATGCCCTGATTGTTTGTTGTTGACAGATGCATGTTTCCTATTTCAACAGAGTCGGGGGTTGGGGGAGCAGAGGTATCAAGTACCGAATGACTGGGTAGGCTGAACAGAGGGGGAGGTCTAAGATCAGTGCAGTCCTGCGCCGCATTTGCCAACAGGGACGGGGCTGACAGACGGGAAGAGCAACGGGAACAGAGGGGAAGGGAGGCAGCGGGTGGCTGCAGCCAAGGGGCTGCCTGCCACGCCTGCTTACGCCAGGCCATCCAGTTGTGCCTTGATGGCTGCCCGCTGCTCGCCCGTCAGCACGCCCTGCACCTCCGCCCCCACCAGATCCGCCGTGGCGCCAGCAATGACTGCCAGCTTGGGTTGAGAGCTGCGCCCGGCAGTCATGGTGGCCGCCGCCTCTTCCAGGCTCTGCCCTCCCAGCCAGAAGAGGAAGGCGGTGACAATGGTGGGGGCCCGGCCCCGGCCGCCGTTGCAGTGCACGTAGGCCGAGCCGCCGGCAGCGCGGGCGGCCGCCACCTCCCTGGCAAAGGCGGCCACTGCAGCGGGCAGCTTCTGCCGCAGCTCCTGCTCGTCTGCTGGCGGGCAGGGGCGGCAGGATTGCGCAGGCGCAGGTTTACAAGGTGAGGAGGTGCATGGCGGCAGGGCAGCGACCCGTGCTGGCAGCTTGGAGGCAAGAGTGGAGATGGTGGGAGCACGCAGCGTAGCACGTGCACTGCACAGCATGGCGCACCTGCAGCTTTCCAGCTGCCCCGAAGCAGCGCGCCCCGCAGGTTGCCCTGCGCCCGCCCACCTGCCCGCCCGTACACCCGCCTGCCCGCCCGCCCACCCGCCGGCCAGCCAGCTCCGCTCACCTGCGTCGCTGGTGGGGTAGCGCAGGTGCTTCACTCCTTCCGCCTCGCACGCGGCAGCTACTGCTGGGCTGTCAATCTTCTGGTTGGTCAGGTCCGTCTCATCCTGGAGGGAGAACACGACGGCCGTTCCAGCCTGCTGCGCCCTGCGATGTACAGCGCAGGATGCGCGTGGGAGGCGGCGAAGCGTCAGCGGGGGCGGCTGCGCGGGCAATGAGCATGGTGCTTCCGTGCCAGGTTGGGCATGCAGGTCGGGCAATGCATGCATGCAAGCTCACGCCTGCCATTAAATGCATAGATATACGGAGCAGGGGGCAACAACCCATGCCCTACTCACTTCTCGGCATCTGCTGCGTTCCGGAGGCAGGAGCCAACCAGGATGGAGTCGGTCACACGGTCAAAGTTGATGGTGGCCTCTGCAAGGGGTAACTGGCAATCAGTGGTTCACTTGGCGCAGTAGAAAGCAGAGCCGTGGTGTGGGAGGCACACATGCTGGAACGGCGGCAGCGTGTAAATCTCAGGACGGCG
This sequence comes from Micractinium sp. NFX-FRZ, assembly GCA_029339195.1. NCBI lineage: Eukaryota > Viridiplantae > Chlorophyta > Trebouxiophyceae > Chlorellales > Chlorellaceae > Micractinium > Micractinium sp. NFX-FRZ. The sequence goes on from JAPTJF010000011.1 coordinate 325,951, forward strand.
GGAGCGGCGGCAGCGGTGGCGGCAGCGCGGCAGAGGCAGGCACCAGGTCAACAATGCGGGCTGCCATTCACCTGCGGTCGCCATCGCCCTCACGCCCAGCGGCCTCCTGGCTGCTGCAAGATGGCGTGCGGCCCCAGGCGTGTGCTGCAGCAGCCTCGAATTCGGCACCTTTGAGGTGGCAGCCACGGTGTGCATGGCAGATGATCAAAGGCACAAACGCGCAGATCGCGATTGCTTGATGTTGTGTGTTTCTGAATTGCGCGAATCTAAAACGCGGGAAAGCATTTTGGAGGAATTTGGCGGAGCTCGTCATGTTACGAGAGAGGTGATTCTTACTTTTGGCGCGAACGGTGTCAGCCAGCCTTTTGGACTGAACTTGCTTCGCTTCCAAGACAAGCGGCAACAAACGAGCCTGAAAGGATGGCGCATGCTGAGTTGGCGCCGCCGCCGGCGGCGGCCGCCCAGCTGGCACCGTCCCTCCTGCTGTTGATGATCAATAGTGAATGAGGTGGACAGAGAGCATGCTGACCACGATGTGCCTCGACGTGAAATGCCACATTGGTAATGCGACGCCAGCAATGGTCTCTACGGTGCCGAGCAGAACGGCTGCCCAGGTGGTACGGCGGGGCGTGAGACATGTGGAAAGTGCAGGGCATGAAAATGCATGGTGGAGCAGTCAGCACATTGCCGCCTTGGTGAATACACAGGACCCTTGCTTATGAGAAGCAACGGAGTGCCAGGAAGAGGTTGCCAAGCATCGCTGGTGGCACGCAGCCGGCAATTGCCGAGGTCACCCCTGTGTCGGCGCAGCGGACCAACCGACGCTGAACTTGCAGCAGCTACAGGAGCTTGCGGCGGCGGTTAGAACCAGGCCGAGCGCTTCTCGCAATGGAAGCGTGGCACAGCAAAGCGCTGGCTGCATTGATGCAGCTGCGGCAGGTGGTGGGTGGGCGGAGCTAGCGGGCCGCGAGGGCGGGAGGGGCGGAGGCGGCAGCGGCAGGAGGGTGTTGGCGCATGTTTGCGGTCGAGCATATCCGCTCTGAGATGCTGTAAGCCAACCAGAGTGCACTGGGCACTGGAACTACAAGTACTTGAGTGCAGCCTGGCCTGCGGGCGAACCGCACTAGATATCAATAATGAAGCAGGGGCAGCAGGCCCCCACGTAAGAACGGTGAGGGCTGGATGAGGGGGTCACGTTGAGGGGCCATGGTGATGTCATCGATGCCCAGTTCGGGCCACCTACGAGAACCCACGTGCCCCCTCGTTCCTTCTACTTCTTCTTCTGACCAACCCCGCGCTTCTTGCGCATCCTGATTGCGCAACCTGCGATCGTTTTTTGCCATGGCCTCCACCAGCACCAGGGATGATGCCACTGCCGAGGGTGTTGCCCTGCTTGAGAGGCGGCTGGCTCGCTCCACCCTTTTCGCGGACAGTGACCCTCACGTCCTGACGGTCCCCACAACCTCAAATCCTGGTGCGCGCCAGCGAGGGAGCGGGGGCGGCGGTCACGTGGGAGTGCCTGGGGCCACTGTGGAGGAGCCCAGGGGCCACCAGGGGCCACCCCTCATCCAATCAACACCCCCACCCCCACTCCTTGCAGGCACATTCGGCATGTATGGCCTGGGCCTGACCCTGACGCTGCAGATGGTGAGGGGCCCGCGCTTCTGCCGCTGCGTGATGGCCTGCCGCTGCCCGCCGATCAGTCACAGCTGCCACCGCCACCGCGCGCCACGCCTGCCGCAAACCGCTGCGGCGGCCTGGCACTGCGCGCAGCTATCCACAGCTTGCCACCCCGCCCCCCGCCGCAGCTGCCGTACACTGGATTGGTAGATGAGGCGGCCAAGGGCTACATGTATGCCATGGCGCTCTTTTTTGGCGGCATGGTGCGTGGCATCCCACTGCCAGTGGGCAGCCCCAGTGGGCAGCACCAGCCCAGCCGCTCCCCCTGCTCTGCCCTGCCTGGCTGAGCCCCAGCACTGGCCGAGGCCCAGCATCACAGCATGCACTGTCTGAGTCTAGTCACTGGGACTGGACTGATGACAGACAGTGACTGCTGACACAATGCATTCAGCGTGGGCTGACTCGGACCGCTGCTGCCGCTGCCAGCTCAGCTGTGCGGCCCGTCCCTACTGCCGCCGCCGCCGCGCTGCAGGGCCAGCTGGTGTGCGGGTGCCTGGAGTACAGCAGGAAGAACACCTTTGCCTGCGTCACGTGGCTCTGCTTCTCCGCCTAGTAAGTGGAATGCGGGCACACCACTCACCGCATGGCACCTTCCCGTCTGGTGCTGCGCACAGCGTTCTGGCGCTGCATGCATGCGTCATGCTGATCACGTGTGGCCTGGTGCCAGCAGTGGCATGCATGTGCTGACACCCCACAATGCGATCCGCTCCACCACGAACACCAACACACCCCACCGCAGCTGGCTGGGGGCTGGGCTGACGGGGATCCTGGAGACCGCTGGCGTCTTCCAGCCCTCCGCCACAGGCGCTGCTGCAGCCGTGAGTGGCACAGCAACCAAGTCACTGCAGCTCAGCCCGGTTTCAACATGGTGTGTGCATGTTCCCCAGCTCTGTGTGTGTCTCGCTTCCTCGCTGCCCTCGGCCAGATGCCCGGTGGCCCCGCCCAACTGCAGAGCACCTGCGCACTCACACCTAGGTGTGGCGGTCTGACCCCTCCCTCCTCTCTCCTAACTTTCTTTGTATCTCTTGGCTGCAGAACGCCATGTGGGGCTTCGTGGCATTCCTGCTGTGGACGGCAACCTTTGGAACCAACCTGGTCCTCAACCTCCTGCTGCTGATGCTCTCGATTCTGCTGTGGCTGGAGGCCGCGTGTCCCTCCCACCCCAGCCTCTACCGGGTGCGTGCGCTTGCTGTGGGGCAGTGCGCTGGTGCATGCATGTGTTGAGTACAGCGGCGATCTTAGGTCAGGCAGCGGTACTGGTCAGGCAGCGGCGCATGGCCTTGCCCGGCATCCGCTTGGTTGACATCTGCCGCTTGCCACCTCCGCTCATGCAGGCCACTGGCATCGATGGCATTGTGTGTGCCGCCCTGGCCTTCTATGACGGCACCTCGATCCTGTGAGGCCCTCTGCTTGTTGGGTGGGATAGGTGCACCCCACGTGGCTGTCAGTGTGGGCTGGCCATGGGGCGACGGTGCATGGCATCTCTCTCACTTGGCACTGACCCCACTCCACCCCGCCCCGCCCCGCCACCCCAACCCACCCCCACCTGCCACCTGCAGTCACATGGAGATGTATGGGCGGGTGAGTGCTCCCAGGAGCTCTTCTTGTGGGACGTGCATGGGGGGCGTGTCTGGGTGGGGGAGCGGCGACTTGCTATGTCCGCCCTTGGTATGCGCCACCTGCTACACACCCTCCCCACCGGCAGTCCCACCGCCCACTCCACTCCACCCCTGCCACCCTGCCACCGCTGCAGGAGATCCTGCCAGTGTTCCCTTTCAACTGGGGCTGGATGCGCCCCTCCCAGCAGCACCTGGGTCCCATGGCCACCCGGAAGGAGCTGCTGGCACTGGAGGCGGAGGCGATGGAGGCGGAAGATGCCACCGCTGCTGCAAACGGCGCTGCTCACAAAGTGTGATGGGCAGCGGAGAGAGTAGTCTGGTTGAGATAGAGACACAACATCCAGCGAGCAAGCCAGAGCGCACTCATTTGAATCGCACACCCTCGTTGTTGTGTGAGAGTTCATGGAAGCAGCAACATCAAGCAGGCAGCCCACGCAGCTGACTGCATGAGCGATGATGAACCCCCGCATCAATTGTATCCATCCATTGGCTGCGTCTGAGCAAACCCCGGCCCCCAACCTGGCAGGCGGCATGCGCCCGCGGGGGCAAGGCCAGCAGCGGCGCCAGCTCCCCCGGCAGCTCCGCCAGGCTTTCGGCA
>JAPTJF010000012.1:0-101435 GCA_029339195.1 Micractinium sp. NFX-FRZ
AAAGTGGGGAAATGCATTCTGCGCCTGCAGGAAACGTCGGGAACAATGTCGGGAATTTGGGTCGGATCCACTAGTGATGGCGGCTGCCACCATGGCTGCCGCCGCCCGCGCACGACGCAAGCTTGCAACGACGCTTGCAATGTGTAGCAGCGGCAGGGGCTTCCAGCCATGTACTGATCTACGTGGCCTGGCCTGCCTTCGTACCGAGGGCAGTCCACTGGAGTGTCCCGACCTGATCCCAAAGCCTGGCTTCCCCCGCTCTCAACCGCATCCGTCGCCCGGGCAGAAGAAATGCAGACGGATGCCCTGAGCCCCCTTCTCAGCTGGAAGTGCTTGAAACTGCTGCTGCTGCTTGCTTTGATGGGAACGTTCACAGAAGTGCCAGGCGACACGGAAACACAACACAAGTGCCATGATGGGATGAGTCGAGTCAATATTTGAGGGGGCATGCGATTTGGGTGCATGGGGGCCACTGGCGGAGGAGGCCAACGAGATACACGGAGAGGGGCTGTAAGTTGGGAGCAGCAGGAGCAGCAGCAGCAAGTAAGGGGCCAAGCAGAAGAGGAGCAAGAAGGAATTGGCAGCACGCAACAGCTGCAGCGGCCGCCAACCACCACTCACCCCCACGCACGCCCGGTGGCAGGAAAGCCGCTTCGGCGCCAGGCGCGGCGGGGTACGGGGCAGCGGGGCCACATGGGCGCATCAGCCAGGCGCACGCAAATGCCCGCGGTGTATCACAGCATGCGTAGCCTGCGCGCACGGGCGCTTGCGTGCCTGTGGCCTTGATACAGAAGCGTCGCTCACGTCGCGGGCACCTCCTCACGCAGCACGCCGTCGCCCTCGGCAAACGCCTCGTCGACCTGCACAGACACCGGGGGCCCGGGTAATGGGAATGTGTTGACGCGCGGCTGCTGCAAGGGGCAATCATCCCACATTGCCTCCTCCTGACTGCTGTGCGGGCGGGTTAAGGGGACACGGTCGCGTGCGGCTGCAAGGGTCAATCACCCCACACCGCCTCCGCTGACTGCGCTTTCAATGAGAAACACCCTGCCCTGCCTGACTCGGCACTTCCCTAGCCTAGCATGAGGACTGGGGGAAGCTTGCAGCGCCCTCCTCACCCATGTGCCCACCATTAAGGCAGCCTTTGCCTGGGAGTGCCCGCCTCCACTTTCATCGCGTATGCAAAATCCAACCTGCTGCCTGCTATGCATGCTACGGAGGCCTGCTCACCACTTCCGCCTCCCCTTCATACAGGTCGTTGATGTCCTTGCCCATTAGCACATGCCGCGCCTGGCTCTCAATCTTGCTGCACGGGGGTGGGGCATGGGGCGGGGCGGGGCAGGGTGGGGAGGGATTGGCAGAGACAGATGAGGTGGGCACGGCAGGCGCCAGGGTGGCACACATGTGGCACGAGCCGACAGGAGAGGTGCCAATGGATGGCGCCAGCTCAGCGGCGCAGGCGCACAGTGCACGTTGCTGACAGGCAGCAGCAGCAGGTGCGGTGTGGATTGCCCGCGTGGCGCCAGCTCAGCCACATGCATTTGCCCGCGTGGCGCCAGCTCATCCTCCCACCTGCGCAGCTCTGCATCCTCCTTGACCACGTCCAGCGTCTTGTCGCGCCCCTGCAGGGGCACGACAGTGCACCCAATGTCACGACTTCATGTGTGTTTATGGCTGTCTGCTGAAGCCTGTACCCCCATGCGTCCGTGTCTGATGGCCCCCACATGGGCAGTGTATGAACAAGCCTCTGTGGGGCGAGAGGGGTGCACATGGTGGGGTGGCTGCCCCAACCTGCTCGCACCACCTGCCTGCGCCGGGCGCTGCTCCCCACAGCGATATCAGCTGCATCCCCCGATGCAGTACCGCTCCATCAGTACCAACCCTCCCACCTGCCCCAGGCGCTCCTGCCCAACCGTGCTACCAGCAGCCAAACCAGGTGCAGTACCACCCACGTGCGCCAGGCGCCGCCGCCCGAATGAGGTACCAGCCGCAGCCTACGGCACCACTACCACCCACCTGCGCCAGGCGCTGCTCCCCAATATAATACCAGCTGCCACACCCGGTGCCGATGCCATATCATAAGCAGCTGCATCCCACAGCAGTACCACCCACCTGCGCCATGCGCTGCTCCCCAAAGTAGTACCAGCTGCCTTTCCTGGTGACCACCGACACCGCCTCAGCCGCGTCCAGCAGGCAGCCAATGGCAGAGATGCCGGAGCCTGCGGGGGCAGGCGGGGGAGTGGGGGTGGGGTTGGGAATACATGGAAATCGATGCTGTGTAATGCTGGCAGAGATGCCGGAGCCTGCAGGGGGCAGACAGGGGTTGGGGGTGGGAATCCATGGATGGTAACGCTGTTTTGAGTTGGTGGGGGTGAGCAGACAACCAGCCGTCCCTGACCCCCACCCCCACACATCAGCCGCCCTCTAAAATGCCGCCGCCCTCTCTCCAAGGGCTCACCAAAGAGGATGTCAAACTCGGCCATCTTGTAGGGGGGAGCCACCTTGTTCTTCTTCACGGTGGACCTGCAGTACAGAGGAGGCAGTACAAAGGGAGGTGGAAGGAGGCGGTACAGTGGGCAGCAGTACACCGCGGGGCAGAATGCCGATCGGCACGCCCCGCACACACACTGGCGCCGCTGCAGACCGGCCAGGCACTACGGCAGGACGCACACTCCCTGCCCTGCAAGCCCGGCCTGCCTGGCATCGCTCACTGCACGCCAATCGGCATCTGCACCCTAGCTCCCACACCACACTGCCAACCCCTTCCCGAGGCAGCCTCCATCTCCCCGAGGGGGAGAGGCTGCCTCCCCCCACCCCCCAGCACCCCAGCACCCCACCCGCTCACTTGACGCGGATGCCGATCTGGCCCGCCGCCCCCGCCGAAATTTTCTCCTTGATGCGCACCTCCAGCCTGCACCAGGTGGGAGGGAGAGGAGAAGGGGGGCAGTGCTTTTTGTCACTTATTCTGTGGAGGCAGAAAGACCCTGCTCCTTGTTCTGCGACGGCTTAATGAGTGGCCACGCACAACACCTCACCCACTAACGGCCAGAACCACACATGGGCCCAACACCACACACCTCTGCCTACCTGACGGAGGCATAGTACTTGAGCGCCTGGCCGCCGCTGGTGACCTCGGGATTGCCGTAGATGACGCCCACCTGAGGGGCAAGGGTAAGGGATGGGGGCGGGGGGAGGAGGATGCTTGGCAGGAGGATGTTTGGCAAGAGCATAGCATCACGCCCACCCAAGGTGGTGCTGTAGAGTGCTGCAGAGGTGTGTGCAGTTGTGCTTGGGAGGGCACCTCACACCCAAAACCTGAGCCACCTAAACGAGAGACAGCACCCACCTTCTGCCGCAGCTGGTTCGAAGGTGATGGGGCGGGTGTGCTTGGAAGGACACCAATACATCTTTCCACCCAGCTAACTGAAAAAGGCTTCCCCAACGCCCCACCTTTTGGCGCAGCTGGTTCAGAAAGATGATGGTGCAGTTGTGCTTGGACGCGTTGCCCGCAATCTTGCGCAGCGCGCCGCTCATCAGCCGCGCCTGGGCGCCCACTGCGGGCAGGGGTGTGCGGGGCGGGAGGGTTGAGAACAGGTTGCCGGAGGGGGCCCCGCCCAGCAGCTGCCACGGTGGTGGGCAGTCGGCAGCAGCCTCTTGACTTCCGGCGGCTGGCGGGACATAGGGAGCACCTTCAGGCAGTACAGAGCAGTACCGCCTGCTCCAGGCCTATCCTGGCTGACCCCTGTCGAGGTCTTTCAACCTCATCACGCCCATGCCATTGCCGCCTGCATCCTGAGGCGCTGGCAGGCGCTGCCGGGTGCCACGATGGCGGATGTGGAGCAGCATGCAGCAGCAGAGCGGCAGGCGGCAGCAGCGGCCGCTGCCATCTGCTTGCAACAAAGAACTAAAGTAAAGAGTTGGGGCTCACCTTGCAGCTGCCCGATCTCCCCCTCCAGCTCTGCCCAACAACCACCCCCCAGGCTTGAAATGACAAAACGAGTAATGAAGTTTTGGGCTCACCCTGCAGCTGCCCTATCTCCCCCTCCAGCTCAGCGCGGGGCACCAGCGCCGCCACCGAGTCCACAGCCACCATGTCGACGGCAGAGGACCTGCAGGGAAGCCAGCCAGGTGAAAAGAGATAACGCATGAACCGGTGCTCTTTCTTGAACTACTCGTTGCTGCAGGCAACTCACACGACCCAGCCATGTCAAAGGCAGAGGACCTGCGGAGCAACCCAGGCGACCAAACTTAGTGATTGAAATGAATGTTCTTTTCGGCATTCCACGGAGACGGAGTTGACCGCCGCCATGTCGCGACCGCACACTCACAACAACCCCCAACGCACGGTGCCGATGAATCCTTGTACTCAATAAGTAACAGCAGCGGTGCGCACCGGATGAACAAGTCGGCCTCCTCCAGCGCCCAAACAAAGCGCGCACAGCCCCAACACACTGGTGATGATAAGTGTCTTATTAACAGCAGCAGGCGGTGCGCACCGGATGAGCTGGTCTGCCACCTCCAGCGCCCAAACAAAGCGCACACACCCCAAACACACTGGTGATGATAAGTGTCTTATTAACAGCAGCAGGCGGTGCGCACCGGATGAGCTGGTCTGCCACCTCCAGCGCCATCTCCCCGCTGTCCGGCTGGCACAGCAGCAGCGTGTCCACGTCCACCCCCAGGTGCTGCAGGCAGTCACGCACACACGTGGGTGGTGGGGGGATGATGCAGTGGTGTGAGGGAAGAGAAGGAAGACAGATGGAAAGGCCGGGAAGGGGCGGGGTTGGGGAGGGGGGTGTGGGCAGCAGCAGTGTGTGCGTGGCAAGCCCAGGTGCCGCTGAGAAGCCGGGACGCTGCGGGCAGGGCGCATGAGAGGTCGGCAGAGGTGCACGAGTGGCTACTGAGTTGAGCATTAGAGGTGCGTTCGAAACCCACCTCAGCCAGCGCCGCCAATGGCATACATACAAGCACGGGGGTGCCATCCACACCTTTCAAACCATCCCACCTTTGCAAACACGGGGTCAAGGGCGCGCTGCGCACCAACCCCCAAACAAGCGCGTGGCATTGAACCGTTTACCTTGCAAACCATTGATCACACACCTTGTGCAAACACGGGGCCAAACGCGGGCGTCCACGGCACCCCCGAGAAGTAGGTGCTGTCAGTGAGTGAATGCATGACCACACACCAAATGCCCAGCACCCACCAATGCGCTGTCAGTGAGCGAATGCATGACCGAACACCAAATGCCCAGCACCCCACCTTTGCAAACACGGGGTCAAAGGCGTGCTCCGCGTCAATCAGCGCCACGGCCCCGCCCGCCTTCTGCACCTCTGCCATCGCGTGCAGCGCCAGCGTCGTCTTGCCGCTGCTCTCTGCGGGTGGAGTTGGAACAGGGACAGAGCAGAGCAGGGCGTGGGTTAATTGGCAGGCGCAGGCTGGGTGGGCGTGCGGTGCGGGCGTACCGACGGCCGTGTGCCGCTGCTGACCACAGCCACGCACGCCATGCCTCTCCATTTCATTACCCATCACCTGCAGGGCCTCTCAATGCATCACCAGCCACCCCGCCATGGGCCCACCTGGCCCATAGATCTCCACCACCCGCCCCTTGGGGTAGCCCCCACCCAGCGCCAGGTCGAGCGTGAGTGCGCCCGTGGGTGTGGTGATGCTGCGGGGGGAGGGGTGGGGGGGAGGGGAGGGGAGGGGCGGCTGTGGGTTGATTGCAGCCAGGTGATCCGGTCTCTGAACAGCGCAGGACTAAGCGGCGCAAGGTCTTGGCCGTTCCCACTTCCCCGCAGGCTGCTGCTGCCCACCAGGCTTCCCCTCCCGCCCCCGCCCACACCGCTTTTCGCCTCCCAAGCTTATGGACGCCAAACTCACTTTGCTCCCAAAGCTGCTGCTGCCCGCCCCTGCTCACGCTGCTGTCCCTTCGACCCGGCCCCACCTCTGCCCTGCATGCATGCATCGCATGACTGCTATGCAACTGCTGCCGCCAAGCATCACTCACACTTCGCCAAAGCTGTTGCTGCCCAGCTTCATGATGCTGTTCTTGCCAAACCGGTTGTTGATCTCTTTCAGAACAGAGTCCAGGGCCTGAGCCTGCAGGGAGAGCGGGCCAATTAACAAACACAGGGTGCGTCTACTTCCTGACACACAAAGGAGCGGGGCTGAGCTGCTTTGCCAAGCAGTGTTGAGAGAAGCCTGCAGGGCGGCGGGTGTGTGGGGGCGTGCTATGCAGCGGGGCGGCATGGAGTTGGTCTGCAGCAACGAGGTTCGTGGGCACGGGCCTGCGGGAGGGAAGAGGCAGGAAGGGAGCCGGGGAGGGGTGGGAGTTGATCTTCCTTGAACACCAAATCCAGGGCTTGAGGGTGGAAAGGAAAGCGGGGGGCAGGGCGGGTGGGGAGGCAGGGCGGGGCGCAGGCGCATGCGGCCTGGGGCATGGTTCATGGGGCAGGACGAGATGGCGGGCAGCATGGGGAGGAAGCATGGGGAGGAAGAGATCTGAAGCTGAGCGCAGCAGGCGGCAGGCGAGCGCAGGTTGAGCGGCACGCTGCGTCACCGTGCTGTGCCAAGCAGGGGTTCCGTCCGACGGACGCCCTGTGCACAACAACAGCAGCCGGCCCACCAGGCTTTCGAGGCAGCACAACTCCTCCAGGACAGGGGCAACTTGGCTCGGCAGCCGACCGCTCTTGCTGCCATGGGTGAGCCACCAGGACCCATGCTTCTTAAACAACTGTACTTGCACATTCCCAGACCCACCTTGTTCTCAGCGTTGACCCCTGCCCCAGCGTCCGCCCGAGCGGCTCGCGCCGCTGCCGCTGCAGCCGTCTTGGTGCTGCTGCTGCTGCTCGCCTCACGCCCGACAGCGTGGGGCACGAGGATGGAGGAGGACAGAGCTGCAGCACGGCGCAGTAGCCGGCGGCAGCCGGCGCGAGATGCTACGCTCAGCATGGCAGGGCTGGCGCCGCCGCCGCCGGTGTTGCCGCTGCCGCTGCTGCTGGCGCGCCGCGGCTGCTGGGTGTGGCTGGGGATGCTCGGAGTGCAACACCCCACCGCCAGGGACATGAGAGCCCGCGGGCAAGCACCGAGTCCGAGCACTCGCGTAGATCGGGGCGCAACGTCGCCAGAGGTGTTGGGTGTTGCGACGGGCGGCTGATCTAGCTTCGTAGTACTGCAAGACCGTAATTTGCGCGGCAAAGTCGCAAGGGGAAGGGAAAACCCCACCAGAAGAAGGCGAGACCACGCCGCAAGCATGAGCTTTGCTCTTGCCCAATTGGATCGCACACCAACCCTGTGGGTCTTTCAGCGCAACGGGGTTGTGCGCCGCAGGCTGCCGCCGCGAGCCTCCGCCACTGTCGGCACTGTGCTCCAGTGCGCCTCAGGTCCCCCGACCAGTGCATTCCAGTTGCTATGTGATACATGAGCGGAGGGCGCAGCAGCAGCAGTTGACGAGCGTTTGGCACTGGAGGCAGCAGCGGCGGCGGCTGCGCCATGCAGCGGCTGCAGTAGCACGCCAACACAAGTTTGCCGCATACTCGTGTGCGTCCCTGTATGCATATGCTCCAACCCTCGCTTGCGCTGCAGCGACATGTCAGCTGTTGCTTCAGCTACAGCGAGGCGCGCCAAGCTTGCAAGCACAGCAGCGCAGCAGAGGCGCTGCCGGAGCACGTAGAAACACGGGCAGCCAAAGACAGCAGTGCCTCCCGCAGATGCTATGCAGCAATAGGTCGACAGCCGCGCCAGAGAGCTGGAAAAAGAGGGTCAATAGGGGTTGCCAAAGGCAAACACGTGGGTGTGCCAGTGTGTGGCTGTGGGCTGGACCAAAGCAAGTTGCAGCTGTTGCTATCAGGCCGCAGCTGCAGGGCGGGACCACACGCTGTGGAGGGCGGAGCAGGAGGTATGGCGTGCAGCAGGCACGGCGGTGGCAACATCGAAACAAAAGAGCGGTGGCTGCAGCAAATCTTGAGGAAGAACGAAACCGGCACAGAGCGTTGATGCCGCGCCAGGCGGGAGCGGTGCCATCATCCCATCCGTGTGCTTGGCCAAGCTGGCCGGCAGGTGAACGCCAACACACACCGTAAGCAGTTGTTGTTGTGGTGCTGTTGGGGGTGGCGGTTGCGTGGCAGGCCTTTAAAGGAAGGCCGCGTTGAGGTGTGTCATGAGCGCCTGTAGCACCTTTTGTGACGCTCGACTGTGCCGCATGTGCTGACGCCGGCACCCAGGCCATGCTGTGAGAGGCAACAGGCATGTGTCACGTAAACATCTGTGCACTTTATTAGGCTGCCGCACGATGTGAAGAAACATTGAGTTGCGGCGGCGGAAGGCACCGGCGGCGGCGGCGCCTGCTGCGACGCGCTGCGCTGTGCCAAGACCCCGGCGCCATGCATGCTGCCTCTTGAATGGCGCAGGGGCTAGAGAACATTCATTCTCCCATCCCGCGCTGTAGCTGTCTCACACTGCCGCACTTGCCATGCGGCAGTGTGTTGGCAGCCCGCCCTCAAGGCGGCCCGCCACACGGAGGACTCCTTTGCCCCGCGGCGAAGGACGCAGCGGCAGCCTCACACGCATATCCTCGATGCAGCGATTGCGCTTCCGAGCCGCTGATCAGCGCCGCAGCAGCCGGTTTAGCCCTCCACGCCCCTGAGGGTGCGTACCCCCTTCTCCCGACAGCCGTGCCCGCCTTGGAGAGCGCTCGTGACGCGCTGTGGGGTGTGTGGCGCGCAAGGCCTTAGGCCCGGGCCCACCCTCCATGCATGACCCAATGCATGTGGCCCACAACGCCCGCGGCCACCAGACCTTCTGGAAGCTTGAACCCTGCATGCCTCCATGCTGCTCCTCCCCTGTGCAGGCCATTATTTTGTATCCGTTCAGCCCCTCACTATTTCCAACTCAAAACCGACGGCCGGCCAGAAACCCCGCCCAGGTGCGCCGCCGCCGCCGCCGCCAGCACTGCCTGCCCGCTTCTTGTTGCTGCCCTGCCTGCCTGCCTGCATGCCCACCCTCGCCAGTCGGCTGTGACGATACCCAGGGCTCCCTCTACTGACATTCTGTGAGGATAAAACCCGCCGCGGAATCGATTAAGGCACCACTGAGCCGGCGCCACAGCTCATGCCCACCCACTTCACAAGGATGCACCGCACTGCCATTACCACTGCACTGCACCACCATCCCTGCATGCACTCTCTGGTCTTCTATAGAGGCGTTGCTTGGCGCATGTCTATCCTGTGATGCGCCAGGTGTCGTGGGGGACCTACATCATGCGCTGCATAGCCATACCTAAACCAGCGCGGGCTGAAACTTTAGCCGGCCCATGCTGACCTGTCTCGATGGCACATCTCTCACCCAACCAACACTCCACAAACACACATTCCACACACATTCCGGATGTTCACGCACCGCCCGGCACCTCTCAAGCTCCACACTTGCATCACGCCTTGCTGCGCCCTCTCTGCACCTCACCCTCTCTTCACACGGCCCAGCACGTTGGTTGTTTCCCAAGCTCACCGCCCCGTCCTGCCTGCCTCCCCCCTCCACACCCCTGCCTGCTGCTGCTGAAGGTGGCTGCGGTGACCCTCTTGCCCAAGGATCCGTTACCACTGGAGTCACTCCACAACCTGATGCTCCGGCACGCAGCCCTGCAAGCTCCGCAGCCCTGCAAGGTGAGCTCATCCCTGGACCACTCACCGTGTTGATGCCTGTGAGCCAGCTATAGGGTGCATGCATGCAGCCGTTCTGGCATTGACCTCCTGTGCCGCCGGGCTGGACCCTGAAGCTCTGCTGGAGTGTCGGGCCGTGTCGCCGCCCGCCTGCCCTTTTGGGCGCGCTCCCCCCCCCACACACGCACGCTCTCAAACCCCGGGCAGCTGAGCCACCCAGTGCTTTGCATGTCCCTGTCTCGCGTGCAACATCAAACCCCACTGGGCGCAGTGTTGCGGCCCGCGCCGCCTTAGCCGGCCCTGCCGTGTCAAAACCCGCCCTGACACCTCCCCCTCCCTCCCCACTCCTCTGCTCTCGCAGGCCCGCCGCTGCCCGCTGACCACCGCACGCGAATCACCACTAGCGTGCCGCAAGCTGCCCCAGCACAGGTCGGTGGCAGCCCGTGGCTAGCACCTGCATGCCCTGCTGGCCCCTTGCACTTTGCCCCACTCCACCTTGTGTAGCTGGGGGTGCCACTCCACCTTGTGTAGCACGGCCCGGAGGCCCCGCCTGCCATGCCACAGAACTCGTATCGCATAGTACCATATGTGTGTGTAGCCTTCTTGCCACGGTCGTGGGAGCGCCACGGCGCTGTGACCTCGTCTGTCCAAAGAATGCTTAGAGCAATGCTCGGGCACTTAGGAAGCCGAGGCGGGCGCCTTCCCCACTGCCCCTTTGGTGCCGAGTGCTGATGCCCACACCTCTTATGAAACACACACACACACACACACATACACATTCCCTTCCTCATCATCAAGTACCCATTCTCACACCCTGTCTCAACCCCCAAGCAGCGGGCTGCCTGGGCCTTGCTGTCTGCAATGCACTCCCCCTGCCCTGCACTGCCAAGCTCTGCCAGCGCTCGCCAGCTCACCCTGTACTGCTCGCTCTGCCCCTGCCTGCCTTCCAGGTACCTGCCTCGAGTGCAAGCGGAGCTGCCCTGACCTACCTGCTTCCAAATACCCAGAGACCCGCCTTTTGACCGTCCACAGGCAAGGACAGCAGTCGGCCGCGCGTCACTGCCACTTTGTTGCTCGCCGCCTCGCAACACCCTTTTTTGTGCACGCCACCCCTGGCCTCTCTTCACCCACTGTGACCCACCTGCCCGCTTGCGCTCTGTGACGACACCAAACCGTAAACATTTAGGAAGTGCCGTCTGACCTTAGTGACTGATTCGCGGGTCTCCGAGAGCTCCCAAGCAAGCAAGCAAGCGGTCCCGTGCGCCCCATCTCGGTGCCCGCATCCCCCGCCTCCGCCCCACCCCTGCCCCTCGGGCCCTCCACCTCCCATGCCCTATCGCTGCCTGCTGTCGTGAGGAAACCCCAGCCCACTCGGAGCCTTCCTGCTTCCGACCTCTCCAACGCTCCTGTTGGACGCCCGGGCTTTCTGAGCAGCCTCCCGCCCTCCCTCGCTCCACCCCGCCCCCTGCCATAGCTCTTGGTGCATCGTGCTTTTCCATGGTTGCACTTCCTGTGACGCATCGTGCTTGCCGTGAGGAACCCCAGCCCACACTGTCCATTCCTGCGACAGAACTGCCTGGCGCCTGCCAGACCCCAGGGCTTCCTGAGCATCGCTTTGTGCCAACCCTGACCGCCTGCCTGCCCCTGTGCTGCCTGCCTGTGCACCGATTGCATGCATCCCATCCAACCGCACCTCATTGCGCCGTGTGGTAGTGCACACTTGTGTGCATGTGCTGTGAGGACACCCCGCCCCCCCGTGGATTCCTGCCACGAACCTTCTGGCTCCCCCTGCCAGACACTGGGCATTCTGAGCACACACTCGCACCATGCATGCCTCCACAACTTGAGGAACGCTCGCACATCAGTGCTGCACTCCTTGGGTCCTCCTTTCTGTGCTGGCACCACCTGGCCTGCCCGTGCCGCACCCCCGTGGCTGACAACCTGCTGTGCTGTCCGTCCCCTGCTGCAGTCTGTCGCACCTGGTGTGCCTTTGCAAGCTGTCACACCGCTCTGAAGGCTGATGGCTGTCTGCCTCCGCCCCAGGTGCCCTCAGTCACCCGCCCCCCTCCGCCTCCGCTTGCTGCCCTGTCCGCACCACGCTGCACTACACTGCACACCAGCGCACACCCTTCCCGCGCCCGTCCTTGCCGCGTGCTTGACAGTCTTGGGCCGTCGAGCAGTACCTCTCCACTCTCTTTGTCCCCCATTGTGCACGCCTTCTCTCCCTTGTTCTCTGTCTGCCGTGACGACGCCTGCCCCCCCGAGAGCTTTCCTGCCTCTCATTGCTCAGCAATGTAGCTGACGCTTGGGGCTACCGAGCAGTTCATGTTTTGTTCTTCCCACCCTGCCCATCCTCTGTCATTGACCTCTGCCCCCTGCCGTGAAGACACCTAGCCTGCCAGGGTGCGTTCCTGCCACCTGCTGTTCAGGCCCCGTGCCTGACAGTCTTGGGCTGTCGAGCAGTATCACTGCAGCTCTTACCTCCCACTGCACACTTTGTCTCTCTGATCCGCCTCTCTGCCATGACGACCCCTGCCCTCCCGAGAGCTTTCCTGCCTCTCGTTGCTCAGCACTTAGTTGCTGACACCTTGGGCCGCCGAGCAGCCAAAATCATGCTCGTCGCCACACTTTCATGTAGTCGCTTCCTGCTGTGAAGACAGCCAGCCTGCCAGGGTGCATTCCTGCCACCCGCTGTTCTCGCCCCGTGCTTGACAGTTTTGGGCCGTCGAGCAGTCGTGACGTCTCGACTCCAATCTCGTTTTCTTTGGTATTCTTGCATTCCTGATTTCCCTGCAATGACGACACCTACCCTCCCGGGAGCTTTCCTGCCTCCCATTTGCTCAGCTTATGCTGTCAATCAGGGCTGCCGAGCAGTTGCAATTAGCTTGCTTTTCTTCTGCCCGTTTTCTTTCTGCCTCCTTGTCCTCCCGCCCCCTGCCGTGAAGACAACCAGCCTGCCAGGGTGCATTCCTGCCACCCGCTGTTCAGGCCCCGTGCCTGACAGACTTGGGCCGTCGAGCAGTTTTTGTTTCATGCCTATTTCTTTCCTCCTCCTGCCATGATGACGCCTGCCCTCCAGAGAGCTTTCCTGCCTCTCATTGCTCAGCACCTCTTGCTGACACCTTGGGCCGCTGAGCAGCCAGTCTACACTGCACATCCCCTGCACATCTTTGCCGCTCTTTGCCCCCTCCCTCCTGAGCGCGCCAGCTGGCTAACCATACATGCCATCTGCACCACCCCCACCCATTGCAGCACTTGGTGGCACCCGCCAGTTTCAACAATGGCCACCACTGCTGGAGGCAAGGGCACACACACTGCTGACCCGCTTCCAGCATGAGGCTGAGCAGGTGCGCTGGGCCAGCTGCTGCTGCTGCTCCCGCCTCAATGCATTGGCAGCCCTGCTCGCTGCCCGCCTCGCTGCCTGCCTGCCCGCCTGCTGCTGCGCTGGATGCCGGCCGATGATGCCTTATAGAATTACCGGCGCAACGTGGGACGCTCTACGGAGCGCCTCCACTTGACGATAAAAATGGCTGTTTACTGAGGCCCGCCACGCTGTGCACGCCACGCATGCAACGCCACCGCCTGCACCGCACGCCGCCTGCCTGTGCTTGCTGCCGCGCAGCATGGTGCGCCACACGTGGGCGCACCACCCGCCCATACTTCCCCCGCCGTCGTTGCACATACGCACGGCACAAGGGGCCTCAAGAGAGAGCGGAGAGGTACTCGGCCTTTGAGTCTCGAGGAGAGGCCCGCCCTATGACCTCTCGAGAATTAAGTGCCGGCACATCCCCACACTCTCGCCATGCACACACACATACACACCCCGTGCACACACACCGTCCAGCGCAGCTCTGCGCCAACGATGCCACCATGCTCACTTCTCACCTGCGCTCGCCTGCCTTCCCTGTTTCTGCCTCACAGGCGGAGGAGTGAGCCGTCACGACGCCTGCGTGGCACACGCCAGCGCGACCCCTTCTGCCTCTCCAACCTGCGGCACTGGTGAGTTTCCTTCCCCTGTTGGTGTTTTGCCTCGCACCTGCCCGCTGCTGCTGCCCTTGCTGCACTGCACTGCACCCATCCGCCGTGCCATCTCGCCTGCACCCCCAACCCGTCCCTTCCTCTGTGCCCTGTTGCTTGCTCTCCTCCCAATCCGCTTCTCTGCGCGCGTGGCTCTTTCCTGGGGGGGCCGGGGCGTGAGGACACTTTCCCCAACGGATCGACGCTGACCGACACCTTAGCTGTATCTTGTTTTACTCAACATGCCAGATCTACCTGATCCCTCCCCCCCACCCGCACACGCCACGTGCCCGCTCCCCTCCCGCTGCCTTGTTTGAAACAATCCGCCTGCACACTTGCATGCTCGCGCGCGCTTGTTGCCTTGCATTGTCCTGCGCTGTCATCATTGTTGCACGTGCCAGCCCCAACCCCCTGCGATGATGAAGATGAAACTAGATGACGAGACTGACGTGGCACAGTGCCGTCCGGCGTTTTGTCGGCGGTGCACCTCGCCACACCTATCTGCTGACAACCGAGGCATTTGTCGTAATCGCGGGAACGCCCCCTTTGCACCAGGCATCACGCATCCCCCCCCCCAACACACACACACACACACAAGCACCACGTCGCACACAGCATCGCCATAGCAAGCACACCACAGCACGCCTGATGTGCCGCAACTGCAATCTGATCCGCTGCTGTGGCCTTGTGTTGCTCCTTTTGTCGTGCAGGCAGCTTTTGAGTGGCCGCAGGCAGGGGGGCTTGAGAGTGGCCTGCGGCTCGGCTTGCGGCTCCCCTCGAGATCAAGTGCTTTAGCCCCCGCTGATGTGTGGTGCTGCTGCTCCTCTGGCTCTGTGCTGGTCTGCACCCAACCTAGTAACAAAAACTCAAACCACACCTCTCAAGCCATTGACAAAGAGCGCAGGGATGGGGGGCGTGGGGGCAGACACTTGCGGGGGGTGGCTGGTGGCAGAGCTTGCACCCCAAGAAGATGCTTGCAGCGAGGCATGTCCCACCAGCCGGGCTGTCTGGAGCAGCCTCTGGCCGGCTGTGAGGGGTGGCGCGAGCCGGCAGGGAAGCCACAAGTGGACCACGCCCGCCCTGGCCGTCCACCACCAGGCAGGCACGGCGCCTGGGTGCCGCCTCTCCAACGCCTGCTGTGGTGCGGGAGGCACTTGCTCGCCGCTGCTCAGGGCCTGCGGGTGCTTTGCCCCACACAGCCCCACAGCACGTCTTGAGCGCCGGGCCACCTGGTGCTAGGCAAATGCAACAGCAACAGGCGGGGCGGCAGGAGGGCGTCCGCTCGCCGCAACACCGGGCCCTTTGCCCTCGCACCAGCAGCAGCGGGACATGCCAGCGCACTTCTACACATGTCCACAACACGTCTTGGGTGCTTGGCCACCTGATTCCAAACAAACAGCAGCAGGCGGGGCGGCGGGAGGGCGTCCGCTCGCTGCTGCTCAGGGCCCTGCAAGGACAGGTGTGCCTGCGGCTGCATTGGCCCTAGCACCAGCGCCAGCGGGGCTTGCCAGCGCACACAGGCAGAGCACGGGCTGTCTTGGATGGGTGGTGGGAGGCCTTGGGTGGTGGATGGCATGCGTCAGTCGGCTCGAGGGCGCCAGGCAGCATGTGAACACTGAGCTGCGTTGTGCCTGGATCTAGGAACGTGGCGCCAGCTCAGCACACCTCCCTACTAAAGCCGTGTTATTTTTGTCGGTTTTTTTTCCACCCGCTGCGTCTATCAAAAAAGGTGAGCGGGCCGTCCACAGAAGGCCCAGGGCCAGGGAAACAGGCCGCCCTGGGGTCTGGCTGGGCCTGCCTGGGTTGCAGGGCGCGGTGCCTGGCGGTGCCTTGGACTCGCCGCCCGGCGCTGCGCTGCTTGCTGGCCCTGTTGCAATGCGTTGAATGCCGCTGCACAGGTCGGTCTGTGCGCCCTGGCCTCAGCCAAGGTATCGCGTGTAGCGAACAACGGACCGATCCGCGTTGCGTGCCTCCCCGCCTCCCTGCCAACCCAACCCGCCCTGCAGGCCCCTCCCAGCAAGCCCTCTAGCAGAACGCGGTGAGCAGGTCAGTGGGTTGTTGGATTAGAGGGAAGGGAAGCTGAGGGGATCGGAAGGGCGCGCCCCTTGGACGTAAAGCACCTTGCACACGTTCGGAGCTGGGCCCCACGCGCGGGCTACTTTGCCCTCATCGCCCCATCTGGGGGCCCAAAGGGGGGAAGGGGGGGGGCTCAGGGAAGCCGTCAAGGCCCCCACCGCAGCGGCCTTGGGCTGTTGAGGTGGGCAGTCCAATGGCGGGGTGCTGCAGGGTTGCCACCCTGCACTGGGTTGCAGTAGTGCCCTCCATCCCCCCCAATCCCCCGTCCCCAATCTTAGTTTGCACCATGCTCGCCGCGTCAGAGCCGTCTGTGAAGGCCTCAACTGTAACGTCGCCCCCTTCCAGGGCTGCCCTGCCGCTCCATCTCCCTCGGCTCACCCACCACACACAAACACGTATGCGCCGTCCCCCCACCCCTGCAGCCATCCCCACACCCCTGCAGCCATCCCCACACCCCTGCAGCCCCCCAAGCCTCCCTCCAGTCCAACCACCATGCGTAAGACCGCCGTCCTGGCCCTCCTGCTGATGGCCATGCTGGCCGGGTGAGGGGGCAGCTCGAGTGTGGGCAGTGGGGACAGGTGCCAGCCAGCCATGGCATGGGGTGGCGGGGGTGGTTGGAGCCGCCCGGCAGGCGCCCGCCACCACACACACCAGCATGGCGCCCTACCTCGCCTTCAAGCGGGGGTGCCCACACTGCACCGCACCACCGCCTGGCCCAGCAACTGCCCGCCTGCCCCCTGCCCACCTCACGCTGTGCCCCTCCCCCTGTCCCCTCAACCTGCCCGCTGCCCTGCAGGGCCGCCGCCAGCGGCGGTGGCAGGAAGCTTCAGGGTGGCGACGGTGGCGGGCACGGTGGCGGGCCCGCCTGCAGGGAGAAGGGCCACCCCTGCGAGGGCAACCAGGTGGGCTCGGGGGCGGGGACGGGAGGCTGGGCAAGGGTGTAAGACGGGGCATGGGTGGGTGGAGCAGTGTTCCGCGCGATGGGGCTGCCCATGGCGTGGCACGAGGTGCCAAATCGGGTGCCGGGTGTGGGGGGTGGGTCGGTAAGTGGGTTTGCCAGGTGGCTGAGTGGGCTGGGACTTGGTCGGGCGATGCACTGGCAGAGGGATCGGGGTGGCAAGTGGCCCAGCTGCGAGCGTGAAGCAAGCGTGTGTGGACCGTCGGCAGAGGGCAGCCAGCCCCACCAGGCCGACTGTCCCCCCGCTCGGGTCCACGCTTGCATGTGCCGCCAGCGCCCTGTGCTGAGCTCGGCATTCACAGCACTCGACCAGCCTCCCCGGGGCCCAAATGGCGCCCGCCCACCCACCTGCCTGCCCACTCTGCCCTGCCCAACCTTTCCTGCCTTCCTTCCTTCCTTCCTTCCTTCCTTCCTTTCTTCCTTCTACCTGCCTGCCTGCCTGCCCACTGTGCCCTGCCCAACCCTTCCTTCCTTCCTTCCTTCCTTCCTTACTAACGCCCCCGCCCACCTTTGCTTACCCACCCCTGCTCTCGCCTTGGCCGCCTCCCCCTGCCCTCCCCTACTCTCCAGCATTGCTGCCCCGGCCTGGAGTGCCGCCACAGCAAGCACGACCATGGCAACGCCAAGCGCTGCCATAAGCCACACTGGGGCTAGCGCTCCGGCTGAGGCCCCTCGCCATCCGGCTGCAAGCAGGCAGGCCACACAGCCAGCCAGCTCAGCACCAAGGCGATCCGTGGCCTCCATCCACCCCCACCCCAACCCCCGTGACCTGCACATACTCCCCCCTCCAGCCCCACCCCGCCCCGCCTGTTGCCAAACCTGCACCCTGCCTGCATCCCAAGTAGCGCTCGGCTGCCTTGCCAGTATGCTTGAGCATGTCTGTAAGCGTGCTGTATGCTTGAGCATGTCTGTAAGCGTGCTGTATGCTTGATCACGTCTGTAAGCGTGCTGTATGCTTGAGCATGTATGTAAGTGAGCGTGTGCAGCAGCGCAGGGTCGCGGCATTTCTGGGGACCCACAACAAAAGGGGAGACCAGTGGCCACAGCAGGGGGCGGGCGAACGACGCGGGGGTGCAGGCACCAGGGCACCCAGCCGGGGGCGAGACGAGGCAGCCAGCAGAAAGCGTGCTGCACACACAGCTGCCGCCCCTTGCTGCTAACTTCTAGCTTGCTTACTCACTGGCCATGGATGCTTTGCTGTATGCGCGGTGCTCGCCACGCACAGCACCCGTCCCCGTTTGGGGCAGCAGCTTCCTTTTGGTTTCGCTTACACTCTGGCTGGCACAGGCATGCAGAAAGATCGAGTTGAGCTAGATCGAGTTGAGCTGACGAGCGATACACTTTGGTGGGCAGGCGGTCTATTCTGCTTCAAAGGAATTCCAAGGCAACGCATAAGGGTGGGGTCCCGCGCAGGACCACATCCCTGAATTTTGCAACGAAAGGTTGTCACTACTGTGTTGTTTGGGGTTGAGTTTGGACGCAACATGTGCAGTGGCCGCAAACACAGCCGACGCATGCGCGGTATTGCGGGTGGTTATTGGGTTTTGCGCTCTGCAGGTTGCGCCGCCAGCGACGCTTGGGGCTGGGCACGATGTCCAGAGGAAGTGGGGAGACACGTGCTTTCAAAAGAGGCGTGGGGTTGTGAACTGTCATCATAGAAAGGGGTAGCCGTGGGCACCTGCCACCTGCCGCATGAGCGGGTAACAGCCGGTGCCGCCAGTTGAAGCCAAGCTGCCCTGCCCGCAAGCTGTTGACGCCTCAGATTCCCTTCGCTTACCGCCGTCTATGCAAGCTGCCTTAGACGGGAACAGTGACAGGCACGGTGCCAGCAGCGGTGGTGGTGGTGGTGGTGGCAGCGCCGGGCAGGGTGGTGGCGGTGGCACCGCGATAGGTGGTGTGGGTGCCTGCAGACGTGGGGCAGGGAGGGGAGGGGGCACCCGGTAGCAGGGGGATATGAGCTCACATGTGTGATGGCGGGGTGTGCAGGACTTCCGCCGCTCGTGAATGAGTGCAGTGAAGGGAAGGGCTCTGCCAAGCTGGCCAGTGCGTGTGTGGCCATGCCACCCACGTGGAGACCACTGCCGGCAGATAGGTCGTGCTGGTTGGTGGCACAACAGGACGAGCGGGCAGGCGGAGGCAGGCCTGCCGCGGCAATGTGCTGGGCCCACGTTCCCCCCACGCTGCCCACTCTCAAAGCCTTTTGCCACCACAGCGCATACCGTCGGAGTGTGAGTGGCCATGGTGGGCGTGGCTGTCCCAGCCTGTAGCAGCAGGAGGCAGGCGAGGGAGGGCGTCAGGGCGGGATGTGTACAGGTGGGTGCAACCGGCTGGCGCACGTGCAGCATGCACAGAACCCCTGGGAAGTGCTGCCCCTCTCTCTGCCGCTCTGGCACCGCGTGCTTGGCAGATGCAGAAGAGTGTTGGGGGATGGCCAGCCGGCTGCCTGCAGCCGGCACCAAGGTGCAAGCGCTTCTGCTTCCCCGAGCGTTCAGGTCATGCTGCGATGCGTGCTGCGGCTGAGGCAGTCCTGGTCGCCGCCCCACCCTGTCGGTGCAGCCCTCCTCGGACTGATGTGTTCAAGGCAACCCACCGATGATGAGGATGAGGAGCATGTCGGCAATGGCGGCGATGACGGCGCCGGCAATGGCGGTGCGCACGCGGCGACCCATGGTGCCTGCAAAGGGGGGCGGGGAAGGCAGCAGCCGTCCGAGTCGGCAGGTGCGTGCGCCCCCCCTTTGCTCTGCCCAGCGCCCCCTTGCTTTCCCAGAACCAGCTCAGCCCTGGCTGGCGCACTCACCCGACAGGCCGGGCAGGTACTTGACCATGAGGAATGTGTTGGCGGTGTCCATCAGGAGCACGGATGCCACGGCCAGCACGCCCACCATGGCGGCCCTGCAGGGGCAGAGGAAGGCAATGAGCAGCATACATTGTGCCAGGTTGTAAGGAATATGGCGTGTGGGGGGGAGCGAGGCCACGGGCAGCGCGCCCACCATGTTGGCCCTGTGGGGGCTCGAGGGAAGGCAACAAGAAGCATGCTGTATATAAAAAATGTGAGGAACACACGTGGCATGTGATGAGCAGCGAGGCCACAGCCAGCACGCCCGCCATGGGAGCCCGTCGCCTCCCCTGCCGCTGGGGGCACATTCATGGCAAAGGTAAGCGCATGCTCACTCTGCCCAACCGCTCACCACTGAAGCCCGCCGCCCCTGCTCTGTGCAAATGCCATTTCCCATCACAACCAGACGCCCACCCCACCGCCCACCAGTACCACCAAACCCACCACCCACCAACCCCACCACCCACTAGCCCACCCACCTGCCCTTGTGGATGACGTTCATGGCGAGGTAGGCCAGAACCAGCAGCCAGGCGCTGCAGGGCAGGGGGTGGGGTTGGCGATGAGAATAGGTAGGGGGAGTGTGGGGATGTTGCCTTGGCACCTGCAGACGTGTGCTGCATGCAGAGCAAGCTGGCGAGGAGGCGGAGGTGAGGAAGCGGGGTGGACAAGAGGCAGGAGCAACTGTGAAGCCCAGCAGCAGAGTGCAAGGCAGCCGGACCGCTGGCAGCAGCGCCGGTGGCAGGGCAGGGCGCCTCGTCCCGCTGCCTGCTGCGCTGCTTCTTGGCAGAGGCAGGCAGCATAGGGGCAGCATGCAGTGGCGGCAGCCTGGCAGACCGGGTGCTGTCACGCTCTACCACCCGCAAGCTCAGGCTAGCCTCAGGCAGGCACCGCCCTGCCGCCAGACACAAAGCTGTGCTGGCACTGCCACTCACAAGAAGTGGAGGAAGGTGATCCACCTGCAGTGCAGGCAAGGGGTGGAGGCCCAGGAGAGGCGGGTCAGGCAGGGGTGGGAGGATGAATGCTGGAGCTGGGGCTTGGCAGCAAGCAGGCCCCGGGCCTGCATGCCCAAGCACATGTGGGAGCCCCGTCTGCTACGCCGCCCCACAGCACGCTGACTTTTCAAGCCCTGCCTGCATGCTAGCCCCCTTCCCCACGGTAGTCGGCTCCTGTGCTCAGGCAACCAGGTTCCAGAGCCCGCCGCCGCTGCAGGAGTCTTTAAGTGCCAGGCCAGGCAGCGGCACCCACCAGGCATACTGCAGGATGTGGGAGCAGCTGACGGGGCCCAGGTAGCCCACGGTGGCTGCCCCGCCAGCCAGGATGCCTGTGGAGGTGGTGACGCCCAGCCCGCTGTCGCCGCACGCCTGCGAAGGAGGGCGCGTGGGGTGGGAGTGGGTGTGGGGTTGGGGGCTGGGGAGTGTGTGTGTGAAGTCCTCTTGGTGTCAGAAGGAAGCATGTTTGCGGTCAACAGGTGTACGGCAGGAAGGGGAGGAGGCACTGGGCACCGTAACACAGCAGGAGCACAGCGCGCAGAAGCTGCCAGGCAGCAGGCACACGAGGAGACAGCGTGTGCGAGCGCGCGTGCGGGAGGGCCCGGGGAAAACGCTTGCAGGCGGCGGAAGCTGCCTCAAGGCCAGGCCTCGCTCCCCAACAGAATGCTGGCTGCTTCACACACCTCCTCCAGGAGCACACGCATTCATTGTGTGAGCACTGAGGCTTGTGAGAGCAGCAACTCAGGCAGGCTGCGTGTGGCTGATGCAGGCGCCACAGCAGCTTCCCTCTTCCCCCGGACCTGCCCCCGGCCCCCTCAGAACACGCTCCCCTGCCACTCACCGACTGCATGGAGGCCACGCCCGCCAGCAGGATGGCAAAACCGGCGGTGGAGAGCAGCCAGGCGGCCCAGATGGCCCACTTGTTGGGTGCAGCAGTCCTGCCGCCCTCGCTGGAGTGCCGGGTGCCGCCGTTGCTCGCGCCGCCTCCAAACATCTTCATTGTTGCTCCTGCTTGCTGTGGCGGCTCGAGAGTGCGCTGCAGGGGCGGGGAGTGGGGCAGGCAGGGGGCAGGGCGAGAGTTGTGTGGTGTTTCTGTGGAGGGCAAAGGTCAGCTGAAGACAGAATGGTGCTGCGGCAGCTGTGGGGTGCCAGCTGCCGGCAGTTCGGACCTGTGGATGATTCTTCGCGCGGGGTGGGGCCTGCGATTGTCGTAAGCGAGGAATGGCGGGGGGAACGCGCCGAAAGCATTTCATAACCAGCGCTGACTGGGCGGGGCGCAAGTGCTGACGAGGCAGGTGCCAACCCCTCGTAAACACCCTTGCTGCTGTTGACATGTCATGCGTCCATAGACGTAGGGTCTGACTGTGTAAATTTGCACGAACTCGCAGCAGAGCTTTCCGGCCAGCGTTAATGGATGAGGGCACGGGAGACGGGCGGCCACCCCACCGGTGCCAGCAGCGCCGCTCCAGCATGCACCGTGCCAGCAGCGCTGACATTGCACGCACTCCTCGCACCCGGCCCTCTTGGGAGCGTCCTACCAGGTGATCTCGTGCTCAACTGACAGCGAGCTTGGGGGCTTACTCAGCGCGGGCTCACAAAACACGAGCTTGGGGCTTACTGTTACATGCAAGCATGCTCACACACACTGGCTGGCACAGGCATGCGTGCGGGCAGGAGGGCAGATGCACAATTAAGGGGTGGTCCCTGAAATTATAACCAGCCAGGAGGGTACAGGGCAGGAACGAGGGAACCAGGTTCGAGCTACGATACACATGGCTGACACGCAGGTGTCAAGGTGGCCGCTGATGCGGCTTGTTGGGTTTGGTGCAACTCGTGCGGGGGTGTTGGGTTGGGTTGGGTGCAACATGTGCGGGACAGCAAGCGCAGCTGGCGCACAAAAGGATCACAGAGTGTGCATACATAGAGCTTCCCCTTTTAGGGTTGCATATGATGAATCAGCAGGAGGTCTTGTCGAAATGGTGCGGGCCAAAGGGGCGTGGGCGGCATGCAGCCAGGCTTTGCAGAGGTACCGCCGGGGGGGTGGGGGTAGTGCACTACTATCGGACATAAGGGGGTGGTACCGCCAGAAAATTGGGGTGGGGAACACAGCAGGGTGAGGAGGCGACTAGCGACAGGAGGTGCAGGCCTGGGGGGCCCTAGGGGGTGCGGCGCCAGCGCTGCCGCCGGCTGGGCACAAGCCAGGCAGGCAGGCAGCTAATCAACCGTAGTGTCCAGCGCTGCGGGCGCTCTGAGCCAGCTAATAACCAGCCCGCCTCAGACAGTCGTGGTGACCGGCACGGTGCCGGCAGCCGTGGTGGTGGTGGTAGTGGCGGCGCCAGGCAGGGTGGTGGCGGCAACGGGGGTGTAGGTGGTGGCGGTGCCTGCAGGAGGGGCGGGGAGGTGAGCGGGCACCCGGGGGCAGGGGCGCTGGGCTTCTGAGCCTTTGCAGCCTCCCCTTTTACAGGGGCACGAGCTAGCTGCCTCCCAGCTGCTGCTGCTGCTGCTGCTGCTACTGCTGCTGCTGCAGTGCCAGGGACACCTGGAATGGCAGCGCCGAGCTGGGCAGCCAGTGTGCTGAAGCAACACGAGGCCGCTGAGTTGCGGGTGGCAAGCAAGGGCAGCAGACGACAGGTCGTTGAGCAGGCAGGCGGAGGCAGCCAAGGTAGCACATCACACCAGGCGCAGAGCTCTCCTGTAAACGCAGTGCTCTCCTGTAAACTCTGGAGGCCCAACTGGAGGCCCCTACCAGCAGCACCCACCAGCAACGTGCTCTTCCCTCTCCTTGTGCTCTTTCCTCTCCTTGGCGCGGCTGTCCCACCCTGCAGGTGCGAGTCAGGCAGGAGCGTGCACAGCGCGGTTGCAGCGCAGTGGGGGCGCCAGCGTGGCGCAGCACTCCCTGGCAGGACGGCCGGCTATATCAGTGGCCGGAAAACGCGACATCGAACCGGGCCCTAGCCTGTGCTTGGCTACCAACTCACTAGTGTTCTCGACCCTCCTCCTTTAGAGGCCACATGCCTCGCACAACAGCAGTACAGTTATGACTGTACTGCTCACCGATGATGAGGATGAGGAGCATGTCGGCCACGGCAGCAACGATGGCACCCGCCACGGTGGTGCGCGTGCGGGCGGCCATTTTGCCTGCGCATGGATAGAGGGCGGGCAGGCACCCGCATCAGTGCTGGTGAGTGCTGGGTGCGTTGCCGCATCAAAGATGTTCATGTCTGTGTGTTGGTGTGGCAATGATGGCGGGCCCTGGCCAAGCTGGTGCGCATGGCCACAAAGCCTGCGGGTGCCAGGAGGGAGGCCGGACTATGTATGAGGGCGTACTACGAATGCATCCGAGTGCGGTGCCGTGTGTGCCACAGCAAGCACGGCATGCTGCAGTGGCCCCAACCCTTCCTGATGTGTGCTTGGCCATGAAGGAAAGTTGCTCCTCCCCCGCTCCCCTGACCTTACCCACCCACCCAACTAGGCATACGCCCCTGGCACGTCCCTCTCACCCGTCAGGCCAACCTTCCCTGGCTGAGCGGTGAAGTGCTTGGCCAACAGGAGGGTGCCCTCATCCGCTGCCTTTATCTTACCCACCCCACCCGCCAATTAGTACTAGCACAAGGCCTCACCGGTCAGCCCCGGAATGTAGTTGAACATGAGGAAGGTGTTGGCGGTGTCCATCAGGAGCACGGAGGCAACGGCCAGCACGCCCACCATGGCGGCCCTGCAGGGGCAGAGGAAGGCAATGCGAAGCATACTGGGGCAAAATGTAAAAAAACATATGGCTTGTGAGGAGGAGCGAGGCCACCGCCAGCACGCCCACCGTCGCGGCCCTGTGCGGAGCGCGGGGGTTGACGGGCGCAGCTGAAATAGTTCTTAGTTCAAAATAGAGCACGTTGACTGAAAACAGGGATGCGGCAAATGCAAGCATGCCCACCAATGGCACGCCTGCAGGGGAAAGCAGTGGGGCCCGGTCATGCGGGAACACACATGCCATGAGCAAACGGACCAAGCAGCTTGTTGCCCCACGGCACCATACCAAACTGGTCATGCCAGCAGTGCTGTGCCCCACCCTTGTCTCATACCTTCTGCCCTTGCCCTTGCGGGTAACACTACCACCACAAGCAGGCCCATGCACTCGACCCGCCCACCGCCCCCACTACTGCCCCACCCACCTGCTCTTGTGGATGACGTTCATGGCAAGGTAGGCCAGGACCAGCAGCCAGGTGCTGCAGGGCAGACGAGGCAACGGTTGGGCACGATGCCAGGAATGCATTCAGGCTGCAATCGGGTGGATGAGAAGGCAGCGCTGCGCCCTGCCCACTGCGCGCAGGCACTGCGGCGAGCTCTGCCTGGCTGCCCAGGCGCCAGGGAAGCACCAGGGCAGGGCAGGGCCTTCTGGCTGCATCTCTCTGTTGCTGCCACCTCGCCACCGCTGCCCAGGCAAGCAGGCACGCACATGCAGCACGCAGGCAGGGCGGGGCGGGGCAGCAGGCCGGCAAGTCGAGCTGCCAGCCTGCCCCACCGCCCGCCATGCCGCTTCAGTCACAAACAGTGCACCATAGTCGTCCTGGCAAGCTGCACAGCACAGCACAGCACAGCACAGCACAGCACAGCACAGCACAGCACAGCACAGCACAGCACAGCGCAGCGCAACACAGCGCAGCGCAGCGCAGCACAGACACAGTTCTGATGAAAGCAGACACAGCATCATCCTGGCCCACACCATGTGTGTGCAGACGGGCCACTCACAAAAAGTGGAGGAAGGTGATCCACCTGCAGGCCAAGGGGGAGGCGGGCAAGGGAGGGGACACGCGCAGCAGCAGGGGAGGGAGGTGAGCGCAGAGGGGGACGCAGGAGTTGCCAGTGGAGATCTGAACATGGGAGTAACCCGTGGTGTTTCCCGAGTCCAGCACGGATGCATCCCAGACCTCCCTGCCTGCCTTCTATAAGCCAACAGTACTGTGCACTGCAGGCAGCTCGCGCTGCCTGCAGAGGATGTAGCAGGCTGCCCTGGAGGCTGCGCATCGTGGGGTCCGAAGGGCGCACTTGGTCACGGGCCACCCATGCTAAGCCATGCTATACCATGCTATGCCATGCCTCTGCTGGCTCATTCGCCCGCCACAGGTTGGCCACACACACACCCCTTCCCGCGCTCACCAGGCGTACTGCAGGATGTGGTCGCAGCTGACGGGGCCCAGGTAGCCTACGGTGCCGCCGCCCCGCTGCAGCACGCCCAGTCCGCTGGAGCCGCACTCCTGCGGGGGGGAGGTGAGGGAGCGGGGGAGGGAGCAGGTGCGGGAGCAGGTGAGGGAGGGGAGGCAAGGTGCACTGGGCATTCCACAGGGAGCCAGCAGAGGTGTCATGGGGCTGGCAACACTGAACACCAGTACTGGCAGGTGCGGGAGAGGAGGGAACTTCTGGGATACCTTCCTTGAAGGTGCATGTGTGTGTAGAGCACAGGGAGCCAGCAGAGGTGTCGTGGGGCTGGCAACACTGAACACCAGCGCTCGCCACTCGCCACGCCACTCACCGACTGCATGGCGGCAACGCCCCCCAGCAGGATGCCGAAACCAGCGGTGGAGAGCAGCCAGGCGGCCCAGATGAGAGCTGGCAGTCGGGAGGGGGGTGGGGCAGGGTGGGGGGTGGGGGCAGGGGCGGGGTGATGAGAGAGGCCGCGGGAGGCCAATGGTGGAAGGCAGCCCAAGGCGGGCCGGAAGCGGAAGACCATGCGGGCGGGCAGGCAGGCAGGCAGGCGGGAAAATCAGAGCAGGCAACGTCCCTGTGCCTGCCCGGCAGGCACGGCTGCTGGTCACACGAGACCAACTTGTGGCGGGACCTAGCCATCACAACACGCACCTTTGTTGGCGGGCCCCGTCGTGCCGCCCTCGGTGGTGTGGCTGCCGCCGCCGACCCCAAACTTCTTCATGCTTGCCCTGCTGCTGCCTCGGAAGTGCGTTGAAGGTGTCCAAGGGAGGTGACCTGGGCGGGAAAGGGACGGGGCAAGCCTGGAACGCTCCTGAGGGGCCAAGTGGAGAGGTGGGCTCAGGCCAAGCCCCCCGCTGCTGGTGCGGCTGCCACCGCTGCTCAAGCAGGGTGCACATCCTCAAGGGCTACCTGATGTCTCTGGAAGCAGTGCGCGCGCTGCGAGGTGCAAACCGAGTAACACCACGCTCGAACGCACGGGTTCTAGATGTCTGCCCTGCTGACTGGGCACCCCTTCTTGGTGCGAATCTCAGCTTCGCCAGATCCCCCCCTCTCTCTCTCTCTGCACGGACAGTGGGGTTAGCCTACCTCCAAGGGGGCGCGATGCACAGCGGCCACGGCTTGCGTCACCATTGGCGGGCAAGACGGGCTCTCTGGGCCTACTCATCTCCCTTCCCATCTCCCTTCCCATCTCCTTTCGATCTCCCACATCATTCGGCTCCTTACTGTTTACTGCATACCATTTACGTAGCACGAGGCAGTGCTCGCCCAGCAGCCGCCGTCACTGCAGTGATGGCGGAGGTCCCGGCAGACCGGTGGCCGCCCGCCAGTGCTGCTCCAGCCCGCACCGCGCCAGCAGCGCTGCCAGCTGCGGCACACTCGCCTCTTGCTCCCGGAACTCCCCTGCAAACAGCAAGCCGCGGCCAGAAGTACCGCTGCTGCTGCTGCCGCTCTTGGGCTCTGGGGCAACCCCTGGGCTCTTGCGGCCGCCTGCTGCCGCCGCTCCGCTCCCGCTAGTGTCAGTGCAGCCGCTGCAGCTGCTACCTTGATTAGAAGACCAGCAGTTGTGCTCCTGCAGCGCCACCACATCCATCATGCGCTCACGGCAGGGCCTGCAGGCACAGCATGACCACAGCGTGACTGGACAGTGAACCCCGCATCACAGGGACGGCAGCCCCGCACCGCCCGTCGTGTGCCCATCAGCCGCCTGATGCAGCAGTGGCACCAGCACATCCACACATCCACCCCATCCTTCTCCACATCCACATGCCTCCACCCCAGTACCACACACCTCTTGTTCTCCCCGTCAGACCCTGCTGGCCCCCCTGGCTGCTTTCGCCTGCCCTTTGAGTCCACATCCACCCCACTTGCTGGCACGACATTCTACTCTCTCTGCCCTGCTGGCCCCGCTGTCCGCTCGCACCTGCCCTTTGAGTCCACATCCACGGTGCGCGTGCGCTGCCGCACAAGGTACTCTTTCACGCCTGCCTCTGGCCCCTCCAATAAGATGAGGATGATGGGAGGGGACCCCGAAGGGGCGCGGCTGGTGCCAGCAGCAGGCCCACATGCCCCGCTCCCGCCGCCGCTGCCACCGCCGCTGCAGAAGAGCAGGCGGCCGCCCAGGCCCAGCTCCAGGGCCCACCGCCGTATGGTGCGGCTGTAAGAAGCTCGGTCGTGCATGTGGTCTAGCCGGAGCAGCGCCAGCTGGCAGCCCTCCTGCGCCGGCGCCGCCTGTGCGGCCTGCCCCGCCTGTACTGCCTGTCCCGCCGCACCGTGCCTTCCAACAGCTGCCCCTGCCACAAGCTGCCGACTCTCCGCTGCTGCTGCCTCCTGCACCCGCTGCAGCAGCGACTCTGCCAACTGGTACAGGCACTCTTGCCCGCCATCGGCCGCCGCCGCATCGGCCGCCGCCTGCAGCTGCGCAGCGCACTCCAGCTCGCCGCCCCTCCCAAGCCGTGCACAGGTTACCGCCTCCACCTGTGCCGCCTCCTGGGCTGGGTACCCGGGCGGCAGCAGCAGGTGCAGGCGTGCATGCCACTCCTGGTCATCAACGCTGCCAGCTGGCATTCGGTCTGCCGGCGGGAGCAGAGCCAGCGTCAGCCGCAGGGCAGCACCCGCCAGATGGGCATGGCTGCTGGCCTCAAAGGCAGCCTCTGCCAGGGCCACCAGCAGCTCCTCTGGTTCTAAGGCCTGCAGAATAGGGCGCAGAGGTGCAAGATGCAAGCAGGTGAAAGAGCACTCGAGCAGCCACCAAGCTCTTCACTGCACCGCTGCCGCCACCGCTGTCGCCACCGCCACTGCCCACCCACGCCCATGCCGGTGTCATCGGCTGCATTGATTTTGCCGCGTGACCAGCAAGTTTCGGCATGCAGCATGTGCTGTGGCCCACCTCGGCGGTCAGCTGAGGCCCCAATATGGCTGCGAGAGCGATCAGCTCGTCCACCTTGCGTTGGAGCAAGTCCACATCCATTGCAGCAAGTTGTGGTGATTGATCATCAATTGCAAGCCTGAACAGGCCGAGCCACGGCCGTGCTGGGCTGTGCTGTGCCTGGCTGGCGACACTGGCCTGAGGCGTTGCTTGCGCTCTGGCACGCGCTTGATCGGCCGAGTTGAGCCAGTGCCCTGGCCCACCACCCCTCGCTCTCTGCCAGCCCCGCCCTCGCTTCACTCTCGAGCCAGGGCAGCAGCAGGCCGTACCGCCGGCCTGAAAGCACCACCAGCGCCCGACTGGCTTGCGGGGACAAGGGTTAGGGACATGGCGCTGAGGGAAGCGGGCAAGCTTGCGCGGCTTGCGGCGCCCTTCTCGCGCCAGTTCGCCACCCAGACGGAGGTGGGGATCGTGAGCGGCCTGCCACCGCTGGACGTGGGCCGCAAGGTCACCATTTACAGCCCCGCCCGCACCGCCGGCCAGCAGGGCGTGTCTCAGACCGCCGTCGGTGAGTGTCCCCGCAGCAGGCTAAAGCTGCCTTTGGGCTCCTGCCGCCGCTCCCCGCTGCATCACAGGATCATGGCTGTGCCGCAAGCATGCTAGCGCCGCCTCTGCCGCTGCCCTCCTGTGCTGCCGCTGCCGTGCCAACTCCAGCCTTCTGCCCGCCTGCCAGGCCCCGCCGCCCCCACCCACCTCCCTCCTCGGCCCCTCCGTTGCACGCCCTTTCTCTCACACCTGACCCCCCCTTGCCGTTGTGTTGTCCACTCAGGCGGCGGCCCCGCCTGGAAGGTGCAGCACGAGAACCAGGGCAAGTGGGTGAATCCGCTCATGGGGTGGACCTCCACGGCCGACCCGCTTGAGAATGTGGGCCGCCAGCTGTACTTCCCCTCAAAGGAGGAGGCCATCGCCTTTGCAGGTGGGCGCCGCTTTGGCGGCAGGCTGTGTTCAGTTGGTCCGACGTGCTTCCTGCTCATGACACGCCAGAGCATGGGGGGCCCGCCAGTTGTACTCGCCTGCTAAGGAGGAGGCGACCGCATTTGTGGTCGGGGCTGTTTGTGTGGCTAGCTGCGGTTTTTCTCCGTGGCCCGACGTATCGTGTCGCGTGTGTGCAGCTGTGGAGCTGCGAGGCCCAACAGTGCCAGAGCTCCGCCGACATGGGCAGGGCACGCCATTGATCCAGCTCCTGACGACCCGTGCCTTTCCTGTTGCTGTGCACAGATGAACAGGTGGAGCTACAAGGGTACCAAGCCCCTTGGGGTGTTGCCTGCACCTGCCTCCCTTTTAAAATTCAATGTCTCATCCCTTCTGGTGCTGCAGAGAAGAACGGGTGGAGCTACGAGGTGCAGGAGTACAAGAACCCCATCCGCTCCCGCCCCAAGCGCTACATCGGCTACGGCGACAAGTGAGCAGCAGGGATGGGGCCCGGGAGGGGGTGGACGGATGGAGGGATGCACGGCGCGGTTTGCTGCAGCGGCAAGAGAGGGGCAGCCTGGCGGCAGCACCTACATTGGCTACTTGGAGAAATGAGGAGGTCGTGTGAATTGGAGGCAGCTGCTGATGGCACGGGGGGGGCGGGGGGGGGCCAGTTGGCGGGCTTGTTGGCCCCGGCTCTTGCCGCCCCCACTACACCCCATTCCTCCCCCTCTGCTTTGCACTGTCCCCGGGAAGGGCAAGCGCATCCCCATCTGCCTTCACCCTCTATTATGTCCCACCCTCTACTGTATCCGCCCCTGTATCCGCCCCTCCCTCCCCTACCACCGTGCAGCTTCCCCCTTGCCCTCTGCCTTCACTTGCCTCACCCCACCCTCCCTTCCCTCCCTTCCTACCACCCCCTCGCAGCTTCTCCGTCAAGCGCAAGGGCATCCCTGTCGGTGGGCTGCGCGGCGAGCAGCAGGGGAAGAAGTGAGGCAGCAAGCAAGCCAGCAAGCACGGCCTGGTCACCATAGCGTGGTTGCCCTGGTCGCCACCTCAGCAGACGCAGCACAGCACGGCACAGCACTTGTTGAGACCCGTCCCCAGGGTGTGAGCCTGTGTGCCAGCGGGGCGGGGTGCCAGCGGGCCTGAGGCCTGCCCCCGCCGCCGCTGCACCCGCGCCGCCCCCGTTCCCTTCCTGCCCTCTCCTGCCTCCCGGGGCCTGCCAGGCTGCACTCTTCCACCCCTCCCTTCCTCCTGTAAGGCATAACCTGTCTGACCGCATCTTCCGTTGAACGCACCAGCTGGGTGAGCGCTGATCAATGTTGAGGTGGGCACAACATGCAGGGTGCAGCCCCTTCAGGACAAATAGAGGCAGGCAAACATGTGGTTGGGCAGCCGGCTCTGCTGCTGCTTGGCTGCTGCCGGCTCCGCTGCGATTGGCACCGGCTGGCACCGGGCACACAGGCCTGTGCGTCTATGTGGTTCATGCGTACTGATCCCAAATCGGGGATCCGTCCGCTGCATTGGCTGCTGCTGTTGCTACTGCTGTTGCTGCTACTGGTGGCACTGCCGCGGGGGCCAGCTGCTGCAGTGCTGCGCTGGCTGCATGGAGCACTGCCCGGAGAAAAAGTGCTACTGCTACTGCTGCTGCTGCTGCTGTCGCTGCTGCTGTACGGTTGCACTGAGGGAGTTGAGCACCTGCGAATGGAGGAAGGAGGAGGCAGAAGGAGGTTGCAGATACTCATCAGGTTGAGGAGAAGCTTACGGCGACAGGAGACGAAGGCACAGCATGCAGCTAGCACACAAACCTGCCCTTTAGAGGTGGCTCACCACACCCATCACATACAGCACAGCACGCATTTCGCTCGAGAGGTAGCCCCCCACCCCCCCCTGACCACCCATCTCTCTGACCCTCGGCCCCCCCTTGTCATCAACAGTAGCAACCATGCTGGTGCTGGTACCACGCACCTGCCAGGTGGCCAACGCACCCTTGAACCCCCAGTGCTCCCCTGATCCCTTGCCCCCTTTGCGAGACACTGCAGCAGCCATTCTCCTACAGTAACTGGCACCACACAAACCTGCGAGGTGGCCACCACTCTGGCCAGGATGCGGGACGCATCCGCCGGCGCCAGCCGCCGCCCAAACCGGGCCTGGAACTTGTCTGCAGGGGAGGCAGGGCGGGTGGGTGGGTGGGTGAATGGGGGGTGGGGGAGGGCGGAGCAAGCATGCTGTTGGGGGTGTTGGGCGAGGGCTGGGGTGGGAAGCCCAACGCAGCGGCACTCCCGCCTGGGCACCTACCCGCTGCCCCCTCAATCTCCCATGCACCATGTGATAATACTTGCCTGGCTGCCTCACCATGGGCCTCCAAACACACTTGCCTGGCCAGCTAACTGCTGGGCACTGGCACTGGGCAGCTGACCACTCTGGGCAGCTGACCACTGGGCAGCCAACCCGCTGAGCCTTAAACTGGGGACCCACTGGACCTTAAACTGGGGACCCGCTGAACGTTAACACTGGACCTGAGGCAGCATGCCCCACCAGCTCTCACCGGGGTGCCAGCGAATGAGCTCGGTGCGCAGGCGCTTGCGCTGCTCGTCGGGGCCCACAGCGCCTGGCACAGGGTTGAGGAGGAGCATGGGGTGGGGGAGCGGGGGCGGGGCAGGGGTGGGGGTGGGGCACGCCAGCGAGGGGCACCGCGGAGAAAGGCACAGGGGGCGCGCGCTTGGGAAGGCAAGCAAAACTGATGCCACCCCTCCCAGCCATCGTCTCCGGCCGCCGAAACCTGGAGCAGCGCCCGCCGAATTCCCATCCGCGTCTCATCTCATGTGGCGCAGGTGCCTCAAGCTGGCATGAGCACCCCCTCACCCCGCTGCGTTCACCTGCCCACCCACCCTTGCACTGTGTCCATTGCCATCCTGCCCACAGCACAGCACGGCACAGCACGGCATAGCACGGCACAGCACCCCCGCCCGCCCACTGTACCGTCACGCTGCCCACCCACCCACCCACCGTACACCACCACCCGCTGCAGCTCCTCCTGTGAGGCGCCCTCCGAGGCCAGGATCCATGGCACGTCGGCGTAGCCAATGGTGGCCTCTGCGGGGGGGAGGAGAGGGGAGGAGGGGTGGAGGGGTGGAGGGAGGCCAGGATCCATGGCACGTCGGCGTAGCCAATGGTGGCCTCTGCAGCAGACAGCAGGGAGGGAACATGGGCAGGAGGTGAGCACAGGCGGGGTGGGGTCTGTGGGGAGGACGGGGAGGGAGGGAGGGAGAAGGGAGGGGCATGGACAGCAGGTGAGCTAGGGCAATGGCAGCCTCTGGGGGCAGGAGATGGGGTGATGGGGAGAGGGCAGGGCAAGGCCTGCTTGAGGGAGGCCAGTGTCCGGCACAGGCAATGCCTGCTAATGCAGCACATGGAGGCAGGCAGGGAGCGGCCTTTCTCTCGGCAGGATGTTCTGGGCGTGCATTGCATTTGACTTTTTTGCAAGTCGGGCAAAAGGCCAGCCAGGGGCAAGCAGCACAGCCGCCCACCTGGGTGCTTGGTGGCAAAGAACTGCCAGCGCGCCTCGTAGGATGCACGCTTGGGTCCGGCCTGGCCCTGCAGGGAGGGAGGGCAGCAGGCACGGGGCAGCAAAGGAACATGCAGGCACGCTTGTGAGCACCGCAGCCAGCAAGCCCCATGCCTCCCATCGTACATTACTATGCCTCCCATCGTGCATATTGTAGGGGATGCATGCAAGGGCAGCAGCCTGGTCCGCAACTAGGCCCCGTTGCTGCCACCGTAAGCCGATGCATGCAGCAGCACAGCGGCAGCGGCGGCGGCGGCGGCGGGCCCACGGGCCAAACACGCGGCACCGCACCTCTGCCACCGCGGCCCGCCACGCCGCATCCTGCTTCTGCTGCTCCTCCAGGATGCGGCGGCTCTCAGACTCTGCCGCCTGCCGGAACGCCGTGCGGTGCGCCTCCTCCTGCCGCCTGCTGGCGCGGCGCAGCGCCGGGGTTGGGACAAGGGGGAGGGGCGTTTGGTGGCAAGCGGGAGCAGCTCCGGCAGTGGAGGTGTGGGCAGCTCAGCAGAGGCTGCTTTGCACCTGGGACTGCCAGACCGGGCATAGAGGGGCACGCTGGCAGACGGGCACGGTGAGTCAGGGAGGCAGAGGTGCGAGCAGAGGAGCCAGTGGGCGTGGAGCACGGGCATGCGCAGAGCACAGCGGCCGGCCGGCGGCTTGCCTGCGCTGCGTGAAGGCCGCCCGGGTCTGCTGCTCCTTGGCGCGCCGGTGGGCCTGCAGCCGGGTGGTGGCAGCACGTGCAGAGCTACCACTCAGCTACCACTTAGCTACCACTCAGCACTGCTCTGCTGTCCCTGCGGTGCCCCGATGACTCTTGCACAGTACCACAGAACCTAGGTGCCAGCCAGGTCCTGCACCTGCCGCCCGCTTGCCCAACTCCTGCCAGTGCCAACAGACCACCTGCCGCTCCCTTGCCCTCTAGCTGCCGGTGCAACTGCCCCGCCGCGGGCGGCACCCACCTGCATCTCCTCCCAAATGCGGCGGGCATACCCCTCTGCAGTCTCGTACTCGTCGGCATGCCAGTCGCCCCCGCCATACCTGCGCACCGCGCGCAGGCAGAGGGGGAGGCAGGGTGGCGGGAAGGCAGGCGTTTGGTGGCTGCTCAGAGGGGCGCCAGGAGACGGGAGGATGGTTCAGGGCAGGGCAGTGCAGGGCAGGGCAGGGCGAATACAGGGCAGGGCAGGGCAGGGCAGGGCAGGCACGGGGCAGGGCAGGGCAGGGCAGGCAGGCACAGGGCAGGGCAGGGCAGGGCGGCACCGCAGAGAAGACACAGATGCCAAGCAATGCAGGGCATGGCAGTTTGCAGTGCACTCACGCCCCCCATGTCTCCTCCTCCTCCTGTTCCCCCCCGCTGAGCTCCTCGGCCAGCCGGCGCTGCAGGGAGGGCAGCGGGCACCCTGCTGTTGCCAGCCTTGCAAGCGATGACAAACCACGAGTGCAGCAGGAGTGCTCAAGCTTAGTGAGCCACAGCTTCCTGTGTTAATTTCTGATTCATGGAGACTCACCTGCCACGCCTGGTCAGGCTCAAGCGAGGGGCTGCGCCCCTGGCCCTGCCGCTCCTCCGCCTGCTCCTGCGCCTCGCGCCGGAACGACTGCGAGGCAGAAGAGGCCAGCAGGGGGGCGGTGGCGCACGCCGTTACAACAAGATACGTTGTGGCAGCTGCGTGAGTCTCCTGGCCGTGCTTGGCAGGAGGGCACAGGCAGGGGAGTTATGGTGACGCAGTTGAGGACATGCACGACACGTGTGTGGCAGCGACGTGAGGCTGTCGAGCGCTCGTGCCACTTGCAGCAACTCTTGTGCACAATGCGGTTCCATGCATGGCAGCCCATGTGACTTGCCCCATGCACACCCGCACCCTGAAGCACTTCCCTACCCCTCCGCCACCCCGCCAATTCCAACTCACCGCACACCACACATGCACTCTCACCCCTCAACAACACACACTAGCTGCACCTCCTACCGTTACCTGTCTGTGACAACGACTTACTGGCCATAGGAAGACTTGGAGATGAGCGCTTCGCTGTTGCTGAGGCAAGTGCTTCGCTGTTGCTGAGGCGAGTGCTTCGCTGCCTGGGTCCCTCACCCCACCCCCACCCACCCCCCATGCACCCCCCCACACACCTGCACATCCTGCTTGTCCATGGCCGCCGCCGCCAGCTGCTCCACGCTCTCCCCCCGCACATTCAGGGCCTCAATCTCGGGGGGCAGGTCTGCAGGCGCCGGCAGGAGGGCAGGGGCAGGGGCTGGCAGGTCTGCTGGCGCCAGCAGGGGGGCAGGGGCCGGGGCGGAACAGAGGCAGAGGCAGGTATAGAACAGGGGCAGGGGCAGGTGAGGAGTAGAGGCGCTGCAGGTGCGAAACGGGGGCAACTGGCTAGCAGGGTCAGGGGCAGCAGGCAGCCCCAGAAAGCACGGCGGGCTGCGACCGCCTGAGGTGGTTCTGCTGCTGCCGCCCTGCGCAGCCCCCTGCCTGCAGGGCTGTCCGGACAGCATGGACAGCACACAGCATGCATCTCATGGAACGGTAGATACAGACACCACCGCTGGCCAGCATGCCCCCGTGTGGCGTGCCGCCCCACAACAACCGCCGCCCCACAGCAGGCACAGCAGCACCCCACCTGCAGAGAGCAGCGCTGCCAGCAGCTCGATGTGCCCGTGCCGGGCCGCGAGGTGTGCAGGCGTGTCGCCCCTCACGTCTCCCAACCCGGCGTCCGCGCCACGCCGCAGCAGCAGCCTGGCGGCGGGCAGGTGGCCGTGCCGGCAGGCCTGCACGTGCATGCGGAAGTGAGGGGCGGGCAGGCGGGCAGGGGGGCAGCAGGCTCAGATGCTCAAATGCGGGGGAGGGAAGCTGAGGGGGGACGCGAGGGGTGGGTGCAGAGCCAGGCGCTACTGCGGCAGTGCTGCTTTCTCATGCAGCAGAGGGGAGACGCGGTAGCAAGGGTAAGCCAGCAGGGGCCAACACATTCGCCGCGCACTGCAGGCCACACAGCACAGGCCCGTGGGGAGAGCAGGGGGCAGGGGCAGGGCGTGCGTGAGAAGAACAACCGGCCTGGTGTGCCGTGTGGTGCACCCACCTCGTGCAGCGCTGTTGTGCCCTCGGCATCTGCATACGCCACGTCGGCACCCTGCTCTATCAGCTGCCGGCAGTGCGCCCGGTCCCCAAGCGCCGCTGCCAGCAGCAGGTGCTGCGGTGGGGGCAGGGAGGCTCCGCCGCCGCCGCCACCACTGCCGTCGCTCTCGCTGCCGGAACCGCTGCTGCTGCGCCGCCGCTCCTTCTTCCGCCGCTTCTTCCGCTTCTTGTCTTTATCCTTATGCCGCTCCTTCTTGTGTTTCCGCTTTTTGTCGCTGCCCATTGCTGCCGCTCAAGGCGGGGCGGCGGCGGCGGCG
The DNA here is from genome assembly GCA_029339195.1 of Micractinium sp. NFX-FRZ. NCBI lineage: Eukaryota > Viridiplantae > Chlorophyta > Trebouxiophyceae > Chlorellales > Chlorellaceae > Micractinium > Micractinium sp. NFX-FRZ. Next base: position 36,521 of record JAPTJF010000012.1, read on the forward strand.
GTGGCGGCGGTGGCGGCGGCGGTGGTGTTACCAGGCTGGTTCGCGGCGGGAGTAGGGTGCCGATTGTCGGCTACAGTTTGATTACCTAAAGCAGAGGCGTGAGCCTGAAGAGAACGAAAACGAGTGTGCGGTGCCGCAGCAGAGCCCCCTCAAGCGGCCCCGCGCGCCTGCATACGATTTGGATTGATCAAAGGTGCGCACCTGAATCGCCGGTGCACCCTTCATGCACCTTGGACTTTGCCCAGCAGGACGCAGCAGGCCTGGCGCCTGGCCAATTGCGGTGTCGGTGTTGCCTTTACCTTCTATTCCGAACATTCCGACATTACATCGATACATCACGCACCACGCACCACCGGCACAGCTTACTCCGACAGGCCACTGAGCAGACCACAACACCAGGCACTCCCCTTGTCCGCCCCTTCTTCTTCTTTCGCCTCTTTACGGCCTCCACGCATCAATCACCGCGCAGACGCAACCGCCGTGCCCTCAGCACGCTGTCGCTGGGATAGCTGCGGCCACCGACCACACCCCGCCTCCCGTCACCGCCTCCCGTCACCGCCACCCGCCACCCGCCCCCATGCACACCTCGAGCCATTACGTGTCGGGCGTGCCGCCCGGCTCCCCTCCCGTGCGCAGCCCCGATGCGCAGCCGGGTGACTGCAGGCCCGCCCTGAAGCAGCTGCTGGATCACTACCATGCCAGCGGTGAGTGAGTGCTGCAAAATGGGCAGGGGTGTGAGTTTGGGTCGTTGCTTGCATCAGCTTTCACACATTCATGGCCTGTTGAGGTTTGGGTATCACCCATCAGAGACCTGCCAGAGAGACCGCATACCACTCTAGCAGCGAGTGCACACTATCTGTTGCAGCTGCCTGCTGATCAAGCACCAAGCCCCCTGCCAGGCAGTACCTCCATTGCTTGCCCCAATGCTTCCTGCTCCGCGCTCTCCTCCAGGCGATAGTCTACTTCAGTCGATGCAGCTGCTCATATCCCCTGAACGAGGATTCCGCTTGTTCCCCTGCGCTGCAGGCGAGTACGAGGTGACACACATTGCCGATGCGCCCGCCAGTGAGCCTCTGCAATTCTCCTGCAGGTGGGTGGGCGGGCGGCAAGCAGGCACAGCAGGTGGATGAGCTTGTAAGCCTGTCAAAGAGAGGGCACAGCAGGGGGCATGCCAGGGCTTTGTACAGAACGGCTGCCCCTTCCCCGCATGCCCCGCCCTGCCCTGTGCACCCTGCATACCTGCCCTCCACCTGCCCGCTCGCCCGCCTGCCCTGCCCCTCCTGTTGCCACTGCCCTACATCGTGCAAACTGAATTTAGACCAACTGTGGCCTCTGTCAACCAACAAGTTGGCCCCATGCAGCCTGAAAGTTCCCAAGCTGGTGAAGCCTGGCACCGGAGAGGAGCTGCTGCAGGCCTGCACCTTCACGGTGAGCTGGCACAGCGTGGCACAGCATGGCACAGCACGATGCACAGCACGGCATGGCATGGCACAGCACGATGCACAGCACGGCATGGCATGGCAGCATGGCCCCCCGGCGGAACCAATGGTGTGCGGCAAGGCACGCAACCGTGGGCAGCCTCTGCACATGCGCTTTTTGTGGGGCCTGCGGTACCGTGCCACCTGCCACCTCATCGTCTGCCGCCCAGCCTTGCTGTCCCCTGCGAACGCTCTCCACCGCTTCCCCACCCCCGCCGTCGGCTGTTCTGCGAGCGCTGCAGGCCCTGGGTCGTGGCAGGGGTGAGGCAGAGCAGAAATGCGCGCAGCAGGCGCTGGCGCACATCGCGAAAGCGGCGCCGGCGCTGGGGCGGCGCGTGCAGGAGCCCTGATGGGAGTTGCTGCTGAGATGGAGGGGAAGAGGGAGTGATGAATGAGGGAAGCAGGGGTGGGGAGGCAGCACGGCACGGCACAGCCGGATTGGCTGGGTGCACAGCAGCGGCTTCAGAGGGCACCCACCCACCCACCCACCCACCCTGCCAGGCTGCCAGGCTGCGCCAGCCAGCAGAGCAGAGCAGCGCGGATGAATTGCTTCCCTCGCATCAGTTTGGCCTGGGCAACTTGTGATGAATGAGAAAAGCAGGGTGAGGGATTGGAGAGAGGTTGGCACTGCAGGCCACTTTGGCTGTCCAACCCCTCTCTTGCACAACTCGGTGCTGCGGAGCCAGTGTTGAGGTGACCCAGGGTGCATGCTTGCCTCTGAGGTGTGCCAGGGACAAGGCATGGGTGCCTGCTGTCGCTGTGACGAAGCGGCACTTACATGTTGCAACGCAAGTAATGGAAACGGTAGTACGCGTCCAGGGTGCAAGGGTTGTTTGTGTGACAGAGGAGCCTTGGAAGCAAGCAGGCGGATCGGGGCAAAGGATGTACAGCATTGGATTGGGTTACACAGTCGGAAAGCCTGCGCAACTCACTGGGGGAGCTCAGGGACAAAGAACGATACATCAGGGAGTGCAAGGTGAACCTGGGGCGGAAGCGCGGGCGGCCAGCGAGGCGCAATTGGAACAAGGCCAGGAGGGGGCGTGCGGCTGCCGAGGGCGCCCTGCATGCCGGGGTGCCGAACAACGCATGCCGTGCCGGCTCAAGGCATGCGCAGCACTTGGGCCTACCCAGAGGCCTTGCTGCCGCTGTGCAGCATCTCGCTGGCGGGCCGGGCTGCAGCAGGCGGCCTCCAAGCTTCGGATTCCTACGAAAGGCGCGCGCTCGCCGCCACCTGGGCGTGCGCGCCAGCTGCTGTGGCCTGCTGTGGCCTGCTGTGGTCCACGGCGAGTGGAGGTGCTGGCACAGCCGCAGCCCCTCGAGCCGCTCCATTGGTTTACCTGCAGGCGAGAGGAGCGCGAGCCAGCCGTGAAGCAGCAAAGTGAGCGGACTCCTATTTGTTCAAAACAAGATGGCTTGTACATGCACCCGCTCCTCGTGCTTGGCTCTCGGCACTCAACAATTGGTTGTTGTCCACTGGGTGTGGTTTTGCAGGGGTTGGGCGGGTTGGTTGTTGGGCCACTGGCAACTCAGTGGGTGAGACATATCCATCTCCACCCCCCGCCCAACCCCTGCAAAACCACCACCTACTGGCCCACCAATTAACCTGCCCAACCCCTGCAAAAGCTCACTTACGGGCGACCAAGAACAAGATGAGGTGCATGAGCGTGATCAGCGCCAGCTGGGGGATGCCAACAAAGTACAGGAAGACAGCGGTGGCAAGGAGGAAACCGCCAAACACCAGCTTCACTTGAAGCGCCTCCCGGTCAGTATATATGGGGCCGTCCTGCGCAGCGTGCGGCGGTGCGTCACGCCTGGCCGCGCCCGCGTCGGAGGCCGCAGGAGCGGGCGGCGCCAATGCCAGCTTGCGCCGCAGGCCGCCTCGGCGCCGAGCCAGCAGCAGGCGGCCTGCAAGAGAGGGCAAGCACGAGGTGGGCAGCCTGCTTTAGCGGGCCGAGCGCGCCCACCCTCCAGGCTCAGGCAAAGCCGGGCAGGTCGCACCTGTGCCGCGGTGGCCGCCATGGCTCCGCTGTAAGCCAAGAGTGTGAGTGGCAGCGCGCCTAGACTCCTGAACGTTCAGGAGCGTTCGCGCCAGGGTGGCGTTCAAGAAATGCGCTCAAACCCAGTGTCTTCTGCCCCCACCAGGGATCGAGTGAGCTTCTTTGTAGGAGCGAGTCGAACTGAAATACCACCCCAGTGGCCACGCCTAATACTGCAGCCCCCTGGGGCACTGATGTCGAGCCCTCCGAGGGCAACGACTGGCCCCACTGGGCCAGCCTTTGAGCCGGTTGGCTGCCGCTGCTCTGCACGAGAGGTTCGCCGCGCGGCATAGCACAGCGCAGGTGCGGTGGCAGAGAGCCCTGTTGCGGCGGCATGCCGTCCAAGGCCAGGCCGTTCAAGGGTGCCGTCCAAGGCATCCCGTCCAAGGCTTGCATTATCACCCGATGCCCAAGCAACTGCCTCTGCGGAATACCTGGCAGAGTTACCCATGCCCACCCTCGTCTGTCTGCAGCAAGCTTTCGGGAGCAATGGCGGCGCTCTCGCCCAACGCGGGGGTTACCAGCGGGCACGCTCGCCCCACCGACCTTGCCCTGGCACAGTGTGAGTGGCCTACTGCACTACAGTCCGTTGCCGCTTGTTGCCGTTTTTAATGCTCTGTCGCCCTCATTACCACCTGCCACCCATGCTGCCACCATTTTGGGAGCAGAAGCACTCCTGCCCACCCCTGACTGCAGGCACGCCGCGGCCCCGCCGTTGGCGGCAGACCCCACACTCCCGCCCACATCTGGCGGCTGCTGGCGGCGACCCTGCCGGGGGGGCGGGTTCCCCGTCTTGGGAGCCGGCAGCGCAGGCAGCAGCAGCCACGCCGGCGAGGGATGCTGCAGCAGGCAGCAAGCTAACAGCACAACATGCGGCATCGCCGCGGTCAGTGCTGGCGGTGCTGTGGCAGCCAGTGCTGGTGCTGCTGCTGACGCTGGCAGGTGGTGGTGCTGCTGCTGCCGCGGTGGCGGCTGTCGCTGCTACTGCCGCTGCTGCTGCTGCTGGCAAGTCTCTGGCAGGTCTGACCGCGCAGATGCAGGCCTTGGTGGCGCTGCTGTTGGTATGCACCGTCTTGTCAGGCCTCCTGGCGAGCAGCGGCAGCAGCGGCGATGGAAGCAGCGGCGGCAGCGGCGGTAGTGCCAACATTGGCAGCAGCGGCGGCAGCAGCGGCAGCATGAGCAGCATGAGCAGCATGGCGACCGCCCTGAAAGCGTACAGCAAGATCGTGTGGCCGCTGCTACTCCTGTCTCTGTCCCTACAGTACCTACCTGCCAGGGCCAGCGCCGTCCTGGTGCTGCCCCTGCTGCCAGTGACTGCCATGAAGCTGGGGTTCTCGCTGTGGGAGGGCGGGAAGCCGCTGCTGGAAGCATGGCGGCAGGTGCAGGCAGCTTTTGGGGACCTCATCGCGTCCCGCCGTTACAAAGCAGGCCACTCAAGTGTCCCACTTTTCAGTGCCCTCAGGAAAGCGTGGGACCTCAAGTACAACCAGGTGAGATGATCTCAGCACCCGTCCACAGCAGCCAGCCGACAGTTTGACTTGCTGCGGGACGGGCAAAGGTGACTGGCAACGGAGCGCCCATTGGCGCGCCAGCGCACGAGTGTTGCCATCTGCACCGCGCCCGCAGCGGCCAACACTGCTGAGCAGGCAGCCTGCCCCCCTCCCCATCGCCCGTCAGCCATCATTTGTGAACCAGTATGTTTTCGCCGGGGCCGAATTTCTCTGACCTCGCCCCTCCACTAGCAGATCCTCCACTAGCAGATCCCTCCACTAGCAGATCCCCCGCCCCTCCCCTGGCTGTACAGGATCCGTCCCAGCTGGCGGCCGATGTGGCCAGCAAGCAGGTGGAAAGCCTCATTCAGATTGCCTTTGTCGGGCGGCAGCTCTCTTTGTTTGTGGGCATGGCACTGGTCTGCCTGCCCCTGATTGTCACCTACTTTGCAGCATGCTCTGCCGGCTTGCTTGTGCCGCTAGTGCCAGGGGATGGGCTCAAGGAGGTGTTCCGAGTCCTCTACAAGTGGGCTTTCACCTTCTTACTCGCCGAGGTGGCCTACCTGGCGTACACCTTCCATTTTGACTCTTTGGCAACCTACCAGCAGCTGCGGGACGGCAGCACCAGCACTGGGAGCAGCGCCGGCTAGCGGCCTCGCTCTCCCCGTCCACGACCCCTCGCTGCGTGCTCCCCTGCATCTTGCCCCCCATCCAACACACCCTCGCCCCCTGCGCAACTTTGCTCTCCCCTACGAGTTGTCCCTCCTTCCTTCTCCCCCTCTCCCCATCCAAGGGGCCCCACACTTGTGCCCCACAATCTCTAGCCAACACATGTGCTGTTGACATCACAGCGGCATCTTGCCCCATCAAAATAACATGATTGTACATTCACAGTCTTTTACCACCGGCACACCCGAGCCTATCTAGCAGCCTTGCCAGCTGGCCAGGGAAGCTTGCCAACATGCCAGGCTGGGGCATCCAGCACAGCACAGCAGAGCAGAGCAGGACGAGGCCTGGGCAACCCAGACGGCGGCCCCACATGCACCCGCAAGCAAGGGGGGATCCTCTTGTGACGCCGCAGCCAGCTGCAGCCCCCGAGCTGTACACCCCTGCCATCGCGTGTCCTGCTCCTTACACGTGGCAGCAGCAGCCAGGGAAAGTTCTGGGGTGGCGGGGAGAGAAAAAGAGGTAACTTGGAGGGTAGAAAGATGGGAGGGAGGGCGGAGAGGGAAGAGGGCCGGTGCAAGGGCTGCCGGTGATTGCAGTCAGAGGAACGCTTCAAGGTGGCAGGCCTTGACGGCCAGCAGGCAGAGGGGCCATACCGTGGAGTGCTGGCTCCCTGCCCGCCGGCCGCACAGCCTGCCAGGGTTGGTGCCACAGCAGCGGCAGCACGGCTGCCGGGGGGCGGTGCAGAGCACGCAGGCTGGCGCGCTGAGGCGGTCAGCCACGCCGCTTTCGAACTGGCACACTGCCGACTGCCATGCTGCATGCCGCATGCTGCCACCAAGGGGTGTGGGGCGCCTAGTAGCTGCATAAGGAGGGGTGCGGGCAGGCAGGCAGGGCAGGAAGGTCAGTACCCCCCGCAACAGGCAAACCGGTTGTGGGTGGTAGAAGCAGGCATGTGGGGACGGCGCCTGCAGGACATGCTCCTGGCATCCTGTGTGCCTGTGCCCTGCCGCTCCCTGTCCGGGCGTGCGCCTGAAACATGATGGCGTAACACCCGCCTGCGGGCGCACAGCGCTGAGCTCTTGGTAAGCCTCAAGCCTCTGCACACCCCCGGCTCAGGAAGAGCGACGCACGCCTGCACCACTGCAGTGCTTCGCACGCCTGCACCACTGCAGTGCTTCATTAGCAGACCCACCTGCGGCCCCAGAGCGCAAAGTTCTTGGCGGGCTTGCCGGACACAAAGCAGGGGGTGCCCTCCTTCAGCTCGGGCTGCAGCCAGGGGCACAAAGGAAGCGGCTCAAATCGCGCTGTCAGGAAGAGTTCTCAGGACCAGCACATGCTGTGTGAGAGAAGAGGCAGGGGGTGCCCTCCTTGAGCTCAGGCAGCAGCCACAAGGTGAGGGAGGGGAGGGATCCCATCGCATCCTTGCTGGCACAGCACAGCGCAGCACAGCACAGCACGGCACAGCTGAGGACACCCCCCACATCACCGGCCCCACCTGCTCCAGCGGTATGCACAGTGCTTTGGCACCCATAGCGGTATGCAGAGCGCCTTGGCACCCATCGTGCCCCTGCTGGCACATCCCACACAGCACAGCGCATCACGGCACGGCACAGCAGACCACAGCGCAGCAACCCCCACACGCCCCACCTGCTCCAGCGGTATGCACAGCGTCTTGGCCCCCATCGCGTCCTTGCTGGCGCTCCGCTTCTTCACCTCCTCCTCCACCTCCTCCTCGTCGCACCTGCAGCCAAGAGGGAGACCAGCGGGCAGCACGCACCGCACTCGACACATTGCAGGCCCAGGGAGGGAGGGAGCCGCGCCATCCGCAGCACCTCTTCCAAAACGGGCAGCTCAGCGGGACCGCCCCTGGGCCCTGCCCGCTGGTCCCCACACACACAGCCCGGGCAACCCACCCAAGACCCTTGCCACCCCCCCCCGACTAACCAAGGCGCCAGCACCAAGTGCCGCCGGTCCAGCGCCGACATGCAGCCCTCCATCAAGCCCACTTGCCAGACTTGTGTAAACTCCTCCCCCTGTAACAACACCACACAACCCACCACACAAGCCGTTTTTCTTGCAGCGCTCCTCACAAGGCCCTGCGCCCCACCCTGCACCTGACACCCCCACCCCCACAAACCACCAGCACCCCCACACCGGCCGCTCCCACGCCTCACCAGGGGGCCAGCACCATGTGCCGCCTGTCCAGCGCCGCCATAAAGTCGTCCCAGTTGTAGGCCGTCTCCAGGCAGGCGTCGTAGGCGGTGCGGGCGCGGGTGAACATGTCCGCCTGTAGCAGCACCACACGGAGAGGGCACGGAGGGGGGCGTGCTGTGAGTGTAGGTAGGGGGGAGGCGGTTTGAGGGTGGGGGAGCGCGGTGCGGGCGCGGGTGAAGGGGGTGTGAGCCTGCAGCGCAGCAGCATAAAAGGAGAGAAGGGCAGAGGGGAAGGCAGGCGGGACGGGAGAGGGAGGGGGAGGGGGAGGCGGCAGCGGCAACGCAAGCGCGCGTTGACATGCCAGCGTGCAGGGTAACATGCAAAGAACAAGAGAAAGCTCTGGTTGGCATGCAGACGATGAAGTCAAGCTGTGCCGCACAAGCCCACCTGTATCTGCTCCAGCAGCGCTGGCACCTTGCCCGCCAGCTCCCCCCACGCCACGCTCTCCTTGGCGCCGGTGTCGCGCCGCGCCAGCATGACGCAGCCGCCTTCCATGTCGCGCGGGCCCAGCTCGATGCGCAGCGGCACGCCCTGCAAGGGGGTGTGGGTAATGATTGGAGGAGGTTTCAGGCTTGAAGTGTGTGGCATCACGCAGCCGCCCTGGGTGTTGTGTGGGCCCAACCCAGCCCGATGCGCAGCGGCACGCCCTGGAAGGCATGGGCAATTGTTGCAGTAGGGTTGGGCGCACAGGGCGCCAGCAGAACGAAGCCGCCCTCGGTGTTCATATTAATCTAAACCTCACCCGCAGCTCCCAGGAATTGCACTTCCACCCAGGCACTTCAACCCACACGGCCTGCACGGCACCCCCCAGCAGGCCCCTCAGTCGCCTGTGTTGCATACGGAACTCAGTATCCAGAGGTGCCCCCGCCCCCTCCCTCACCCGCAGCTCCCAGAAGTTGTACTTCCAGCCGGGCGTGTAGTTGTCCCGCGTGTCGGTGGTGACGCGCACGCCTGCAGGGCAAGGCAGGGGTGGGTGGGTGGGCGGGTGGGGGTGGGCATGGGCGGCTGCCACCTGCTGCTGCAGCCAGGGCAAAGAACGGCACGGCACGGCACGGCACTGCACGGCACGGCACGGCACGACACAGCACGGCACAGCACGGCACGGCACGGCACGGCAGCAGTCATCATTAGCAGGAGGAGCAAGCAGTGGCCCCTGGGTCCGCTGCCGCCGTGGCAGCACAGCGCACCGCGTGCAGCCTGCCCTGCCCACACAAAGAAGCATCACGAGAGGTGCTCCATCACTCACCCGCCGCCCTGAGGCCCGCCGCCAGCGCATCTGTGCTCTCCAACCTCTCAGCAACAGAACTCCCCCTCCTCCCGCCTGCACCCCTGGTCCCGCCATTTAAAGTCCCCTATACATGAACATAAGCCAGCGCATTCTCCCCCACCCGCACCCCGCGGTATACATATATACATACATGTTCTAGTTCTATTTGACAAAGCTCACCTGCCGCCTTGAGGGCCGCCGCCAGCGCGTCGGTGCGCTCCATCATCGCCTTGGTCGCCTCCTCGCTCATCTTGGAGTTGGGGATGGGGATGACCACGGCCTGCCCGGGGGAAGACGTGAATTGGACACATGGTGGAATTCAGTAGTGAATTTGGTGGTTCTGTTGATCAGTAGTACCCTATCGTGGGGTAAATACCAAATGAAAGCGTACACAATCAAGTGCCCTTGCGCGGGGCACGCTCGCACCTCCCCTCCCTGCCAGCCCGCCGGCACGTTCTACGCTCACTGAAGTGCCAGCCAAGCAGCCGCCTTGCAGGCGCACCTGGATCTGCGCCCCGCGGGGCGGCCCGACAATGCCCTTGCGTGTGCCTCCCTTACCTCCCTCCCCACCAGCCACGCCACACTCCGCACCCAAGAAGCACGTAGCCAATTCAAAAGCGCACCTGTATCTGCGCCACGGGGCGGCAAGGCAATGCCCTCTGCTCGCCCCCATCCCCAGCTTCCCTGCCAGCACCGGCGAGTGCTACACCCTGAAGGTGGCCTCTTCAGCACAAGACAAGTGCGCACGCGCACCTGGATCTGCGCCACGCGTGGCGGCATGACGATGCCCTTGTCGTCTCCGTGCGTCATGACCATGACACCGATGGAGCGGGTGGTGAGCCCCCACGAGTTCTGCCACGCGTGCGCCCGCGTCTTCTCCTCCGTCTCAAACTCGATGCCAAACATCCTGCAGAGCACACAGGGACACAGGGACACAATGGGGGGGTGAGGGCGCGCATGTGTGTCGAGTGTGTAACAAGGCAGCAGCGCCAGTGCTGCTGCAGTGCACCGACTTGAAGCCTACGCCGCACACATCCTGCCGGAGGGGAGGTGCAAAAAAAACAGTACAACAGTACAAAAAAAAACAGCACAAAAAAAACAGCACAAGGTGTGAAGGCAACCAGCAACAAGAAACCAACAATAGCTGTGGGGCCAAGCGGACCCCCCAACCCCCACCCAATTCGTACCCAATGCCCACCCAGTCCCCACCCAGCCCCCACCCAGCCTCCGGCCCGGCCTCACATGCAGAGCTTCTGGCCCAGGCAGCGATACAGGGGAAACAGTCGTCACATCAACACAGGTAAGAGAGTGACCAGCACAAAGACGCCATGCTGCGAGAAGGCGTGTTGGGGCAAGCAGGCCTTCCTGGCCTATCCACCGCCTCCGCTACACCCCCACCAAGCCCCCACCCAACCCCCACGCAGCATCCGCTTGCACCCCGCCCTCACTTGGAGAAGTTCTGCCCCAGGCAGTGCGAGGTGGCGCCCTGGATGCCGCGCCCGTTCTGCGGCACAAAGGCCTCCACGGTGGTCGTGTACAGCGCGCCCGCAAACTTCTCCTTGCTCGACTTGATGCCCTGCGGTGCGTGGGTTGGCGTGGGGTGGGGTGGGCGCAGTGGAGGCGCGGCGGGAGCGGAGGAGGACGTGAGGGAAGGTCGGGTATGGGTGGGGCGCGGTGCCCCTGGGCACACTTCTCCTTGCTCGACTTGACGCCCTGCAGTTAGATGGCGGCCACCTGTGGAAGAGAGGGGGCACAGCAGCCGACAGCCATCCGAATGACATGCACGCGAGGTACGGCCTTGCACCTTGGCGACGGGCCTGTGGGTGAGCGGAGGCACAGCAGTCGACAACCACCCAAACACACACACACACACACACACAAACTGCGCGAACTGCACACCTTGGTGACGGGCACCGCCAGCAGCTCCTCATACACGCGGCGGTACAGGTCCAGGATCTCGTGCACCTCTGCAGTACAAGGCGGTACAATGCGAGCGCAGCGAGCGGCGCTGAGCGGCGACGCGGCAGGGGCGAGGCGCGGCAGCGGCGGTTGCGTGCTGCACTGCGATGCGTTGCTGGCAGGAGGGCAGCCCTCCTCACCTGTGCCTGCCCCTTCTTTGTGGCGGGCCGGTGCTCAAGGCAGGTGCAGGGCCCTGCCCCCACTTCAGTTTGCAGTTGCCCAAGTCGCTGTCCACTTTCCTGTGTTGTTACACCACGTGGCCGGTTTCCTTTCTTTAACACACCCCCCACCCGAGTCCGCCTCCGCCTTGGTGGCCCAAGCAGGTGCGGACCCCCTGCCCGCACTTCTTCTGGCGGTACAAGTCCCTCCTTTTGCACCACACGTGCTGCCCTCTCACAACCCCCTTCTGAAGCCCTCACCCGCGTCCCCCTCCGCCTTGGTGGCAAAGCAGGTGTAGCCCTCCTGCCAGAGGAGCTGCCCTGCCCACCTTCTACACACACAGCCACACCCTCCTCCCAAAGCAACAGTCTTCACAAACACACACACTACTAAACACACACACAAACCGCCTCGAAGCCCCCTCACCCGAGTCCGCCTCCGCCTTGGTGGCAAAGCAGGTGTGGCCCTCCTGCCACAGGAACTCGCGGGAGCGGATGAAGGGGGTGGGGTGCTTGAACTCCCAGCGCACCACGTTGGTCCACTGGTTGAGGCGCAGCGGCAGGTCGCGGTGCGACCGGATCCACTGCACAGCGGTGGGAGGGGGGCAACATTGATGAGAGCGGCGCAGCAACAAACAGTTTGCCGACTGGATTGGGGTTGGGAGGCTGGGTGGGTGAAGGGTGGGCAGAGGAAGGCAGCCCAGGGCCAGGCAAGGGCACTCGCGGCATGCTTCCTGAGCACAGCATGGGGGCACAGGGCAGCTGCTGGCGCTCGAGCCCGCTGCACTTCCCCCAGACAACCCCTTGCACTCCACATGCATCAAGGGAGCACTTTCACCCACATGCAACCCCCCTTGCACACCACACCAACCCACCCTCGACACCCACCTGCGCATAGTATGGGTACACGACGGTCTCAGAGGCGAGTGCCTCCTGGGCTTCCCCCTAAACACCCCTGCCTAAAGGGAGCAATGGAAGCGCCCTCCCCACCCATGTGCATGGCTTACCTACAGCGGGTGCCCCTGGGCTTCGCCCTGACCAACTCCTTACATCCCCACACCGCAGGCAAGCACCCAAAAGCACCCTCCCTCCTTGCCCACCCACCTGCGCATAGTACGGGTACATCACGGTCTCCGAGGTGGGGCGGATGGCGATGGGGCGGTCCAGCTCGCTGTTGCCGCTGCGGGTCACCCACGCCACCTGGAGCGGCGCAAGGAATGGGGGGGGGGGAGGCGCGGGGGGGCATGGGCATGGGCGAGAGAGAAAATATGTTTTCAGCACAAGCGTGGGATGTGGAACATGTGCGGGGGAGGAATGGTTGACAGCAGTACGGACACAGGAGGGGGCGTGGTGTGGGACAGCAGGCACCGCCACGCCCAAGGCTGGAGGAGACGGGAGGCAGACACAGGACCACACACTGGAAAGGAGGCAAGCTTGAACAGCACCCAGGCACTGCAGGAGGAGGCTAATGAAGGAGGAGAGCGCACCTCGGGGGCGAAGCCCTCCACGTGCTCCTTCTCAGTCATCAGCACGTCCTCGGTGATGAACAGCGGGAAGTAGGCATTCTGCACAGGGGGTGATGTGGTGAAGGAGTAGTGGGGTTTGGGGAGAGGGGGGCAGGCATTCGCTTGTTCCCCCGCCCTTACACGGTGCCTCACACACACCTCACACACACTCCTGCCACCCCTACCCTTACCGGCCGCAGTGCGGCCGCCCCCCCACCTGCACCCCGAGCTCCTTTATCTTCCCGTCAAACCAGTTCTTGATCTCGTCCCAGATGGCAAACGCGTAGGGGCGCAGGATGTAGCAGCCTGCCAGCCGGGGGGGGGGGGGGGAGAGGGGGAGAGGGTGGGGAGGAACGAGTCAGGACACGGCGGGGCGGGAGGCCCGCCCCGCGCTGCTGCTCCCTCTGCCCTGCCCTGCGACGGGCGCCGCCCTCACCGGCACGGAAGCAAACATTGAGCCAGCTGCCTGCCCCTCTTCTGCTCCTGCACCCGCCCAACACAAGTGGGTGCATGAAGCCCCAGGCCTGCCCTCCCTCACCGGACACGTCGTAGTACGAAATCATCTCGCTCTCAACCACAACCTGCAGCAGCCGCGTGGGGAGACAGTGCCTGGTTGTTGGCATTACAACAAGTGTGGGGCGAGCACCCTGTTGTTGCTGACGAGACGAGGCAAGGGTTTGGAGCACGGAGTGGGGGCAGGATGTCACCCCTCTCTCCCACACCACCGCCTGCAGTCCGACAGGACACCGCAGCACCTCCCAGCGATACCCCACCCAACTCCCTGCACATGAACCAACAACACGCAGCATCCACAGCAAGGAAGTGCTGACCGCCCCCCACCTGCGAATACCACTCCCCAAAGTCGCCGTCCTTGCTGGCAGTCAGCCCCAGCTTGGTCTCCTTCTTCTTGTCGCCAGGCTTGCCCTCCTGCAGGCAGGACAGACGTAAACAGATGGTTGTACTGCCATCTGTACAGGAGCTCTGCGGAGCGGCGTGGTCTACATCTTCTTCTCCCTACCCTGCCCATCCTAGGGGCAGGGATGCATGCAGGGATCAAGGTATGCATCGCCCGATGCGCCGCAAGGAGCAGCGAGCGCCACAGCTGCTGGGTGGGCCGGCAAAGAATGTCGGCAGCTGAGGCAGTTCTCAGCGGCGCCGAGCATGCATGCGCCTGCGATCATGGCTGAGGCTGGGCAGGGGGCAGGCATACAGGCTCGCAGGCATACAGGCCCCCCCCCCCGCCCAACTCGCCAGAGCCTGCCTGCACGCGGCGCAGCGGCGCACAGCCCCTGGTGCCACTCGCAGCACCCAAAAAATCACACACTGTGCTGCACCCACCTGCTTGGGCTTCTCTGCCTTGGGCTTCTTCTCCTTCTTCTCCTTCTTAGGCTTGGCCTCAGCGGCGGCAGCGGCGCCGCCGTCGGCCACGCTCAGCGCCGCCATCTGCTCCTCGGGTGCCGCCATCGCTGCGTGCCGGACTGCCTGCCGCTTCTGCTGTGCCAGCACCAATAACCGGCCGCCCTGCAGGGCGACAGGGCGACAGGGCAGGGCGGAAGTGAAGACGGCCACATGCGGCTGCTCGATCGCGGGCTCTACTTATAGCAAATTTGCTGTGCTGCTCCTGTACTGGATTCCAGTCGGTGCAAATCCTGCAGGGCCCACGCATGTGGGCCTACCAGCCGACGGCAAGCTCCTGCTCTCCCTGCACCCCTCGGCGAATATTGCCTACGCACCTGGCAATATGTGCAGTGCCAACAGGAAGTCCCTCGCGCAGCTTTTGGCTCTCGTGCAAGGCCAGCAGGGCTCACAGCAGGGCTCAGCACGGGAGGCTCCTTGAGTTTGCAGATCCCTAAGCCTGCACATTAGAGCGGGAGACATGCTACGCGTTGCGTGCACCATCTCCCGAGCTGCTGCGCGCTCTCAAGCGGTGATGGCACACACGTTCTCCACAGCCGCCCCGCCCCCACGAGTGGCCGTGGTGGGAGGCGGCGTGGCGGGGCTTGCCGCCTCCAGATCACTGCTCAAGCATGGCGTGGCGTGCGTGCTGCTGGACATGGGTGGGCGCAGCGTCGGCGGACGCGTCGCCTCCCGCCAGCTGCAGCTGGAGGCCGGCGAGCAGCAGGGCAGCCAGCAGCTCAGCTTTGACCAGGGGGCGCAATTCTTCACTGCATCCAGCACGGAGTTTCAGCGCCAGGTGGCCGAGTGGCAGGCAGCAGGCGTGGTGCAGGAGTGGAGCGGGCGCCACGGCCGCATCACTGCAGGTCCGCCAGCTCGCTCACCTGCCGCCCTGCTCTGTGTGATTCAGTGATTCAGCATGAGTCGATGATCCAGCGTGTGCCCTGCGCCCCTTGCCAGGTACCAGTTGGGCTGCGCAAGTTAGCACAGCACACGTGCTCTGTGCCAGGCCCCCTTGAGCCGCCACCCTGACCTCCCTCCCGCTCCTCTGCCCTCCTGCTGCAGATGGCTCGTTTGAGCTGCGGCCTGCCGGAGGCGGGTCCACAACTCATGGCCGCCGCGGCAGCGGTCCCGGCTTCTTCGGCTCGCACGCAGACCTGCCTCTTTGGGTGGGCCTGCCGAACAACAACGCCGTGTGCCAGCACATGGCGGCGGCGCTGGCAGGCGAGGCACCACAGCAGGCACAGCAGGCGCAGCCGCAGGCGGCCCCTGCCCCTGCCTCATTTGAGCTGCTGTCAGGCTGCATAGTGCAGTCCATGGAGCGTGTGGGCGGCGGCTGCGGCTGCGGCAACACCGGCGCCAAGTGGCAGCTGCGGGGAAGCCGGGGCGGGCGGGCCGCCCTCCCTGCTGCCGGCAGCCCTTCCTCTGTCCCGCCTCAGGACCAAGTGGACCTGGGCAGTTACGACGCTGTGGTGCTGGCCGACGCCATGCCGCTGCTGCCGGGCAGCGCAGGGCACATCGCGGGCATTGAGGCGCAGGGGACGTCGCTGGCACAACTGGCGCGCAGCGTGCAGGCCGTGGTGCCCGAGCCGTGCTTTGCCCTCATGCTCGCTTTCGACCGTCCCCTCACTGGCGTGCCATTTGACTCGGCATCCGTGGACAGCAGCGGTAGTACCAACAGCGGCAGCAGCAGCAGCAGCAGCGGCGGCAGCGCGTTCCAGTTTGTGGCGTGCAACAGCAGCAAGCCGGGGCGGGCGGCCGGCGGCGGCGGCGGCGGCGCCGCCCCGCAGTGCTGGGTGGCGCTCACCACAGCGCAGCGTGCACGGCAGCTTCTGGAGGCGCACCCACTGACGCTGCCCGGTGGGCGGTTCAACCCGCAGACAAAGCAGTACCAGGCTGACGTGGCGGCGCAGCTGCTCGCCGACTTCCGTGCCCTCATGCAGCCCTTCCTCCAGGTGGGTGGGTTGTTCGGATGGGTTGCTTGGTTACATGTTGGGTTGTTTAGTTCAGGACATGTTTGGGTGGGCGTTGTGTTTTGGGGCTCAATGCCGGGTTGTTGGCTTGTACTGTGGGTGGGTGACTGGTAGCGGTGCACTTCCCTGCCCACATGTCTGCACCTGCATGCAGCCTTCCCCAGGTGCACCAGGTCCTCTGGTGAGCGTGTGTGAATGAGAGCAGCTGGGTGGCTTAGCTGGGAGGGCGGCCCCCCATCAGTAACCCCTTCCGGCCTGCTGCCTGCCCTGGTGCCCGCAGCACTCCCCAACCTGGCCCGATCGTCCCCGTCCCACTCACCCCGCACGTTTGTCCCCTGCCGCGCCTGGGCCCATGCAGGGCCCGCTGCCTGAGCCGGTGTATTGCCACTCCCAGCGGTGGGGCCGTGCGTTTGTGACAGAACCTTTGGGGACCGAGTTTCTGTTCCTCCCAGCAAAGGGGCTGGCCCTGTGCGGCGACGTGGCCGTCGGCAGCGGCGTGGAGGCGGCGTGGCGCAGCGGGCGCTCGGCGGGAGACGCGGTGGGGCGCATGGTGCGCTCGGCGGCGGACGCGGAAGCTGCGGCGGCGACAGCAGCGGGCAGCGCGAGCGTGGCATGAGCGGCGCATTACTACGCATCCGGCGTGCCAACTAGCTGTAGCAAATGGCAGCTGGCATTCTTTCTTTATGGAGGAGCTGTACTTCTGGAGGCGCCTGACCTTATGCTCTAGCCCACATTTTCACATGTAATCTTGCTACAACTTTGGGCAAGCTGCTGCTTGTGACCGGACAAATGCGGCAGCTAGGCCAGCTGGTACCGGGCAAGACTGAACAGGAGTCGGAGGGGGCATGACATGGAGAGTGTGTGCTGGCGCCTGCCTCAATAGCTTGCACCACAGCCGGCCTCGTAGGCAGGAGCCAGCAGTGCATGCCAGTTTTAGCTGCACAAAGGTGGTGCATGTGAGGCAGGCGTCCGTCCCTGTCTGACTGCACACGTGGCGTAAGCAGCCCTGCTGCTGCCCTGTGCCCGCCTCATGTGGTCACCGCTCCTTGCCATCTCCACCGGCACTGGCGCTGGAACCACCGCTTGCATGACACCCCCTTGCAGTCTCCCCGAACGCTCACGTTACTACTACTGTACTTGCGGGTTAAGAGTGGCAAGGTGAGTGTGTGGGGAGGCATGTGGCGTACGTCTCGTGATGGTGGCAAGGTGGGGCGGGAGGCAGGGCAGCAGCAGGCGGGGCAGTGGCAGATCAGCGAGGGGAAGGGAGCGGGGGCAGGCAAGTGGAGCGGGCAGTTGGGGAAGAGCGCAGCGAGGGCAAGGGGAAAGGAGGGCAGGCAACTTTCAAGTCGCTGTTGAGCACAGCAAGTTAGCAGTGAAACAGAAGAGCCGTGGCGAGCTGGCAGAGCGGTGCAGGGCGGCCGGGCAATGGCCTGCCCAGGAGCGGCAGCGGTCAGCGCCTCTCCAGGGCAGAGTGCCTGCCTTTCAGAACTGAAGGCTGCTGGCTCTGGCGCCCGCGCTGCCGCCCGGCGCCTCTCCCTGGTCCGCGGGCGCGTAGGCGTCCTGCGGGGGGCAAGGGCAAGCAGTGGGTCAGTTGCGTGCATCAACCAGTCACGGCACAACCGGGCAGGCAGGAGGCGGCCGCGGTGGGGCACCTGTGGAGGGCACCACTGGAGGGCGATGAGCCAGCGGCCAGCAATCCGGGCATTGTTGAGCCCCCTGCCCTGGCCGTCCCGCTGCCTCACCTGCAAGCCCACAATGGCAGCCTCGCACCTCCACGCCTCCCCGCAATTGCAGCCCCCTCATGCCGGCGCGCCTGTGGTGCACACTGTAGCCCCCCTGCCCCACCTTGCCTGACACGAACAGGCACTTGTGCCGCCTGCCCCGCCTGCAGCCCCATCCAGGCGGCAGACGCCTCAAGGCCCCCCTTTGCAACGTCTGCCTGCTCTGCCCCCCCCAGCCCCGCTCCTCGCGGCCCCTCTGCGCCCCCCTTTGTGCCCCCACCTGCAGGCCCATCATGGCGGCAACCGCCTTGAACTTGCCCCGCAGCCCATCCATCAAATCCTGCAGCCGCTCATCCTGCATGTTTTTCCGGAGGCAAAACATGATGTGCCCAGCAAGGATTAAAAAGCGAGTTGCCCCGCAGCTCGGGATGGAGGCTTGCGGGTGTGTGCGTGTTGCGTGGCACCGATTGGCTGCAGGGGGCGGGGGAGGGCAGAGGGCACAGGTGGAGCGCGGGGGGCAGTGGAAGGCACACGGGCAGCTGCCTCGAACGTTTGGCACACGAGCACCTTCTGCGACCCTCTTTGCCCTGCTGCCAAGCCCACAGGCGGCCAGTGCAAGCCAGCCGCCGCTGTCCGGCACACCTCGCTGCCTGCCCAACATGTGGGGTTTGCCAGCTGCCTGCCCTGACGGGCCCTGCTGCCTGCACCTCATCAGCCTCGCCCACCTGTGGGTTCGACAGGGGGAAGCCTCGCACCATCTCCTCCAGGGCAGCAATCCCCTTGTCCACTCGTTGGCTACACAGCAGGGCATGGACGGGAGGGCAACCGGGAGGGGGGGCGGGTTAGGGAGCACCTGAGCCGACTGGTAATTGGTGCGAGTAGATACAGCTACAGGGCAGTGAGGTGGTCCGCCCACGTGGGGACTGACGGCACACGCATCACGCCATGCCGTGTCCTGCCGGCCCTGCAAGCAGAGCGCAGCGCGGCACAGCGCAGCACAGCGCAGGCGACAAGGACCGCCCCTTCTCTCCTCCGCCGAAACAGCACAATCATGCAGCGCCTGCATGCCCCCTTCACAGCATCATCCCTTCGCTGCCTCCACCTTCCCCCAGCACCCAGCTGCCTGCCCAGCTGACCTGAAGAGGTCTGGGTGGCGGGCCTGCAGCTGGCGCCACAGCTGGCAGCAGCCGGCGTAGTACCCCACCTCGTGCCCCATCTCAAACCCCTTCTGCAGCCCCAGCGCCCGGCCCTCGGCCCGCCCGCTGCGCCGCCCATCTCTGCAGAGGGGATCAGGCATCATGGTGCAGCGCGGGCACAGCAGGCGGCGGTGGGGCAGCGCGGCATTTCTTGGACGGTGGGCGGTGGGCGGGCAGAAACCCTGCAAGCACGCCTCCTGCAGCTGGCAAGACGCCGCGTTGCTTGACAAACCCGATCTCACCTCACGCCATCATCAAACCCTTCCCGCTGAAACTGCTCCTCCAAGTTCAGGGCGCTGTCAAACAAGTCGTCCGCCATTGTCGATGGTGCGGGCCCCTCCGGCCCCTTTGTCAGGTCACCAATGTCAATTGGACGCGTGCATGCACGGCGGCGCGCCCCCAACAAGCCCCAGAGCCCCCATTTCGGGCGCCAGGCTGGACGAGCACAGACTCGCCACTCAAACTTCCAGCCCATTGCAGGCTGTGGCAGACCTCTTTGGTGTGCCAGGGAATTCATTCAGACCGACTCTTCAACCCAGGGTGTCCCCCAGGCTTTGCCCCGAACTCTCGAAACCGGCTCCGCCACTTGCACCACTCGGGCGCCGCGGACCGTTAATCCAACCATGCAGGCTGTCGTTGTGACAGGCAGCAGCCCGATCAGAGCGCCTGGGGTGACGGCTGCACACGCAGCACGGCGTCCCAGCCGTCACGGCGTGGTGGCACGGGCCGTCGAGCCACAGGCCAAGAAGCTAGCGGAGCAGCCGATCGAGGGTAGGTGTCCCCTCTGTGTGGGGTGGGGGAGGTGCTGCTCGCAGGCACCACTGCCGCTGGTGCGGCGCCGCCACGCGGTCGAGACAGCCGCCCTGTGGCATTGCCTGGCTGCCTGCCATGCATCGCCAGATGCCTCGTATTCGTCCAGGTACTCAAGCAAGGGGACGTACCTGCCGTTGGTGTGCAGCGGAAGCATCACCGGTCGCTGTCACAGTGGCGTTGCTGCCTGCCTTTACTGCAGTTCCAGACCCCACCGCACTGAACACGTCTCAGCAACAGCCTGCCTGCTTTGCATTGTCTGCAGCACGACTGTGTGCTTTCTGGGTGCTTGCTCACCTCTGCAGGCCTCACTTCCCACTTGTTTTTGTTATTCCGACTTTTCAGTGCACCCGCCAAACCAGCTGCCGCGAATGCCGTTCAATCACATGCGCCTGCAGGCCTCTCCTCCGACTTTTGTGACGACTTCGAGTGCACCAGCAGCCCGTCGGTGGAGTCGAGCGTGCGCACGCTGGCCCGCGACTTGCAGCGCGCCACCGGCCGCTGGACGCCCATCTACGCCAGCAGCGTGGAGTACTCGGTGCGTGCGGTAGTGCTGCAGTTTATGGGAACTTTTCTTGGCCCCCCCCCCCACCCCCCCCACCCCCTATGCTCTTGCATCTGGTTGATGAGATATGGTTGACCTGCCGTGTATGGTGGTGGTATGCCAGCAGCGTGGAGCACCTGGTACGTGCGGCAGTTTGCAGCCAGTTTTCGCTGTCTTGCGTTTGGTCGGAATGGGCGTGTAGGGTGGTGCTTGCATGCCATCTACGCCAGCAGCGTGGAGCGCTCGGCAAGCGTGCGTGGCGGCTGCAGTTTTGGCCATACAGCGTGCGGGTGTTCAGGCGTGGGGAGGGGCGCCCATGCCAGCAGCCTGGAGTGCCCGGTAAGCTTCTGGTGGGTGCGCGTTTGGGGCGGCATGTGGCGGCATCAGGTTTGTAGGTAGGGGGGGCATAGCCTTGCTGCGATGGTGGGGTCAGCTGAGCGGGGCCGGCTCACCCCGCCCCCCCGCCTCCCCCTCCCCACCTGCCTCCCTCCTGTGCTCTGCCCCCCAATCACACGCGCCCACCCCCCCACACTTGCAGGATCCCTTCCGGCGGTTCAAAGGGGTGGAGGGGTACAGCCGCCTCGATTTCGTGGCCACCTCCATTGACAGTCCGCAGGTGTGCCGTCCCCCACACTGCCCTAGCAGCGTGCCTGCACGTGTTTGTGTGTGTGCGTGCGTGCGTGTGCCCCGCTCCCTCACTGCTCGTCAGCGTGCCCGTATGCCTCCAAGCGCAGCATGCCGCGCAGCCCGGTAGGCGGAATGACTGTGAACTTCCTGCCAACTCAGCACCAACCCTCTGCTTCGGATCTGCTGCCGCCTCCTCTCGCTGTTGATGGCAACAGGTGTCCATCACCGGCATGCGCATGCTGGACAACTCGGCAGCCGAGATCCGGTGGCGCCTCACCGGCAAGCTGGGGCCGCTGCCCGTGGACGTGGCAGGTGCGGGGCGGGGATTGGGGCACGCACAACTTGGCCTGCGTCTTGGGTTGGTGTTATCACGAGTTTGGTGGACATGGCAGGTGCTTTGGGGGGAGCCGAGCTTGGAGCAGGGGCCTGTCTGGGGTGTCGTTTGGTGTCGCATGTTGTTTTCAAACGTATTTCAAGGTTTGCTGCCTGTGGCAGGTCCAGGGGGAGCAGCGGGCTGTTAGGGCAGGTGGACGCTGGGGTATCATTCGGTGTCTCGTGGTTCATTTCAGGGTTTGCTGCCCGTGGACGGCGCAGGTGCGGTGCAAGTAGGGGGGGAGCGGGGCACCTGTGGCTCGGGCTGTTTCTTGAGTTGTTGTTGTTGTTCCCAATTATGGTTCAGTTGATGATTATCACTCTTGCTGCCTCTCTTTATTAATTTGCAGGAACCACGGAGATCACGATGAACCTGCTGACGGGGCGCATCGAGCGGCACATTGAGCGGTGGGACCTCAGTGCCTGCTCGCCTCCCGCGGCGGTCATGTGGAATGCGGCACGCGCGGTGTGGGCAGCCAAGCAGGTGGGCGCAGGGGCGGGGGCGGGGGGTTGGCATGTATAATAACATGTTTGCAGGGGCGGGGGAGGGCTGGGGCATGTGCACTGGCATGCCCGTCAGCGTTGGCGGAATCATCCCAGCACTCCTGCCCGCCCTCCCAGCCACCCACCCATCTACCCTGCCCACCTGTGCCTGCCTTCCTTTCTTCCCGCCACAGGCCAGCACGATTGCGTCAGCAAGGGTTGGACTGCCCACCGCACTCCCACACCAGCCTGCCTGCCTTCCGACGGCTTGCCCTGCCTGCCTTCGTGCCTGCCGTCCCTTCCCCCCCCGTACCCCACCCACAGGCCAGCACGGATGCGTCGGCGGGGGTGGACCGTGTGCTGGACTCTTTCACCTCCATGGACGAAGACAGCTACCAGCAGCCCAACCCCAACGACCCCATGAAGTTCTTCCAGCAGGTGACCCCTCTTTCATATCGGCTTCTCGTCAGGGTGTGCACCTCTGGTTTTTGGGGCGTAGTGCGCAGGCACGAGGGTTGGGAGGCGAGCCCCGGCGGCCCCATGAAGTGTCTTCCAGCAGGTCCGTGGGTGGTCAAGGGCAGCAAGGAGGAAAGTCAGTGCTGGGTACAGGTCGTGACGGGCGGGCCCGATTCATCCAACATAGTGCAAGCTGGTGCGCGGGGCCTGCCTTTTGTTGTGCATTCCTCTCCTGCTCCCTTGCATTTCCGTATTCACTCATGCAGAAGGACAGCTCGAAGCAGGGCATGCTGATGTTGGTTGGTACTCACCCTTCCTTCCCAAACCCACCCACCCATCCCACGGTCTTTGTCGTCATTTTTGTTCCCATGTGTGTCTGCAGAAGGACAGCTCTAAGCAGGACATGCTGACGTTTGTGGCCGTGATGGCCCTCTTCTACGCACTGGTCCAGGCCTGGCTGCAGCTCTTCGCCCCCTCCTCCGGCGGTGGCGGCGCCTTCTGAGCAGCATGTGGCACGATCAAATGCGCTCCGGGCGCAGCCCTTTGCCACGCCCTTTTGACAGCGTCGGCGCTGCCCTCTGGGCGTGCTAGGCCATCGCCCGTCAGGCGCCCACCACCTGAAATGCATGCACTGCCTGGCACCATCCGACGCGCGTGCATGTGTGTCTCCAGTTTTGGCGTGCTGTGGGCGGTCATGTGCCCGTCCCTGCCAGCGCAGATTTTCCACGAGGCGGGGCGTGCCCCGTCTTGCCCCTTAACACCTCCCTGAGAAGATATCCTCCCTGCCTCCCCTTGCCCCCTTGCCTATTTCACCGTTGCACCTGCGATCCAACTGCCTGCGCACGCCAGGTGCCTCTGCAGGCGTGTGCCCGCCCCCACTCTGTTTTCCCTCTTGCCAGCCCCGCTGGCCGGGCTGCCAGTGGCAGCAGCCACCCCAACGTACGTGCCCGAGCAACCATTGATTGATTGATTGATTCATGCGCCCCTGCTTTGCCGTCATCTCTATTTTAACCTCAAGCCCTGCAAACAAACAACTGAGCAACGCAGCCTGGAGCTGCAGCAGCGTTGCAGCAGCTCCTCCTGGCTGGCCAGATGCCAGGTGCATTCATCGGTCCTGGAATAAGCATGAACCTTTGATGGGCCTGGGAGGCCCCAACCAGCGATAGGCGCTGTGCTGCTGTGGGAGGGTGGGGCCAGGGCTGAGCAACGGGGTTGGAGGCAGGAGAGCAGGGAAATGCTGTGTATGCCAGGGCAGCATGCAGCTGGACGGCTGCGCTCCTCCCACATGTCTTTCTGCCTCACGCAGCCCGCCGTCCCCATCCTCCACTCTGCTCCTCCCGCTGTGCATGCCGTGCTGTGCCATGCAGGGCATTGCGGGGTGATGCTGCTGGGCATTGCTGAGTCGCCAAGCTGCCGAGCTTGCCTGCGCGGCTCTCGGGTTGCGTGCTGCGGCTGCTGAGCCGCGGCCTGCCTGCCACAAATTTGTAGCAAACACACAGCTTGCAAGGGCGGCTGGCGCCCGCTGGTGGCACATCATGGACGGCCTCCCTACCCGCACTGCCACCGTTGCATGATGCGCGGTCACCCCAAGGCAGCGTGCTGATTGCCCCTGGTGCCTGGCTCAAGCAGGCAGCCCATGCAGGCACTGCGGATCTCCCAAGCAACTTGCCCCAGACATGTCCCCGTCATGCCACCTCCCCGCTCTGCGGCTCTTGCCCGCCTCTCGCCAGAATCAATTTACTCACGTTGCGTGTGTGACAGCAACCAACTGTTGTGAAGGCGAGCTGGATCTTGTCGCATGTAACCCCAGATGAAGTGCGGCCCACGGCATGTTGTTTTGAGCAGCAACACAATAGATGGAGGGGCCCAACGGGAAGCCCACAAAACAGGTGCTTGCATGGGATGGGAACTGCTTGGATTTGATGGAGTACTGCTGGCCCAGCCCAGCCAGGGGGAGCTGCCTGCCGGCAGCACGCTCCTGGCACCCCAACCTACGGCGCTTGGCGCCGCGCCTTGTCCCCTGAATGACGCCAGTCAGCCTGGCGGGCTGACAGCAGGCCCGACAGGATGGAGCTCAGTCGGAGTGGTGGCGGCCGCTGCGCCGAGGTGTGGTTTTCGACTGAGGCCTGGATGCCCCGCCGCGCTTGCCGCGGCCGCGGCCACCCTTGTGCGCTGCTGGCGCAGGTGCATGCTGCTGTCGCTGCCGCTTCCGCGCGCCCTTGTCACCAGCCTCCTCCTCCTCCTCCTCCTCCGCTGCCTCATCACCCTCCACCTCTGCATGACCGCCCTCCTCCCCGTCATGTGCCTCCTCCTCTCCCACCTCCTCCTGCGGCTGCTGCTCCTCCTTGTCCTCCTCCTCCTGCTGATGCTCCTGCTCCTCCTGTTCTTGCTGCTGCTGCTGCTGCTGCTGCTCTTCCTCCTCCTGCTCCTCCTGCTGTTGCTGCTCCTCTTGCTCAGCGTCAGCCTCAGCGTCTGCAGCCACACAGCGGAAGGCAGTCATGAGTAGTGCAGAAGTAAGTCGGGTCTGCTCTGCCAGAGCAGCAGCCGTCCACTGCAACGGCAGTCAGATGCAACAGGAGGAGCACAACAGGTGGCGGCGACAGCTCAGGCAGAAACAATCCACATGAAACATGTGTCCATGCCACATTACACGACACCACGCCGCCCACAAACCTGGGTCCTCGACTGCATCCTCCTCCTCCTCCTCCATGCTGCCGCCCCGCCGCCGCTTGGGCGGCGGCGAGGCAGCAAACTTGGGCGGCCGGCCGCCCCGCCGCTTCTGCTCCATTGCCAGCTCCTCGCGCAGCACCCTCTCACGTTCCTGGGCAGGGAGGGGAGGATGTAACATGTGGATGAGATTGACATGGGTGCTGGCAGGAGTGTTGTGGTGCAAGAGCGCACTTTCACGTGCCTGCGCAAGGGGGACATGCTGGAGCAAGGTGCGGGGATGACACAACACAGATGCAGGATGGGGACGGATGCCAGATCTCTGCAATATGCTTGTGGGACACTCGCAGAGCCTGCGCAGGGTGGCCTGAAACGCCATGAGTGGGTCGAGGCACATAGAAACGCTGGCAGGGTGACCTGGCTAGCGGCAGTGGTGCCAACGAGCGGCGGCGACGGCATGAGGGGGAGTCAAGAACAGCTGCGCAGCACAGGTGGCACCACCAGCAAACCGAGCTGCTCATCTAAGCCGCCTGCTGTCGGCTGTTGCCAAACAGTTGAGGGCTGCCCGACCCCCCCAAGGCACGCACCTCAATCACTTTGATGTCCTCCTCTGGGATGCGGTTTGCCTTGACCAAGTTGCGCCACTTGTCCTTCAGGTCCACCTGCAGGCACCATCACAGATGGAACCGCGTCAATCAACTACCCAGTAAACTCTAGCTGTGGCACCAATCGTCCTTCAGGTTCACATGCCGGCCACAAATGTCCAGCGGCTGATGGACCCACTGTGTGCAACAGACCACTGCAAGCGCGTGCCACAGCCTCAAAATTTGTCTCCCCTGCAACCAGCACCACCCAAACAGTTTGCTCCTTGCCTGCAGGCACAGCCCGCATGCACAGCCCGCGCATCGTCTGCCACGAGGGCGCCCCCAGAACCTCGCCTCCCTCCATGCACACATCTGTGGTGGTGCAGTGCGTGCCTAAACTGGACTGCCACGCGGCTCACCTGCGAGCGGCGCCCCCTGAACACCTCATTGCCCTCCTTTGCAATGATGGCCCAGCTGCCACGGCCTTGCAGCTTGACCTGCCGCACCAGCTCGGTCACCTCCTCCTCTTCCCACTTCATGGGCTGCAGGGGCAGGCACAATTGCCCACAAGGTGCAGATGCTCAGGCAAATACTCAAAGAAGTTGATCAAGGGAAGTCACCACGGAGCAGCAGCCCCACCACCTCTTTCTCGCCCCGCCTCACAGGCTGCATGGCGCACAGGTAAGATGGCAGATGATGGGGGCCGGCAAGGTGTGGGCAGGGCGCGACAGCACGGAAAGGCAGCTGCTGACCCCCACCTTACGGCGGTGGCCCTGCTTGGGCTGCCGCTGCTCCTCCTCCTCCAACAGCGCAACAGCAGCGCGCGCACGGCCGCCCTGCTGCTTGCGGCTGCCCGAGGGCAGCACCAGCGGCGTGTGGCGGGCATACTGCTGGTGCTGCAGCTCCGGCATGGGGTGCTGCGCACAACAAAGCATCAGGGGGCAGGTCAGGCTCAGGCATTCCAGCAGGGCTTACACGATTGGCATCGCAGTTTAGCGAGCGGACAAACAAGCACGTGAGCACAGAAACGACAAGAGCAGCAAATGCGCCGACGGAAGGGCAGCCAGGCACACGCTCGTCCGCCTACCTGAACTGCCGGGCTGTCCTCGCCCCACTCCACCACGCGCCCGGTGCGCTCGCCCCCGCGGCGGCCCGCGCCGCCGCCGTCACTCCCGCCTGCACCGGCCGCAGCAGCAGCAGCAGCAGCAGCGCCCAGCGCGCCTGCCAGCGGGTCCTCGCCTCCCTCCTGCGCCAGGTCACCCAGCCGGGCGTGCAGCTGCTGCACCACGCCACCCTGCTGAACTGGCGCTTGCCTGCAGGGCAATGATCGAGGAGCGCAGCAGCAGTTGGGTCAACATGTTACGCCGTGCATAGTGGGCTTGGCTGAGTGGCTCACCCTTCTGCAGGCTTGCCCCCGTCCTCGCGACATGCCAAGCCACAGGGTGCTAAACTCTAAAGCCTAAAGCCTGCATGAGCACACCCGGCAGAGCACCCACCCGCGGCTGGCGCTCCTGGGCTGCTGCTGCTGCTGCTGCTGCCGGGGCGGGCGCGGCTCAAAGTCGTCGTCATACCCGCCCTCGTAGCCGCCGCCATCGTCGTGCACCTCTGCCGCCGCAGCATTTGCCAGCCCCTGCAGCCCCACCGCAGCCGCCGCGGCCGGCGCAGCTGCCACGGGCACAGAAAGGATCCGCGGCACGCTAGCAGGTGTGGGTGCGGCTGCGGGCGCCGCGCCCGGACGGTGCTGAGAGCTGGGAGCAGCCAGCAGTGAGGCGGCGGGCACGGGTGCCGCAGCGGGGACAGCGGCAGGCAGCGCTGGAATGCCGCCCAGCCCTGGCTGATACCGCCCAGCCCGAATGTCGTCCGCAACTTCCTGCAGCGCCCCAAGAGAGACACACGAGAATTGTAGGGCGGTGGTTTCATGAACCCAGTGGGCACGCGGTGCATGCAGCCTCCTACAACCAAGCTCCTGGGACCGCCACCTGACAGCTGGCATATGACATATCAGCAAGACATCAGCATGGCAGTTTTCCCTCGGGCACCACAGGCAGCGACAAGCACACACCCAAAGCATGGGATGAGAATGAGAAGTGTAACGGCCATGCCCACCATGTCAGCTCACCTTGAGCATGACGGGCAGCGCCAGGCGCGCCTTGGCCACAAACTTCCACAGCTGCCCCGTCAGCGTGTTGAAGGGGTGGTCGTCCTGTGGTGCAGCATGACAGCAGGCGTGCGTGCGGCGTGAGAGGTGCATAGATGGGCGTGAGTGTGGACTGGCCAGTGGCACAGGCACACGGGTTGCCGGCTGCGGCTGGGCTTGGGAGAATAAGCGGCAGCGCGGCTGGCTATGCCAGCAAGCATATGGCTTGGGTGCAACAGGTGGTGCAGCAGCGTGTCAGCGGGGCAGCCACCACACCCACGCTGCAGCGCACCAGCAGCACAGTCGCCTCGCTGGGACTGTGCAGCGCCGCTTTCAGGCGGTGGTACCTGCACCAGCGTGCCACCGGGGAGGGAAAGGGAGGCACACAGGCACTGCCTTCAGCTAGTAGTCCCAGATGTGCGGCAAAAGCTGGCCGCCGGCCAGTTAGGGGCTGTCGAATCTGATTCCTGCTGCATATCCACCTCCAAGCCCCTGCCTGCCTACCAGCCGGTGTCACTTTGCATGTGCCGCCATCGGCCTACCACCACAACTCCCAGCACGCCGCTCCTGGAACTGAGTCCCCTCCCTGCACCCACATCGTCTGCTCGCTGCCAGCAGCGCCTGCAAACAGCTCGTCCACTGCCGCCTCTGCCTCCGGGGCGGGCAGCGCGGTGCCGGGCCGGAAGGTCTGCAGCGCCAGCTCAATTTTGACCTGAAGAAAGCGGAGAGCGTGGAAGAGGGGGTGGAGGTGTGACCCATCAGGAACCCAACAACACAATGCCAGCGAGCGCAGCGGCAAACATGGCAGGGTGCCTGATCATGGAAGGCACTGCTGGTGCCCGTGGTGTGCTGGGGGCGCAGCACCCACAGCCGCACACGCAAACGCAACGCCGCTTCCGGCGCCCGCGCGCAGCACCCACTTTGAGCACCAGGTGTGGGCGGGGGATGACCAGCTCTGGGTCTGCGACTCCGTCCACATCACAGGCTGCCAGCATCCGCAGCACTGCCAGCGTTTCTGCGTCAATGATTCCCTTGGATAAGTCGGCCTCCAAGGTGCGCAAGCACAGCCGCGCGCGCGTGACGTCTGGCAGCTCCTCCGCTGAGCCCACCACTGCCGGCAGCAGCCATTTGTTGATGGCCTCCACTGGCACCGCGTCGCAGTCGACCAGGCGGTCAAACGCCCACGTCAGCGTCTCATCGTCATCCGCAGCCATGGCGGCCATCCGTGGCGCGCGTTTAGGGTCTGTGGAAGGGCGGGGCGGGGCGGCCAGGGGTAGGGGTGGGAAGCGGCACGCCGGGCGGCACGCCCGAGCACTCACGGACCCACGGGACGGCCGGCAGCGCCTGGAGTGCGGTGGAGCGGCCGGCCGGGCTGCAACCAGGCTCTTCGCTACTCTTGCCCCGTGCCCTAAACCACACCTCTTGCGTGCCGGCACGCCCCGGCGTCCGGCGTTTTCTATTCACCTGCCCGTGCTGATCCCACAGACGCAGGGCGGGGCAGTGCCCAGGCGTGAGCTGCGGCTGCCGCCTCAACGGCCGGAATATGTTTGAGTGAGCGGGTGTGCTTGCGGCACCGTAGCAGTTGCAGCGAGCGAGTACAACGACATGGGGGAGAAGCAGGGCGCGAAAAATGCCCAAATGCTGTGCGTGCTGGGGCGGCGGCAGGTCGACATCGGTTGAGCACTGCCCCCAACTTGGTGTCCTGGCGCCCTGCCAATCATTGCATTTATTTCCACGATGGTTACATTTCAGCTCCCACTTGCACGGACTATTTGCTTAAATCAAAGGCTTGGGTATGGAGGACATGAAGATGTGAAGGGAACGCTTGGCACAAGGGAAGCTTGACAGGAAACTCCTTATGGCTTCAAGGCTTGCATCAAGGCGATGTAAAGAGACGGCATGAGAACACTCGGGCAAGAGATGGACAAGAGGTGAACATAAGGCATGTGAATGCGCAATGGCAGGCACTGATCGCCATGTTACGTGTGATGGATGGATGGATGGATGGTTGGTAACGCACAGGAAAACATGTAAGGGGTGAATATGAGGGCATGGCAAGGCATGGATGTTGAACATTTGCGTCATTCCGAAGAGGAATGACTGGCTGAGGGCAGTTGGGTGTGAGGGTCTGAGCACACTGGAGCCAACTGCGAGACAATGGCACAGACAAGGGGATCCTGGGGCACGAGGCGCTGCCAAAGATGCACGCTTTGCAGCAGTGCTGCCGAGGGCGGCAGGCCAGGCTGGCATGCACAGAGATTCGAGCAACAGAGGTGCAAGGGAGGTCCGGAGTGTGCAGGACGCCCTGCCAGAGGCGCTCAAGAAGTTGGGATGCATGCAGCGAGGAGGAGGAGCGCACCGGGAAGCCGGCGCGGAGGGTGGGACATAAAAAATGGAAGAGAAGGTCCTGAGTTCTGCTTTCAAGCAAAAACATGTTGCTGCGAAACACAGCAGGCCGGTGCCTGCTGGCGGCACAGCACCTGCGGCTTCTACGTTTGAACGGGGGCATGGGATTGCGCTGCCTGATGGCATTCTGCCGTTATGTTTTGTTAAAGTAGTGGGGGCCAGCTGCCCCTTGTGAGGGCAGGCCGTGCTGCCGGTGCCCGCCTCACAGGAAGACGAGGGAGGCCGTGGGCATCTGGCCGCCCACCGCCTGCCCGGCAGCAGCAGACTGGACACCGCCCACAGCAGCGGCCGCGGCGGCAGCGGGGGCAGCACGCTGGTAGGTGGAGCCTGAGGCAGCAAGGGAGCAGGGCAGCAGCTGGCACAGTCAGTGGCAGCACGATAGTGCAACGCGCCCGTGTGCTGCATGGCCTGGCACGTGCATCCCCCGGTGGTACCGGGCGGGCACACCCAGCGCAGGCGTACGCAGGGCGGCGGCTGCTTGCCGATGCGCTGCTTGGTGCTCACCTAGAATGCCGGTCACTGGGGCGGGCAGGGGGGCCAGTACGGTGAGGTACACATCCAGCCAGTCGCCATAGTTTGAGTTGCGCAGCTGCACGTGTGGGGAAAGATGGAAGACCAGGGCAGAGCGGTGAGGCCTGTATGATGCAGCACATGAGCGGGCGACGTGCTGTCGAGGTGGAGCCCGCCGAGGGGGCAGGGCAGGGCAGGGCAAGGCGGGGTCGAGGCTTGCTTGCAGTGCGCCCAGCAAGCGTGATGTGGCAGGGCCTTGCATGCCGCATCCCACCAGGCGGGGAGCGCCCACCTGCGCGGGTTTGTAGGGCGAGCGCTGGGCCACGCGCACGCGCAGGTGAGGCGTGGTGATGATGACGCCGGCAGGGCGGCCGTTCTTGGTGGGTGTGGCCTGCACGCTGACGTCGCTGCCCACCTTGGCGCTCTGCAGGGGGCCAAGCCGGCGCCCGCTGGCGGTGACTGCAAGCGGGCGGGCAGGGGGGCAGGTGGGGGTGGGTGGGAATGGGCTGGTTCAGGACGGGCAGGGCGGTTAGAGAAGCCGGGGGGCAGGTGGCAATGGGTGGGGCTGGTTGCATGGTTTGCAGTTGCGCTCGACCTGACTCAGTGCCCACCAGGCTGCACCCACAAGCCTGCCTTGGTGGCAGTGCCACCCCCACTGGGGGCGAGCCACTCGGTGCTCACCCTGTAGGGCCCAGCCGGTGCCAAGCTTGTTGAGGGTGGCCGACACGATGGGTGCGCCCCGCCCTTGTGTGAAGGTGAGGGAGCGGATGAAGGTGGCCTTGCCGTCCAACCCGCCAGCACCAAACACGGTGTCCACCCGGGCACCCCGGCCGTCGGTGTAAATATTGTACGACTTGCCGGCCTGGCCCTTGAACAAGGACCAGGGCTTGCCTGCAAACATGGGGGGGAGGGCACAGGATGGGGAGGGGGCGGGTGAGAACCCGGGGGTGGGGGCGCCAGCACAGGCGGGTGCCAGCGGGGCAGAGTTCTCCTGATTTTTTGTTAATTGATGAGGCAAAATCCAGTTTTTGCACTGAGCAGTCAGGAACCGAAGGGGTTGACAGCAGCAGCAGCAGCAGTCTCTTTCAAAGCGGACATCTCGTGTTCTCACCGGCTTGATTGAATCCCATGACGTGTGGATCCCCCACGATGGCTGCAATGGACTGGGGAGGGGGTGGGGCCTTGCGCAGTGGGGTCGGGGGTCTGCGCAGCGCCACTGGCGGGGCGCGAACGACGGGCCCAATGGGCGGGCGGTTAAGTTTCGGAGGCGGCGGGCGAGGGCTGGGCGGACGGGGGCTGGGCGGGCGGGGGCTGGGCGGTCGAGGGCTGGGCGGGCGGGGGCTGGGCGGGCGGGGGCTAGGCGGGCTTCGCAGAGGGGGCGACAGCTTGCCGGGGGAAATGGGCGTTCTTTTAGCACTCGGGGGTGGGGAAGGGGGAGCCAGCTGCCCTGGCAGAATGGGGCGCATTGCCGGTAGGGGTGGAGGGGGCGAGGGGCTGGGGGGTGGTGGAGATGGGCTGGACGGAGGGGGCGGAGACGGAGAGGGTGGAGGCGGCGGAGAGGGAGACAGCTTGGGTGGAGGAGGTGAGGGGGAAGGAGGCGGTGGGGAGGGGCTGGGGGGAGGGGCCACCTGACCAGGCTGCAAGGCTGCATCAGGAGGAGGTGGGGATGGGCTGGGAGGTGGCGGGGACGGCGTGGGAGGAGGAGGTGAGGGGGAGGGAGGCATGGGCGAAGGGGATGGGGGAGGTGGGGACGGGCTGGGAGGAGGAGGTGACGGAGAGGGAGGCATGGGCGAAGGGGATGGGGGAGGTGGGGATGGGCTGGGAGGTGGCGGGGACGGGCTGGGAGGAGGAGGTGAGGGGGAGGGAGGAGGAGGTGAGGGGGAGGGAGGCATGGGCGAAGGGGACGGGGGAGGTGGGGATGGGCTGGGAGGTGGAGGTGAGGGGGAGGGTGGAGGAGGTGAGGGGGAAGGAGGCATGGGCGAAGGGGACGGGGGAGGTGGGGAAGGGCTGGGAGGTGGTGGGGACGGGCTGGGAGGAGGAGGTGAGGGGGAGGGAGGCATGGGCGAAGGGGACGGGGGAGGTGGTGACGGGCTGGGAGGAGGCGGGGACGGCGAGGGTGGAGGAGGTGAGGGGGAAGGGGGCTTGGGGGAAGGGGACGGGGGAGGTGGAGACGGGCGGGGAGGTGGCGAGGACGGCGAGGGTGGAGGAGGTGAGGGGGAAGGGGGCATGGGCGAAGGGGACGGGGGAGGTGGTGACAGGCTGGGAGGAGGCTGGGACGGCGAGGGTGGAGGAGGTGAGGGAGAGGGAGGCATGGGCGAAGGGGACGGGGGAGGTGGGGACGGGCTGGGAGGAGGCGGGGACGGGCTGGGAGGAGGAGGTGAGGGAGAGGGAGGCATGGGCGAAGGGGACGGGGGAGGTGGCAACGGTGTAGGAGGCGGAGGTGAGGGGGAGGGTTTTGGAGGGGACGGGCTGGGAGGTGGTGGGGAAGAAGCAGACAGAGATGCGGCCTCGGGTGGTGGCGGAGAGGCCTGTGGGCAGCTGGCGCTGGCGGTGGTGAAGCCCAGGGATGTGAGGTCGTTGTCCTTCACCACTGCAGGCACACAGGTGGCGGCCGCACGGAGAGGGGCATCAGCAGAGGCAAAGGTGCTCCAAGGCAAAGCGGTGGAGTGCCCAGCAGCGGCGGGCTGGGTGCCGCACATCCTGCCTGGTTGCCAAGCATCACCCGTGCTTGCCACCCCTGTGTGCCAACAGGCGCCACCAGCAATGCCACCAGCACTGCCACCAGCCCCGGCACTCACCCACTCCCGAGAACCAGGCTCGCTGCGCCGTGCTGCCGTCCTGCACCTCCAGTGGCGCTCCTCCGCCCTTGTCAAAGGGGCTGTTGGTCCACAGCCGGCAGGCGCCGTCGCTGGCGCGGTAGCTCCACGCCTTGCACTTGTACGCCGTCCCAAAAGACTGCGGGGGAGCGGGGGCAGGAGCGGGGCAGGCAGGAGTGACTCGGGCGGGCAGGGTGGGCAGGCGGTTGGCAGGCAGGCGTGGCTCAGGCGGGCACTGGCCACCAATCATGAACACACTGCATGGCAAGCGCCGGCCCAACCAAGTATCCGCACCAGCACCAGCACGGCACTCACGCTGGGGTTGGGCTGGGCGCGGCAGAGGTCGCAGCAGGCGCAGGCGGCGCGGGCGCGGTAGGCGGCACGGATGATGGGCCACTGGTAGGGCGCCGAGTCGGGGGTGGCGGCCACATCCGCAATCTGCTGGCCCAACCACATCAGGGTGAAGCCGTTGTTGCCGGTGTCGTAATTGAACTCGGCCGTGTTGGTCTGCTGCGAGTTGCCATTGTTCTGCAAGGACGCGTGTGGGAGTGGTACGGGAGATAGATAGGTGCAAGTGAGACCCACAAGGGTGCACCGCTGTGCAGCTCTCAAAACGGCCGGCCACACAAAGGCTGCCCTTTGCCTGCCTGATGTCGCCATCCTCCTCGTTTGATGAATGTCGCGGAGAGCTCACCTGCTCCACCCACACGCCGGTGCCGTTGTCCACGCAGTACTTGCGCACAACCGCCGCCGCCGCCGAAGGGGAAGGGCTGGGAGGAGGAGGTGAGGGGGAGGGAGGCATGGGCGAAGGGGATGGGGGAGGTGGGGATGGGCTGGGAGGTGGCGGGGACAGTGAAGGAGGCGGTGGTGAGGGGGAGGGTTTGGGAGGGGACGGGCTGGGAGGAGGAGGGGAAGAAGCAGACAGAGATGCGGCCTCGGGTGGTGGCGGAGAGGCCTGTGGGCAGCTGGCGCTGGCGGTGGTGAAGCCCAGGGATGTGAGGTCGTTGTCCTTCACCACTGCAGGCACACAGGTGGCGGCCGCACAGAGAGGGGCATCAGCAGAGGCAAAGGTGCGTCAAGGCAAAGCGGTGGAGGGCCCAACAGCGGCGAGCTGGATGCCGCACATCCTGCCTGGTTGCCAAGCATCACCCCTGCTTGCCACCCCTGTGTGCCAACAGGCGCCACCAGCAATGCCGCCAACGCTGCCACCAGCCCCGGCACTCACCCACTCCCGAGAACCAGGAGCGCTGCGCCGTGCTGCCGTCCTCCACCTCCAGCGGCGCGCCGCCGCCCTTGTCAAAGGGGCTGTTGGTCCACAGCCGGCAGGCGCCGTCGCTGGCACGGTAGCTCCACGCCTTGCACTTGTACGCCGTCTCAAAAGACTGCGGGCGGGGGGGGGGAGGGCGGCAGGAGCCAGGCAGGCAGGAGTGACTCAGGCGGGCAAGGTGGGCAGGGTGGGCAGGCGGTTGGGCAGGCTGTCATGACCGGGGGCAGGCAGGCAGGCGTGGCTCAGGCGGGCAGGGTGGGCAGGCGGTTGGCAGGCTGTTGACAGCAGGCTGTTGGCAGGCTGTTGACATCATGACCCGTGCCAGGCAGGCAGGCCAACAATCATGAACACACTGCATCGCAAGCGCCGGCCTAACCAAGTATCCGCACCAGCACAGCACTCACGCTGGGGTTGGGCTGGGCACGGCAGAGGTCGCAGCAGGCGCAGGCGGCGCGGGCGCGGTAGGCGGCACGGATGATGGGCCACTGGTAGGGCGCCGAGTCGGGGGTGGCGGCCACATCCGCAATCTGCTGGCCCAACCACATCAGGGTGAAGCCGTTGTTGCCGGTGTCGTAATTGAACTCGGCCGTGTTGGTCTGCTGCGAGTTGCCATTGTTCTGCAAGGAAGCGTATGGGAGTGGTACGGGAGATATGAGAGTGAGACCCACAGGCTGCACCGCTGTGCAGCTCTCAAAAGGGCCAACCACACAAAGGCTGCCCTTTGCCTGCCTGATTTCGCCCTCTAGCTCGTTTGCAGAGTGTCGCGGAGAGCTTACCTGCTCCACCCACACGCCGGTGCCGTTGTCCACGCAGTACTTGCGCACAACCGCCGCCGCCGCCGAAGCGGCAGTCCCGGGCGGGGGAGCTCCAGCGCCCGTTGCCGGGGGCGGGGGGCTCGCTACATCAATTCGAAGCGCTCTGCGGTGTATCTCGGTGGGCTTGGAGGCCTCGGCTGGCAGCAAACCTGAACGGATAGGAAGGAACCGTGCATGCGCAGTGCCTGAGCGCGGGCCGCGGCAAGTTTCACGGTACCTCCGCCAAAGGCTTCCGTTGTGCAGGTGCTATTTATGGCACTTACTCTGATGCAGCGCCAGCAACAGGCACACCGTCAAGTGGCGGCAGGCGGCGCGGGAGTGCCCGCTTGCCCAGCCGTGTTGCGGCTGAGGCATGCCCTGAGCCCTGGGTGAGGCCTGGTGATGTTTGAGATGCGAAATGAATCAATGACCGTTGTGCAAAGTCGCCGGCGAGCCCTATCAGCGGCCCACGCATTGGCAGCTTCTCGGCGGCGCCTGCCAGCGGCACCGTCATGGACAGGCCACCTGGCGGACCCCGGCATTTTCCTGGCCTCACACCACCCCAGTCCATGCGATACGGCCTCTACCGTGTCTTATGTTTGCTTCTGGATGCCTATGGGACCATGAACCGTTGCTGAGGCGTCAGGGGAAGCACCTTAGTAATGTGCTGGCGCCAGTACCAGGGACACGACCAGCAGCAGCTGGTGCCAGCAGCCTGCCCGCGAGACGGGATCGCGACGGGCCTCCAGGAGCTCTGGGGCTCTCCGAGTCCCTGTTTCCTCAGCTTGACAGGAAACCCAACATGCTGTCGTGAACGCTCGGCCAAAACCGATGCTGAGCTGGCCTCCCTGTCACAGGCGCAGTGCATGGTGCAGTGTGAAGTACCCCATCTTCCCTCCCTTCTGCAGCCGCCTCTGGGGGGACCCATTCCGGCGCGAGCTTCGGTTCGGCCCCTTCAGCGCGTGAATCAGTGAAATGACCAGCGCCGAGGGATGACCCATCCTTGAGAAGGGAGGGGGCGCCGGTGCCGGCGTAACGGCAGTGCCTCCCTCTGCCCGCTGGGAGGAGGCTGCTGTGACGCCCCCTGGCACATCAACTGCCCTCCGCTGGTCGAGCGCGAGGATTCACATGCATGCAGGAGTTGAGCAAAGAGAGGATACATACCGCACATGGCATGTATAGCAAATCTCCACAGGGGAGCGGGAGGCTGCCTGGCGGGGAGCTGTGAAACGACGCCGCGGGGTGCCAGGCAGTGCGGCAGGGGGTTCGGGCACGAGGCAGCATAGGTGTCACGTGCAAGCATCGATGAGGAGGGGCTGGAGGGCAGGGAGGGCGGGGGGACAGGGGAGCAGGCAGGGGCGCTCACTGCCCCTTCATGCTGCAACTGCAAATCACGCAGAGCGGCTGTGGGTGGCTCCAGTGGGCGGAGTGGGTGGGGGCGGAAAAGAAAGCAATAGTTGCGGGCGGAGGAAACAGTGCCGGCAGAGAGAGCGGCGCAGCGGGGCGTGCGGAATGACGCCGTGCCAGCACAGCACAGCGCAGCGCAGCGTGCGCCTCAGCGCACCGCCACCTGGTTTAGCGGCGCGTCCTCTGGCAGCTGTGCGCTGTCAGGGCTGCTGGGGCTGCCCCCGCGTGGCGGTGCTGTGCCAGCGCCAGCGCCAGCGCCAGCCGCCACTGCTGGCAGCTCCAGCTGGCCGCCAGCGCCTGCGCCAGCCTGGCCGCCGCCGCCGCCGCTCTTGCCGGGGGCATCCGGCACCAGGTTGGAGGGGTCTGAGATCACAAAGCGGGGTAGCTCGTACCTGAGAGGGTGGGGGGAGGGAGGACAGAGGCAAGAGCATATGGAGGGGAGCAGGGCAGCAGGAGGCGGTGGGTGGAGTAGGTGAGGTGGGGCAGGGGGCGGGGCGCCGAACGGCAGCGCCGACTGACGGTTGCTGCAGAGGCTGCGCCAGGCACTTTGCGCCCGTCACGCACACCGCACAGCGCCGCCGTGCACGCAACCCCGCCCAGGGCAGAACGCACGGAGCACGTGTGGAGCGGCAAACACCCCTTTTTTGAACTCCTCCCTCCCCCGCTCATCGCAGCAGAGTTGCCGGCAGCACCAAGCACCCACTCCCTTCCCTGCTCCTCGAAGCAAGGGAGCAGTACATGATTCACTGACTGTCTCTCCCCCCCGTTGGTTACAGCAGCACCCCGAGCCTCCCTTGCTTCACTTCCCTCGCCACCGTGACACACATCACTCGACCACCGACCCACGCTCACTTGCTCCCCCGCTCGTCATAGCAGATGGTCATGTCTGCGGCCGCCACAATCACGCCCGCGCCGTCCAGGATGGCGCGAGCCGTCTCCAGGTCCGCTTCACAGGCCGCCTTGAGGGCATCCCAAATGACTGCGGGGGGGACGAGGGCAGGCAGGCAGGCAGGCGGCGAGCTGTGTGGCAGCTGATGCCGTCGGCGCATGCCGCCTCAACACGTGCATTTCCAGCGCTCTGCATGCCCATGCCATCATCGACGCAGCCTCTGGCCACGTGGTGAATTGCTGCCGAGTGTACACCAGGGGCAGGCAGGCAGCGGCGGGCGCGGCAGCAGCAGGGCGGGGGCGGCGGCTGCACGCGGCGCACCTCGGTCGCCGCCATAATGAGGCTCCGTATCCCAGAACTCCTCACGCATGCGCTGCATGGCAGTGTTGTGGCGGCCGTGGCAAGCGCTTGGATTGGATGCGGGGCGGCAGATATCATCAGACGAGCACCCGGCCCTGTGGGTACCTGCACCTGCAACTTGTGCGCTGCCACTGCCGGCGGGCCCACCCGCCCCCTGTCCCTCCCACCCGCGTCCCAGGCTCGCGGCGGCCCTTGCGCCCTCACCCTCAGCTGTGACTGCGTCAGAGGCTCCTCGCTCCGCCATTTGTGGCGCTTCCACGACTTTACGCGCGCGCTGCCAAAGGCGGGGTCCGCCAGGTCGTCGTCCTCGGGCTTGCAGCAGACAGCTCCCATCGCCGCGATGGGGGCTGACTGCGGCTGCCGGGATGTGGCGCGCGGGTGCCTGTGCTGCTCGAAACAAAAGACCTGCCAAAATTGGGGTTCCAACTGCCAAAGTTGGCTACAACGGGCCTAAATCACTTGGGAGTCAGTGCACAGCTGATCCCGCCAGCATCTCGAAACGATGGTAGCAGCAACGAAAATAAGAGTGCCGGCCAGCGTGGCATGAACTCTTCGGGCGTGTTCGCGTCTAATCAAGTACGAATCATATTCTTGTATAACAAGGAACGTCAAGAAGTGGGCAGGGCGGAATGCCATCCGCCCTGCTGCAGCGCCTCGGCGCACTCCGCCACCCCGTGACGGCAGCAGATGCGCAGGGCGTGGAGCAAGTAGCCAACAACTTGCAAGAGGTGCCCCCCCCTCCCAGCTGTGCCGCTATCGGTCCTGCGCCGCCGCCGCCAGCGCCAGCGGTGCCGCCACCGCCCTGCTGCCTCTCCGTCCTCAAATGCTGCCTTCCGCCACCGACCCAGTGCGCAAACGAGGGCAAGCTCCCCTGGCCCACCCCGGCACTTCACCCCTCTCACTCACCTGCCCGCCTGCCCACCCTGCTGCCTCCTGCTGGCAACATTGTCAGGCTCTGGAGTTTCTGGGGCGGGAGCCCGACGGCCAGGTGTCCCTGGCTATCAAGCATTGGAAGGAGCTGTTTGCTGAGAGGGAGTCACGCTTGTATTATGTCAACGACGAGGCAAGTGGGGCAGCATGGGGGCTGTGTTTGGGGAGGCTGTGGTGGGCGGCAGAGTGGGCAAGGGGTGCAGCTGTAAACAGGCGGTACCACGCGATGTTGGACGAGGGGTGAGGCAAGAGGCAGCCCGGCCAGCAGTGGGTGTGTGTGGGGGGTGGGGGGGAGGCGGGACCAGCAGTGTATGTGCACAGCTACACGCGCGCATGCTGACGCACATACAAGAGAGGAGGATTGGACGCAATTGCACCAGGCTGCAGGAGGGTGGCAGTGGTGGTTGCGAGGCGGCGGGGCGGGCGGTGGGTGATGGAGCTTGTTGGCATCAGGAAGCTTGGAGTGTGGGAGGGAGGAGGACAGCCGACCCGCCGGGCAGGAGACGTACGGCGGCGCAGGTTGCACCGATCGTGTGGCGCAGCGCCGTCTACCCTCCCGCTCCATCTCCTACCTGCCCCGCGTGCCTGCTGCCTGCACCTCTGCACTCTGCCGCAGCGCCCTGCGACAGCCACGTGCCTCACTTCCTGCCCCCCTGGTCCCCCCTGAAACCGAAAGCAGGTGGGGTACAACTCTTGGGACGCGCCTCCCTGCTTCAAGTTCCAGGAGTGGGCGCTCGACTCGCAGGTGGCTCGGCTGGCCACGCGACTGGCCTTGCTTTTGCTTGTGAAGTGACATGGTTGAAGATTTGATGATTTCGAGGTGCTGCTGTCACACTGGCCTTCTTGTGAAATGACATGATTGAAACGTCGACGTGTTGCTGTAAGGCGCAGGGCTGACTGCTAGGTTAGCTGGCAAATGCCACGTTTTTCTGCCAGCGGCAAAGTTGCCAGCGCTTCCGTGTGCACCGGACCGCCCCCGCCCCGCCCCGCCAGGCCAGCACTGCAGCCCAGGTGCTACTGCCGCCTGCACCCCCACCCCTACTTGCACTCTGTCTTCCTCAACTGTGCCCTTCATGGTAATCACTCCCGCCTACCCTGCAGCTGTACAGCATCAGCCTGAGGCTGGCCCGCGACATGTACGAAACCTTGGACGCCTTCCTCACCCGCCACCCGCCCGAGGTTGTGTACACGGTGAGCACCGCGCCGCCCTCGGCCGCTGCTGACTGCCAACTGTGGCAGCATGCAGTTCCACCCCTCCGCAATAACACCAATGCACCACCACCGCTATATCGGCCTGTGCTCTTCCTGCGCCACCCACATCAACAGCCATACACACCCTCCCCTCCTCTCCCTGCCCTGCCCACCCCGCAGGCCCTGCAGGTGTTGGCACGCCTGGTGGGCAACATTGCCGACTGCGGCAACTCTGTGGAGCGGTACCGCTCGGTCAAGGTTGACAACCCTAAGTTCCGGACCGCTGTCTGGGACGTGCCTGGGGCCAACCAGGTATGTGTGGATGGGTGGCAGGGAGCGGTACCGCTGTGATGCACTGCTACAAATCACAGCTGTAGCGGCGGGACAACCACCAGTCTAGCCGCGGTGTTGGGGCGGGTCCGGGGGCCTGGCAGCTGTCTGGTGGGGTGGGGGCTGGGCTCGGCGGGCCAGCCTCGCTTACATCCCACCGCTCGCCTTCTCCCTCTCCTCTGCCGGTGCCCTCCCCTGCGCTCACACGCGCAATGCTTTTCGAGTGGGACCTACCGCCTCGCCCCTCTTTCCTGCGTCACGACACCCCGTTCTGCCTCTCATGCTAGATGGACCCTATGCATATCGTGGCTCCAGTGCCTCCCCTGCACCCCTCCTCACTCCTGCCCCCACACCCACCCTCTCTGGCTGCCCCCCAAGGCAGGTCCTGTTCATGGTGGGGTTCAAGCGCCAGGGCGAGGCGGTGAGCGTGGCCGCCGACACGCTGATGGGCCCGCTGTGCGCCGCCGCTGCGCGGCTGAGGCGCCTGGCCGACCGAAAGGGGCACAGCGGCAGCGCGGCGCATGTGAAGGCTGATGGCGGCGGGGAGGGAGGCAGCGGGCGGCCGGCCTCACAGTTCTACAACACCCCGGGCTTCCGGTACCAGGAGCAGGTGGGCGGGGTCGGGTGGGGGTGGTAAGGTGAGGTGCATGTGTTGTCGGGGCGGCAGTATCAACATGTGTATGGGGCCAGGGATGGGTTTAAAGCGGTGAGGCCGGGACCAGGAGCACGGCAGCTGTGGTGGCAGCGTGAGCATGGACAATGACGGCGCCCTTTAGCGCCACCTTGCCTCCCTACGCCCAGATCTGGCACTGCACCGCGTGCAACCACCCTATCAACGACGGCAGCGAGCGGCTGTGGACGGGGCGGCATGACGCACCTGACGGAGAGTACCGGTGAGGCGCGCCACCCTCTTGTGGGGCAGTTGGGTGCATGGCTGTATGGCACGGACCGCCGGGCCAGGGATGCACGCTGCGGCGGTTGCCTTGCTCATACGCATAGCTCCATCGGCAGCCGCAGCGGCACCGGGGTCCAATGGCAGTCTGTTGCTGCACCTGCCTGCCTGCCTGCTGCCCGTCTGGCGAGGCCCCACGGTGCGCTGCCCCAAGCACCCACCCAGCCACCCACACACCCTCCCTCCGTTCCCGCAGGTACCAGTGCACCACCTGCCAAGACGCCGGAGCCACTTTCAACCTGTGCCAGGGATGCTGGGACACCTTCCAGCAGCAGCAGCAGCAGCAGCAAGGGGCAGCAGGCAGCAGCAGCGGCAGTGGGGGAGGCGGCAGCGTCGGCGGCGGCAGCAGCAGTGGTGGCCGTGCCCTGCTGCACGACTGCTCCCACGCTTTCCAGCACGTTGGGCCCCGCATGACGAGGTACGGTGCCGCTGCTGCTGCTGCCGCTGCTGCTGCTGCTGCTGCTGCTGCTGCTGCTGCTGTCATTGCTGCTGTCATTGCTGCTGCTGCTGTCATTGCTGCTGCTGCTGTCATTGCTGCTGCTGCTGCTGCTGCTGCTGCTGCTGTTGTCATTGCTGCTGCTGCTGCCGCCGAGCCCCGGGCAGGAGGTGGGTGCTGCAGGCGGTGTGGCAGTCAGCCGACCAACCACCCACCCGCCTCCCTGTCTCCCCCACATGGCCCCACACCTTGTTTTCTCCCTCAAACACCCTTCCGCCAGATGGAATGACTATTATCACAACCGGGGGGAGGGAGACAGCGTGGAGCCAGTGAACCCGTGGGGGCGACCGGCGGGTGGCGGCGCCAGCACACGCCGGGCATTGCAGCGGCTGGGCGAGCGGCACGGCATACGCGAGTGGTTGTAGCCTGTGGGTGCCAGTGCATGTCATTGCTGGCT
Organism: Micractinium sp. NFX-FRZ; assembly: GCA_029339195.1. NCBI lineage: Eukaryota > Viridiplantae > Chlorophyta > Trebouxiophyceae > Chlorellales > Chlorellaceae > Micractinium > Micractinium sp. NFX-FRZ. Next base: position 79,007 of record JAPTJF010000012.1, read on the forward strand.
CCAAGTTCTGGTGCCTGGTGCCAGTGCATTTCGTTGCGTGTTCCAACCTGATCATTCTCTGCACCGGCGGGGTCAGCGGATGGCATTCGCAAGTAGCTTGCCTGCTGGTGCCGGCTCAGTTCATTGTTGTTTGAGTTTTCGATGTGATGTGTGCGGGAGAGATATTGCTTGTAAGATGCACATACACAGGGCAGGCTGTAGCGAAGCACTTGCGAGCAGCACTGGGGCTGTGGGCCGCACGGGTGGCGCCGTGTGCACGTGGAGGGTCTGTGAATGCGGAGGGTGCGTGCTGGCATGATTTGGTTTTGGCCCAGTTGATGAGTGATTGAACAAAGGTGCAGGTTCCCCAGAGCACTTCGACACAAGCAAATGCACGTGCACCTGGCGGCAGCTGGCGCGCTGCGACATGCGCGCTGCCCACCCGCCCGTGCCCCAGTATGAAGTCAACAGACGCCAGGCTCTGACCGCTGCCCACTTCCCGCTTACGCCCTGATTGAAAATGAAGGCCCTCAGCCTCTTGCTCCTGTCGCTGGCCCTGGCAGCCGCTCGACCCGCGCCTCCCAGGCCCTCCCCACCCCCCTCTCCACTGCCTCCATCTCCCAGCCCCACACCTCAGCCGCCCCCTGTCCAGCAGCCGCCCCCCAGCTCACCTTCCTCGCCAGCTCCCGTTCAAAGCCAGGACTTCCGCCAGGGCACGGCCACCATTTGGGGCGGCCCAGGCGCGGCTTTGGAGTCGGGGGGTGGCGCCCTGGCATGCGGGATGGCTGCTCTGCCGAGCTATGCCAAGGTGCGGCGGCGGCGGCATCGGGGACAGGTGGCGGCGCTTGCACGGCCGCCACGGCCGCTGCACGAGCGTGCCTGCCTCATGCTACAGCACCAACACAGCCCCCCTTCGCGCTCCAGCATCGACGCAGCCCTCTTGTTCCTGTTGCCACGCTGCAGACACACTTTGCCGCCCTCAACCTGGCGCAGCACCCAGGTGCCTGCGGGCGCTGCATCCTCGCGGTGTGCGCACACGGCCCAACCTGCCCCAGCGTGAGGCGTGCATGCAGCGGAAGGCAGCGCCATCCTGGCAGCGCCATGGCTCTGGCGCAGCCCCACACGGCGCCATCCCGATTTCGGGTCCACTTCTGCGTGGCTGCACGTGTTCTTTTTATTCCCCAGCCTTGCTCTTTAGCCGCTTTTATGCCACACTCTCCTTATGGCCCCTGCAGGCGGCTGACCGGGTATGGCCCCAGCGGCGGCCGCCCGCTGCCGCCCTCTGGGCGCGTGGCGGTGCAGTGGTCGCTGGTGCCCTGCGCCCCACTGCTGCGCAACGAAACCATCCACATGACGGTGGCTCCAGGTGGGTAGGGCAACCTTTGGTGAGGTGGGTGCTGGGGCGCTGCCGGTCCCTGCTTTGACCATTTACTTGAGCTTTGCCCCAGGGGGGCAGCCGGCGCTGAATGAGGCAGGGGGCTTGGGTGCTGTGGGCCCGGGCTGCTGGGTGCTGCACCCGCCGATTCAGGTGGGTGCTTGGGTGAGGCACTCCCTGGGTGCACTGCCACCCCTGCTTCATTTCCTGCCTATCAGCTGTCCCCGACCTCAGGGCTCCGCAGCATTGCACCCACCTCCGTGTGCCCCCCCTCCCCCCTATGTGCGTGCAGGTGGCAATGCCTACTACAAGCTCCTGGCCTTCAGCGGCTCCTGGCAGCCCATCGCGGCAGTGAGCATAAACGGGGAGGAGCTTGTGCCGCCGAAAGCCACACAGCACAGGCGAGGCAGGGCCAGCTGCTAGGGTGGGGCAGTGGGGTGCATGCGGTGTGGTGAGGGCCGGCAGTGCTTGATTGATTGATTGATTGATTCTGGATTAATTGCAGCCAGGGCTTCTGGATGCGCGGCCAGCCCGCCGGGGCTGGCCAGGCTGCAGCTGCTCTGGTGACCCCTGCCCACCCGTGCACCCAGCCTGCCTGCCCACCTCCTCCTGAGCCCTGCTTTACCCCTCCCACTGCCTGTGTGGCCGGTGCTGCTGGTCACTGCACCACAAACTGTCTGCAGCTGCTTGTAGTCAGTTCACTGAGCTGCGACGCCAGCGCCCACGCGTGCATGCAGGTGGGAGTGGTACGCTGGGGGCCAGAAGCTGTACGCTGCGGCGCCGCTGACAGTGACTCTCATCGCAGACAGCGGGGAGCGGCAGATGGCGCGGCTGGCGTCGCTACAGGCGCAGCAGGACCTGCATGTCCAGTTCTCTTGAGCCTGTAATGGCCCTGCAGCTGCAACTGTGTCCAATGAATCACTCTGGGGCAGCTAAGGCACCTTACTAAGTAGGCGGCTGGGACTTGGCGGCCTGCTGCGCTTGCCGCCCGCCTGGCGTCCACAGCTGGGCCACGTGGCGGCAATCGGCGCCACCGCTACCCAAGGGAGCCCCGATGCTTCCTCCACCTCTGCCTGCCTTGTCTGCATGAATAATTCATGCCCAGCCCCTGCTCGATCAAGGGGCATGGCAAAATGACAACCCAGGCCTGTACATGCTCTTGCATCCAACACTCACAGCTGTGCATCAAGAACCATCTAAATCTATATGCGGTCATGTGACGCCCCACCTTCCAGGACCATCTGTCCATATAAAGTCACAATGTAGGAGTTTGAGGCATCAACTGCCTGCTGAATCGCTATCAGGACCCGGTGCACCCCGGGGGCACAAACTGTCAGACGGGGGACAAATTGCCTGACGGCCAGTGCCCGGAAGCCAAAGCAGGGCCCACTGGCGGCCAGCACAGTACTGCTGCCAGCACAGTACTGCAGGGCGCCCCTTGGAGGGCATCCCCGCACCCGCCTGGGGGCTTCCTCAACTGCCCTCTTTGGCTCTGTAGCTTGGCAGGGGGCGCGCGCAGCAGAATAGGCACACGCTGTGCACTGGTTCAGCGGGCGTCTCGAGTGCTGAGCACACGGGTCCACTTCTTGCTGCCTGCTGAGTACCACGAGCCCTCGGGTGGGTGGCCAGCCCAGTGCTGGGCGGCCGTGAGCAGCCGGGGAGGTACCCCCCACACCCAATCGCCAGCCAGTTGGTGCCGTTCTGAGGCTGGCTTCCTGCAAAATGGGGTACCTACTACCAGTGATGTGGGATACTTGGTAAGCGCCCCAAACCGGCTGCTCCCAGCCACCCATATCAGCCCTGCCTGCCTGCGCACCCATCGCCCGCTCAGCAGGTCCCCCGGTCAGATAACGGCTATTTCGCACCATCCTGAACCAAGAAACCCAAGAAAACTGCACACATTGCACCCTTCAAGGCTTGCCGGCCCGGGGCAGGTCCCAGGACGTCCAGGACCACAAGCCACGCACGCATGCGGTTGCGGGACATCTGCTTGCATCGCCAGGGGAGGCCCCTACATAATAGCACCCCGTTTTCTGGGGAATTGGCAACTCAGGTAAGGCGCTAGAGAGCCGCTGGCTGCCGTGTTCGCCTAGGGCATGGTCGTTTTGTTCGGCGCCGACCCCAAGGCTGAGCCACTTGTTTTGAGGCGCGGCCCTGCTATTGCGAATGCGTGCAGGTCGAACACCGCAGCACGCGTGCCCGAACAGCCGGCAAGCAGGATGATCCAGTCACCCCGCCGCCGCCCCGCCGGCGCCAGCGGCCTGTGGCTGGCCTCGCCCCGCCTGGCCTCCGCCGTCCTCGTCATCCTCTCCGGCTTCTGGCTGGGGTCCACCCTGTTCATCTCCTTCGCCGGCAGCCGCTCCGATGCGGCAGAGCTGCCCACAGAGGCAGACGGCTTCCGGCGCCGCCTGTCGGCCACGTCGTGCGCACGCTACGGCGACATTGTGCAGGCCGCCTCGGAGCGCGGCCGCCAGCTCAGCCAAGCACAGCTGCTGTGGGTGGCGGCGCTGGTGCAGGAGCAGGCGCTGGCTCGCGAGCGCCCGGCGCGCGTCCTAGTCTTTGGTTACGACCTGCTGTCTGATGCGCTGGCTGATGTCAACTGCCTGGGGCGTACCGTATTTTTGGAGAGCTCCCTGCCACAGATCGACGCGCTGCGAGGCAACCACCCGTTCCTGGAGGTGCGACAGGGGGTGGTGTTGAGGTGTTCAGCGGGTAGGGCAGGTTGGGGCTGCTGGCGGGGGGTGGAGGCACCTGCAGGCGTGCAGGCGTGCCGAGGTGATGCTGTGGCGGGTGGGGCGGGGCTGATGCGGGGTGGGGAGCGGCGGGACCAGTGTGTGTGGTGTGCATTACTCCTTCCTGGAGAGCGTGGCGGGCTGCTGGTTGCCATGCACGCAGCGGGGGCATTCATGCCATGCGTGCAAGCCTGCCCTCAAGCTCATGCCGCCCCCCGCTTGCAGCTATGGCCCTGGCGCCTGTACCCCTCTTTGAGCCCTGGAAACGCCCACAACCACACCTGCCGCCCCATGCAGTCGCCTTCCCCTTCTCCCTCCCCCTCCCCCCTGGCAGGGCGTACAAACCCTCTGCCTCCTGCATCCTCAAATGACCCTTGCCCCTGCTTCCGCCCCCTCCTGCCTCCCTCATTTTGTGAGCAGGTGGCAGCTTGCATTGGCAGTAGACCAGTGCACAAGGATCATCACAGAGGAGGCTGGCGCTCCAGCCTCATGCCCTCCAGCCCAACCCACACGTGCCCTCCCCTGTTCTGCCTGAACCCTCCCTCCCGTCCCCCCACCCCCTGTGCAGGTGCACCTGGTGCACTACAAGGGCAAGGCGGAGGAGGCGGATGCCTTCCTTGCCAGTCCCTGGCTCATCGACGCCCCCCCTGAGGTGGACAGCGAGTGCTTTGATGTCATGCTCATCGATGGACCGCCCGGCACAGGGGCCTCCGGGCAGCCAGGTGCGGTGGGCGACGGCCGGCCTGCGCTTCAGCAACCGTTGAAAGGGGGCGTGAGATTGCTCGGCGAGGCGCATGAGGCAGGATTTTTGCTGGTACCGCGGCAGCTGCGGGGTCTCTGTCTACCACAGAAGTAGCACGCCTGCCAGCGCACCCACAGAATTCTCCCCTGCTCCGCCCCCCCGGCTTTGCCTGCTCTGCCTGCAGCCCGGCTGGAGAGCACCTACTACGCGCTGCAGAAGGCGAGGCGGTGCATCGAGGAGGGTAAAGTGGTGAGGGGGTGGGAGGGCAGCTGCTGGGCTGGCGGGGGGTGCAGGCAGGCAGGCAGGGCAGGCAGCAGCCTGCGATGTCACATCCCCGCTCCTTGCCCTTGATGTGCTGAGCCTGCTGCGCCCCTGGGGCCAGCCCACGGGCCAGCTGGCGCATCCCACGGGCCCGTGGAGCCTTGCCGCTGCGCGCTGGCCAGCATGCCATGTCAGCGCCGCCCGCCCGCCCTCCAGCCCTCCCCCGCCCCCGCATTCCCTGCCCGGCGCCCCTCCTCCCTCCGCCCCTCCCCGCTCGCCCGCCTGCCCGCCTGCCTCCCTGCCGTGCCCCGACACCCCCCCAGCTAACCACGCCTCTGCCGCTGCGCCTTCCCTCCCTGCCCTGCCCGTCGTCAGGAGGATGTCGTTGTGCTGCTGCACGACGCGCAGCGCCCCATGGAACAGCGCATCGCCAAGCAGATGCTGCTGGCACCCGACCTGGGTGGCGGCACCGCAGTACAGGTGCGCCAACCGTGGCTGCACTGCCGGGCGTGCACACCGCAGCAGGGGCAGCTGTCAGGCGCTCTTGGCTGCGCATTGGTTTGGAAGAGCCGTGGGCGGCTGGCCATCTTGCTCTCCTCCACTGTTGGTTGCACCTGTTTGCACGGGGCCTGCACATTTGGCTCGGTCCCGTGCTGTGCCTTCCACCCGCCCCGCCCGCCCTCGGTGCGGCTGCACTGCCAGTGGATCCGAATTCTGAGCCGTTGGCGACAGCCGGCGAAAGGGGTGGGCAGGAGCCGTTCTGTTCGGCACCCCCTTGCCCCCCATCCCTCTAAGTGTGCTCTCGTCTGGCCTGACGCCTCCGCTTTCCTCTGCCCCCCCCGCCCGCTGTGCAGGCGCTGGGCACGGTGAAGGACGGCAACATGGGTGACATGGCCGCCTTCCGCGTGGCTTCCTCCAGGCCCAGCCAGGGAGGCGACCAGGCACGCCTGCAGGCGGCGGGCAAGGGCAGGAGCGGAGCCGCCATCTTTCTAAAGTACCGGTTCAACTGAATGGGGTCCTGGGGTGCCTGTGTGCCCCTGAGTCCCCGCTGCACTGAGCAGAGGGCGGCGCCCCTGCCCTGAACGATGGGCTCTTGAGCAGGCCCGGCCTGAAGTGGCCGCCTGCCCGCCAGCCAAACCACTGCTGTTCCTGTTGCCCTGAGAGGTGGCAGCAGTTTTGTTCTGCTGGCATGTCGCACAGCCGCAGTATTCACCGCCTGTTTGCGCGCATCGCACTTTGGGACGCCAGCTGCGCGCTGCCTTGCCCAGCACCCGCTGGCAGCCTGGGAGCCGCCGTGGCGCTCGCTCACACTGGGAGTCCCCCGGGGCTTGATTGGCAAGCACCCGTTGTGAGACTGCGCACGGGGCTTCCTCCTCTCCCTTCTCCTTTACAATCTTGCTCATGCGTGAAGCCCACATCCAATGCAAGCTGAACATCACCAAGTGCAATCCCGTTTGCATGCCGCCGGCACAACCCTGCCCCAGTACTGCCTCGTTCCCCAAACCACCCACCCACCCCCTCCCCACGCGCTGCATCTACGCACCCATCACTCTCCCCCCCTCACCCTCTTTAGCACTGTTGCCACCTTGAAAGCACCATACTGATCCCCCATGTACGCATTCCTCACCGCCGCGGCAGCCGCCGACCCTCCCGCAGCGCTCTTGTCCGCGTGCCTGCTTCCTAGCGCACACCGCTGCCACCCTCACCACGTCCACCCGCCTCTTTCATTGTCCATCTTCGTCGCCCTTGTAGCTTTGTGGCTCCTCACAGCCCCCCAAGTGGATCCTTTCAAGCCCTGTCCTGGAGAGCTCGGCAACTGCCCCTACCCCTACTCAGCGCCTCATTCCGTACATGCCCCCTGCCCCGCGGCTCCCACTCGTCCCGCTATCAACACGCTGATAGCCCACCTAGGGCACCCGACCCTGGCCTGCCCGGACAGCATGCCACCCAGTGCGCGCTTACGAGCACACCACCCCGTGGTGCGCCTGCTGTGACGGACCTGCTGTGACGCCCCCCCGCCTGTACACATCCTGTGATTAGCGGGCCATACACAAGGGGGCAAGGGGTCTTGCATGTTCAGATGACAGCCACAGCTACGGCAAGTGGTCCCCCCCCTAAGAACACCACACCCCAAGCCTCCAATGGGCTGCCAACCAGTGGCCCACGTTGGCAGGTGCCGGTGCTGCTGCTGCTGCTGCTGCTGCGGTCAGGGGAAAGTGCCGTCCCCTTGCGTGTCCGCGCCCGATTCCGCGCTGATCCAATGCTTCACCATCCATAATTGAGCAGTAACATCGTGTCACGGGCTGCAAAAGGACTTCAGCTACCGACCGCCGGAGCTGGAAGCTCAGCCAGGCTGGCGGCCGGGCGCCCAACCCAGAAGCCAGACGGTATCTGTTCTGCGGCCGGGACGGGCGATCTCAGTTCAGAAGGCCAGCAATTACAGCTCACTACTTAAAGACTAGGCGCTGTGAAAGTGCCACGCCCGGTGACCCTTCTTCAGGCTCGGGAACCGCGCCCCCTCGCTCGCAGTCCAATTGAGGTGACCTAGCCGCCTTGTACCAATGCATTGTGCTCAGGGGAATGCAGCCGGTGCATGCAAGCTGGGGGAGGTGCTACGCCCCGCATGCGGGGCGGCCTTTCCCTCGAACCGGGGCCCACCCGACCGTGCCGCAGCCCCCCGCCTTCCCCGCGCCTCACATGTCGCAGGCAAAGCCTTAGGCCCCTTGCAAGCAGCACCTCGAGCCATGCTGGCCGCTTCCCCCCCTGCGTCAGCGCGGCGGCGGCAGGCACAGGTAGCGGCGGCGCTGCCTCACGGCCCCGCCCTCATCTCCATCTCCCTCGTCGTCATCGCCGGCTTCTGCCTGGGAGCCAACCTCTTTATCTTCTCCGTAGCAAGCGACACAGCAGCGGAGGGCAGCACCGCGCTAGCAAGCAACGCCGCGCAGCAGCGCCGCCTGCTCTCCGCCTCCTTCTGCTCCGCGTACGCCGACATCGTGCAGGCGGCTGCCGAGCGCGCCAAGCCGCAGCTGCTCAGCCAGGCGCAGATGCTGTGGCTGGCGGCACTGGTTCAGAGCCAGGAGGTGCTCAAGGCCCGCCCCGTCGGCTTCCTGGTGTTTGGATATGGCTGGCTGTCGGATGCGTTCCAGGCAATCAACTGCCAGGGGCGCACCGTCTTCCTGGAAAGCTCGCTGCAGCAGATTGACACTGTGCGGCAGGACCACCCGTTCCTGGAGGTGAGGCCGGGGTACGGTGCCGGGGTGTTCATACAGCTAGGGGCAGCAAGCGCGCCCGGTCCCGCCCGCCTGCTTGCTCCGGAGCCGCACAAGAAGCTGTGCAAGTGGCTGCTGGCTGCCGGACGGGGCGGGGGCACCGTGCAAAGGGGCCACCCCTTGCCGGAGGTGATCTGGGCAGTGCCCTGGGCCGAGAGGCAACGGGCGGGGCATGGAGTTGAGGGGGGGCTTGGGGGCGCACGCACCCTTTCCCACCTGTCCTGCGGGCTGCCTCAAGTGGCTGGTGCTTCGAGCAGGGCGGGGGCAGGAGGGGGCGCAGCCTGAGCAGAGCAAGCGCGGTGCAGTGCTGGGCATGTGGGCAAGCGGCAGGCTTGCTGGCTGGAAGCCATCGGGCACAGCAGGCCTGGGAGGAATGGGAGCATGCACGCCCGCATGGTCGCACCTGCTGGCGTGGGCAGCGTACGTGTGCCCGTTCAAGCAGGCGGGCGCGCACGTGCAGTCCCTCGCCCGCCTCGCGCGCCACCCCTGCTCGCCCTGCTCACCCAGCGCTGCCCTCCTCTGCTGCCTGACCCCTCCCCCTCCCCCACTGCCTGCCCCCATCCCCTGTGCAGGTGCACCTGGTGCACTACAAGGGCAAGGCGGAGGAGGCAGATGCCTTCCTTGCCAGCCCCTGGCTCATCGATGTGCCGTCAGAGGTGGACAGCGAGTGCTTTGACGTCATCCTCATCGATGCACCGCCCGGCGCCGAGGCCGCCGGCAAGCCAGGTGCGGGGGTGGGTGGTCCTCCCGCTGCCTGCCACCCTCTCCAGCGCCCAAGCCTGGGTGGCACCTGCAACCGCGCGTGTGCAGCCGAGCCGGTCTTACCCGTGGGTGCCCCTAGCAGCCGCGCCCTGCAGCAGGGCACCTCTCCTTGCCGCCCCGCCCCGGCCCAGCGCTGACGCTGGGCTGCAAGCTGACCCCGCGTGCCTGCCGCCTGCCTGCGCCTCTGCCTGCCGCAGGGCGCCTGGAAAGCAGCTACTACGCGCTGCAGAACGCCAGGCGGTGCATCGAGGAGGGCAAGCTGGTGAGGGCAGCTTGCCTGCTGCTGCTGCCGCTGCCGCCGCCGCCGCTGCCCGCTGCTTCTGCCGCCGCTGTGACTGCCTACTTGTGGCACAAGCTCTCGCGGCGCCACGCTAGCTCCCTGCACCCGGGCTGGGCGCGCCGCCCGGCCCTCTGCGCCCCTAACCTGCTCGTTCAACCCGCCCCACCCTGCCTGCACTGCCCGCCCGCCTCCCGCCCCGGTTCAGGAGGAGGTGCTGCTGCTGCTGCACGATGCGCAGCGCCCGATGGAGCAGCGCATCGCCAAGCAGATGCTGCTGGCGCCCGACGCCAGCGGCCGCACCGCTGTGGAGACGCTGGGCACTGTGAGAGATGGGCGGATGGGTGACCTGGCGGCCTTCCGCATGCTCGCCACCGGCCCCTCCCCCGACATCTTGCTGCAGCAGCAGCAGAAGAAGCAGCGCGGCGCAGCGGCCTTCCTGCGCCGCCTCAAGGACAGGCCCTGATCAGGCCTGGCCCGCCGCTCTCATCATGCAGACAGGCTCGGCGCGCCGCCCGCCCCCGCTGCAGGGAGCGCTGCATGCTTGCCACGATCCCGCCACGCATACGTTCCCTCGCGCCACAACCAGCCCCCCTTCGCCTTGTGCTGTTGCTGCTGCACGGCAGAAGCCGCGCTGGTTGGCCCTCCCCTGCCCTGCTTTGGCCCTATGCTTGTTTCCTGTCCTCTAACCTAGTAACTATACCCCTGTCCCCTCCCCTCAACCGTCATAAAGCATCATTCGCATCATTAGCCATCTATCATTGCTCCCACAGCTCATTCCTTGTCGCTTCTCAAGGTCCTGCAGCAACCAGGTCGCAGGCCCCCACCTGCCCCTGCATCCACCCAACCACCGTCAATGCACCCCCTTCGTCCGCCGCCCATCCCTTTTCCCCCTTTTTTCCTCGAATGGCGCGCACCGTCCCACTCACTGCCAAGTGCTGCCATTGCCACTTGCTCGCAAGCACATTTGATTGTGCGGCGTATATTAATATGTGGACACGCCCCATGTAGTTGCTCGTTGTAATCCGTCCTGTGTATGCGGGAGTCAGAGAACAATCATACCCTCACGGTGCGATTGAGAGCTCTGGGCAGCGCAGGGACACGCCAGGTGCCGCTGGCAGGCGGCGCACAGCACGGGCGGCGAAAGGCAGCAAGTGAGTGAGGGGAGGTTGCCCTGGCACAGAAGCTGCACCTAACCACCAACTCCAGATCCATGAGACCCATAGGGGCAGAGGGCGCCAGGCGGCACAGCTCAGTTGCAGACGCATGCAGACACATGACCGTGCGCTGCGTGCGCCGCGCATCTGGGACTCCCGCCGCCGCCCCAAGGTGAGCCGTCCCTCCGCCTTCCGCCACCCCTCCCCTCAGCCCTCCAGCCCAGTCGCAAACCTCCGCCCCCCCGCCTCCCAGCCGCCATGCCGTCGTCGCATACCTCGCCCTCGCTGGGCTGGACGCCGCTGTGCACGTCGAAGCGCGTGTTTGCCTCCGCCATGTCTACCGAGAGCCTGTCCGAGGAGAGCCGTGTTTTTTGCTGGGTCTCAGCGGCCCACGGCGCCTCAGCAGCATGGTCCGCAGCAGCAGAATCAGGTCCAACACCAGCAGCAGAAGCAACACCATCACCATCAGAATGAGTGCCCGATGGGCGCCCTCCACTACGCGGACTGGGCCTGCAACGACCACCGCTGCTGCGCAGAGCGCAGGTGACGGCCCCCGCTTGCCTGCTCCGGTGCTCTCTGGCGCCGCCCTGCCAGCCGCCCCTGCCCAGCCTGCATGCACCTCCCCTGCTCCTGTGAGATCCAATCCTCATTGCCAACCTGCCGGCCCCGCCCCCCACACCCCCTGCCCTCCACAGGCTGATCAGCAACTGCGTGGTGGAGGCGCGCCGGCGCGGCGTGCGCCCCCACAAGGTGTCCGCCTATGTGCGGCGCCGCCTGGGCGGGGGCCTGTGCATCTTCCGCTTCCGCTCCGACGGCACCCCCGGCTGCTCCGCCCCCTGCACGCTGTGCGCGCGCGAGATCCTGAAGTACGACCTCAAGGTGTGCTGCGTGCTGGAGAGCGGCAAGGTCTTCTTCGGCCGCCTCACCGACCCCGGCGCCCCGCCCGCTAAGATCACCGGCGGCCAGCGCGCCTGGCTGCGCTGGTGGACCTGCTGCCAGAACGAGAGCAGCGGCGGCCGCGGAGCTTTTGACGGCGGCGGCGGCGGCAGCGGCCGGGGAGGTATCGACAGCGGCAGCGGCGGGCGGCGCTCCTAGTGCAGGCGGTACCCCTGCGGTGGGTGGAGGCGTGCCATGTCGGCGCGTACTGTACCACCATCTCACTCCTCCCTCTAGACATGTTCCTTTGTATCTTTTTGCGTTGATGCAACCCTCTAGCACCCCACTCTACATTAGCGCCGCACAACGCACTCGCTTGCACCCAAGACGACATTCCCACCACGACACTAGCTTCTGAGTCCTCTGTGCCGCACACCTACCGACCCGACTGCTGCGCGTTTTCCTGTCCATTTTCCTGACGTGTAACCTTGCTGGCCACCAATGTGCTGCTGAATGGTCATGGGGTGGGGAGCATGGTGAGGGGCAGCATCATGCTCAGTGCGGTCCCCAAATGGCAGCGGCAAGGCCTTGCCTTCCTACGTGGCCTGCATCGCTTCTGATGCTTTCATCCGCGCCCAGCCCCTCCCACAACCTTCAAGTGCAGAACAGACGCGGCTGGAGTTCAGAGCTGGTGTGTTCGCCCAAGAACCCTGGCCCGCGGTCCCGTGCCCAGCACCTTCTTTCGCCCTTGCTGACTCTCCTTCGAATCCAAAATCCAGCCATGTCGGTGTTCCAGCAGGGCACCGAGCTGGTGGGCAAGGTGAAGAGCCCGGACGGCAAAATTCAGACGCAGGAGCTGCTGGACGTGTGCAGATCGGTGCTGCCCATCGTGGGTGAGACCTGGGCCGCGCGATGGGGCGCAGGGCTTGCTCTCCGGCGGGCAGCGGGTCCCCCTGCGGTCCTCCCGCCCCCCGCACCGCACCGCGTGTGGCTGCTGAATGCACCCTCCGCTGCTGCACCCGCACCCCTGCACCCCTGCAGACAAGCTTGGCACGGGGTTTGGCTTGGTCAAGCATGACGTGGGCGGCAACATTGACCGTCTGGCGGCCTGCGCCGCCACCAAGCCAGACGCCTACCAACCAGACGTGTTTCAGATGGTGCGGGACGACGTGGCGGCAGGCACCCACATGGGCGGCTCGTCAGTCACTAAAGGACTGCTGTGGCTCAAGAGGTGCGCTGCATGCTCAAGCTGCGCAGCAGGAGCTGAGCGCGCCCAGGCCCTGCCCTGCCGTGCAACACATCCGCCGGTTGTCTGCACCCACTGCACCGCGTCGTGCCACCGACCTCATCACCGCTGCATAACCGTGTCGCTGAATAACTAGCGCTCACCCATGCACTCCTGCAGGGCCATGGAGTTCATTGTAGCCCTGCTGGACAAGCTGTACACCGACCGCCAGATGACCCTGTCACAGGTGCGTGCATGCGGTGTGGGCCTGCTGCCGCCCGGCTTGACTCACCGCTGCAAGCCAGCCTGCCTGGCTAGCTGCACAGCAGGGCAGGCCCCAAGCATGCCAAGGGTTCGCAGCACACGTGTTTGCAGGCCGCCGGGCGTGTAGCGGTCATGTGGGGCAGTTGTGCAGCGCGTGAAGTGGGCGCGGCGCCCTGCTGCCGGTATCTTGCTGGCACCAGCCTGCCAGCCCGTGTGCTCGCATGCCCTCACCCAGCTGCCAACCCCCTGACCAGTCACATGCACTGCCCGAACCTCACCTGCCCTGTCGCCTCGCTGGCTGCAGGCTGCCAGCGAGACGTACTATGCCACGCTGCAGCAGTACCACGGCTGGATTGTGACGGGCACCTTCACGGTGGCCCTCAAAATCGTGCCCAGCAGGTGAAGGGGCTGCTGCCGCCGTGTTCACCTGCGCGTCTGGCCACCCTGGGAGCGTGCTTCCACCGTGGCCCTGGGGTAGCCGTGGCTGGAAGAACTTGTTGACTGGCGGGCTGCAGCTGGCTGGCTAGGGAATGTGGAGTGCTGGGCCGCCACGCTGCATCCTGCCCAGCACTCCAACCGGCAAACTGATCATGGCCCTTTGGGGCTTTGAATCCACAGCTCGACCTGCCTGGCCTGGCCCGCCTCGTGCCCTTGCTCACCTCCTGCCCTGCCTGCCCCTGGATCCACAACTGCCCCCGCAGGGAGCACTTTTTCGAAAAGGTGGGCATGCAGGCAGGGGACGAGGGCGGGATGCAGCAGATGCACGCCTTCTGCACTGCCTTTGGCGCGGTTCTTGGGGAGGTGCAGGCGTTCCTGGCGCAGAATGGGCTCGATGATCCTGCAAAGGTGTGATGCGATTCAGCGAGGCAGCGGCAGGGTGGCACGGCAGGCGGCTCTCAGCAGCGGCACGGGTGGCGGCACCCTGCCCTCTGCGAGCTTGTGTTTTGCTTCATTACAAGCAATACCCATGTATTTCAACACTGCACATCTGGTCTTCTTTGTGACATTGATGTCAACAGACATTTTGGCCCAGCTGCCGCCGCGGCATGCTGCCCGCTGCGCCGCTGCAAAGTGCACAATACATTCGAGATCGTGGCACGCGTCGCAGCTTTCGGTTTTCATTCAGTTCCCAGCAGCGAGCAACGACAGCAAGGTCAAAGTCAGGCGGGGCCAGGACGCAAAGACTGGTCCAGCAGGCGCTTGCGTCCCACCTTTGCGCTCGACTGCTCGCCAGGTGCGACCCCTCTCTATAGTAACGCCGCCTACCGCGAGCTGCAGCCCGACTGTCGAGGCCCGCGGTCGCCCCGCGATCCCAAGCACTCGCTGGGGACAGCAGAACCGCTGGGGAACTGAGCCGACAGGTGTAACGGGGTCAGGCCCCCCTTGCAGCGCCGCCGCTGCCGCCACTGCGTACCTGCCGCCACCGCCCACCCGCCGCTGGCTGCTGACGTGCTGCAGAAGCCAGGATGGCGGCCACAGACGAGAAATGGCTGTCCACCATGACGCGGGCATTCATGGAGCTGGACAGCACCACCCAAGCCATTGACACTGCGGCTTTCGCTATTGCAATGGAAAAGGTGCGGGAACAGTGGAGCGTCACCACAGGCTGAGCACAGCACATGGGCACATGGGTGCTGCGCAAGCAGCCCTGCATCGAAAGCCCCCAACTCTGTTGCATTCAATCGATTGCAAAACTGCGCGCACCTCGTGTCCTGCACCATCATCATGCGCCACTGCGCTCTCCCAACTGTTGCCCACCTCCTCTGCTGTACTTTCCTGTCCACAGGTGCTGCCCATTTTCGAGAAGATCGGCACCGTGTTCCTGTTTGCGCGGCACGAGTTTGCAGTCAAGGCACGTGCTGTGGAGGGGGAAGGGCCTGCGCTATGCTTCTGTCAGCCTGCAGCGCTGCAGGCAGGGGCTGCCACTGTGTGGACACTGCCGAGCTGCTGTGCGCTGTGCGCTTGCATGGCGGTGTGCATCACGGCTGGGCTGTCGTGCCCTCTGTGTGCCTCCCTATGCAACTCTGGTGACGACACGTGCCCCGCCTCCCACACCGTGCTGACCCCTCACTTGTGCACACCTTGCGCCTGCTGCAGATTGAGACGATAAAGGCGGTGGCGGGGGCCATGAGCACCCTGGACCAGATTGTGGCGGCGGGCAAGAAGGTGGGCAGCAGCAGGACAGGGCTGCCGGGACAGTCTGCTAGGAGCAGCTCAAAGCTCCTGTGCGCAGCAGGCTGTCGGCCCCCAGCTTCCGCGCTGCATTTCCGTTTCTTTACATATTCGTTATCCTTGATAGAACTTGCAATAAAGCTGCTGCTGATTGCGGCCCGCCCGTGTGTCCGACAAGAAGCCCAGACCGACTGTGGGTGCAGGCGCCAGGTGTGCCATGCCCCTGCGCGACGCCTTCATGCACCACCTGCTAGCCCCACCCGTCATCCCACCCCTTCCCCAATGTCCAGGACGGCACCATCACCAAGAAGAACTCCCCGGCCCGCAACGTGCACCGCCTGCTCAACACCCTCAATTTCATCGCAGCCATCTTTGAGAACCTGGGCAAGGACATGACGCTCAAGGTGAGGGGTGATGCCAATGCGGTGGCCCGGCTAGCGTGTGGGTGGCGCTGAGGTGTGTAAGGGCATCTACAAGAGCCTGCTCAAGGGGCGATGGCGCCGTGGTGAACAACTCTACAATGCGATCGCACAGCCCTGGGTGGGGTGCCTGGGTACGTGCTCCAACCCTCCAGGGGGTCCTCCAGGCGCGTGGGGATGGCCTGAGCGAGCGTGCGGGTGAGCCAAGAGCGTGACGGTCGCCAGCTGCCCTGCTGTTCTCACCCCGCCTTCCTGGCGCTCCTGGCTCCCTCTCCTCAGGACGCGGTGAGCGACGCGTACGACCGCACGCTGGCTGCCATCCATGCGTGGGTGGTGCGGGCGGGCATCAAGACGGGCATGATGGCGCTGCCCACGCGGGAGCACTTCCTGGCATCCATTGGGGAGACAGGTCAGCAGCGCGTGTGGCGGAGGCGGGCTGCCGTGCCGGGAGTTTGATTTGGGAAGAACTTTCTTGTCCAGCCACTGTTGGGACACGAGGGGGTGGGGCGCAGGGTGGATGTGCCTGTTGGGCGGCAGGCTTGGCGTGCAGCAGCTGTGCCTCTCAGTCACCCTGTGTTGCGCCTGCTGCCCCGCTCTTGGCCTTCATGCATGTGATCGTTAGTAGCACACATAAGATGCCATGGGTGCCTCCCCTCCTGCCCCCCTGCAGAGGCCAGCTCGCGGCAGCACGCCGAGGGCTTTGTGTCTGCGGCGCACCAAATGGTGGCACACATTGAGAAGCTGTACGAGGGAGTGGAGATCCCCAGGTCCGACTTCTCCGTGTCCTCCCTCTGGAGCTGAAGCCCAGAGGGGGAGGGGCGGGGAGGGGAAGAAAGAGCAGTGGGCAGGCTGCAGGAAGCAGTCGGGAGCAGCCGACATGCCCACCCGCCCGCCCGCCCGCCGCGCCCCGGCCCCGGCCCGTGAATTTCGCTTATTACAGCATTGCTGTACACGCCCCACGCACACATTCTTGTTCTTTTCTGCCAACGGCTCCCACCTGCGGCAGCGGCGGCAATTGCCAGGCCCCACCCGTGCCCGACCCACCGCCCCCTCTGTCGCTGCCTGCAGAGGCACTGGCTTCTGAGCTGCGGCTCTTTGCGGCGCTGCGAGCCGGCAGCATTTCATGTTACCCACCAAAACTCAACAGCCCCTGTACACTTCAACCTGTAACTGTTCCCTGTTTCTGCAACACTCTGAGTTGTTTGAACGGCACTCTTGGCTGTGCCGGGGACAGGCGGCGGCAGCGCAGCGCAGCACAGCAGGGACTGCCCTGCAGCCGGGCGCGGGAAGTGTGACATAGTGGCGAGGAAGCCTCGGCGCTTCAGGAGAGAAGCTGCTGTTGTTAAGCAGCGAGCCGCGACTCATTTCGTATGGACCCGGCCCAGCTGGTGGCGGCGCTAGGCGCCTGCCAGTCGCCCGACCCCGCCGTGCGCGTGGCAGCAGAGGATGCGCTCAATCAGGTGCGCACTTGCCGCCAGGCAGGCAGACCAAGCGCCATGGGCCCCCGCCCGCATGCTGCCAGCCGCCACTGGCGGCAGCGGCAGCGGCAGTGGGTCCCCTGCGCCCCCCCACTGGCACCCTCGGCCCACTTGCCCTCGCTGCCCCGGCCGCAGGTGAAGCATGCACGGGGGCATTTGGTCATCCTGCTGCGCGTGGCGCTGGAGGACAGCGTTGACCCAGCGGTGCGACAGGTGGCGGCCATCTCCTTCAAAAACCTCGTCAAGCGCGACTGGTCTGCAGAGGGTGCGTGGCTCTCTGCTGGCAGAGTGCCGGGCAGTCCAAAGCCTGCCGCGCTGCTGGGTGGTCCAGCTGCGATGCAACAGATGCCTGCTTGGCGGCGGCAGCGCAGCAATGGTGCAGGGAGCGGCTCCCGTGCGCCGCCGTCGGTTGGCAGTTGTCGGTTGGCGAGCGTGGCTCTGCCAGCATGGCCAGCCAGCTTGGGCTCTGCTACAGCTAGTGTCTCTGCTGCTGCTGCTGGTGGTGCTGCTGTTGATTGCAGTGGCCCACCGCTGCCAAGAGCCGGCCCCTGCTGGCTGCCCGCCACCGGTGGGCACAGCACCTGCCTCATTACACCCCGGCCGCTGCTGTCTTTCTGCCCCGCAGACCTCAAGCCCAGCCCTGTTGCAGAGAAGTGCACGTCCCCACTGCCGGAGCGCCCACCACACCTGTCCACAGCACTTCCACCTGCTGCCGCCCTCCCCCTGCTGCTGTTGCTTCCTTTCTTACCACCCGCAGACGACAAGCCCGGCCCGCTGGCCGAGGAGGACAAGGCGGCGGTGCGGGAGGCGATGCTGGAGGGCGTGACGCGCGCACCGCATGCTGTGCGCGTCCAGCTGGCAGAGTGCGTGCGCAGCCTGGTGTACAGCGACTTCCCGGAGCGCTGGCCCGCCCTGCTGGGCCAGGTGCACGGCTACCTCACGTCCCAGGTGGGCTGCATGGATGGAAGGGGTGGGTGCTCTGTTTGGGATGTGGGGCGGCGCAGTGGGAAGGGACGCAGCACAGAGGGGGCAGACCTTGCTGGCTGGCCAGGTAGGCCACGTGCCGGCAGGTACAAGGAACTCGAGCAACCGCCTGTTCAGGCGAAGCAGTACTGGTAGTGTACTCATTTTTTTTTTTTGTACTCATCTACCAGCGCGACCAGGCACACGCTCCGGCGTTTTCACTCTGCTGCGCCCCCTCCCCGCTGCCTTGCATTGCCTGCCCCTGCCCCTGCCCGTGCCGCAGGACCAGGCGCGCATCGCGGGCGCGCTGACCGTGCTGCGCTTCCTGGCGCGCAAGTACGAGTTCCGGGATGAAGAGGAGCGGGCACCGCTGGAGAGCGTGGTCAACGCCACCTTCCCAGTGCTGCTGCAGATCTTCCAGGTGGGTCTCTTTCGGTGATCCATATTCCGTTTGTTTTTGCCGTCTTTGGGGGGTGTCAGGAGGACAAGGAGGAGCGGGCGCCGCTGGAGGCGGTCGAATGCCGCTTCCCCGTGCTGCTGCAGATCTTCCAGGCAAGGCGGGCAGCAAGGAGGGGGGTTGATGGAGTGGTGTCGTGTCTGTGGCCTTCCCATGGCTGCTTCTCATCCGTTCTTTAGATGACCGGGCATGTGCTCTGCTCTACACACGTCCTGTTCCATCGTTCCCATTCTGGCTCACACGCCTGCAGACCACAGCACACGCCCTTGGCCACACACCCCTCCAGTCCCCACCCACCGCTCCCTGCCGCCCTGCGTGCCCCAGCTCTCACCTTATCTCCCCGCTGCTTCTTTCTTCCTGTCTTTCTCCTGCAGATGCTGCTGGCCATGGATTCCGCCTCCCCAGACCTGGCAGAGCTGCTCAAGCTGGTGTGCAAAACCTTCTGGTGAGTTCAGCGGGCACAGTGCACCCACCTCACCTGGTTTCACCCTGCACGTTTCCTCACCCGAAGCTTTACAATCCCTGCCTGTGTTGAAGGCGTTCTGGTGTTACCTCTTGAAGAGAGGGGGCTGCTTCCATGGCCTGCGCCCCGCCCAGCGCTGCCACCCAGCGCCCTGCATGGCTGCCTGCAGCCTGGCCCACTCCTGCCAGCCTTTAGCCCCCCTATTTGGCCAGGTTTCCTTGCTGCTGGCACCACCCTGTGCAGCGCGGCCGCTGTCCATCCCCACCACTCTCAACCCGCGAGCACAGCTTGCCTCCCCTGCTGTTTCTCGTCACACGAACCAAAGCATTCTCTGCTCTCTCGCCCCCCTGCTGTTGTGTGCGCAGGTCTGCCACCTACATGGCCATCCCCACCATCCTCAACCAGGAGGCCCAGTTCACGGGCTGGATGGCCGCCTTCCACGCCCTCATGATGAAGCCGCTCCCCCTGGTGAGGCCTCCCCAGCTAGCTGTGGAAAGGGGCGGGCACTGGGGTGGGTGCTGGGGTGTGTGGGCTTGCGTTTGCAGGGTGGATGGCCGCCTCGCACGCGCTCATGCTGAAAGCTGCTGCCCCTGGTGAGCAAGGGGAACTGGGGAGCAAGGGGGAGGCGGAGCTGCTTCACGTTTTGTTTGATCGTTTTTGTGGACGGGCGGGCTGAGCAGGGCGCTGGGCGGGTGCCTCGGTCGGGGTCCCCACCTGACTGGGCGTGCTGCCGCCCTCCACGCCCACATGGTGGCACCACTGCTGGTGGGCGGGTGGGAGGGAGTGCCCAGCAGAACGGGAGCAGTGGGCAGGCGGGAGAGTGGGCAGGAAAATGGGTGGCAGCAGCCTCCGTCCCCTCTGTGTGCGGGTGAAGCAGCATTGTTGAGCAGCAAGGCAAAGGGAAGCGCAGTACGGAGAGGGTTTGCGTTGGGGAGAAGGGGCGGTGCCTGGTTTCTTCGACACCTAGGCACCGTGTGCTGTTCCCTCTGCTCGCCCACCCGCCACCTGCGCCTCGGCCCCTCCCTCACACCTTCCCCCTCGTCACCGCCCTCCTGCCTGCCTGCCTGCCTGCCTGCCTGCCCACCTCCTCAGGACCAGCTCCCCGCCGACCCCGACGCGCGCAAGGGGTGGCAGTGGAACAAGGCCAAGAAGTGGGTCATGCACATCGCCACGCGGCTGTTCAACCGGTGAGGGCAGGCGGCGGTTCACAGTGAGGCCGTGGTTCCAAATGGGGGTTGTGCGCTGAGTGGCAGTCGAAACCAGCCACCGAGTGCGTCCTGCACATCACCACGCGCCCCTTTAATCGGTGAGGCCGCTGGTTATAGAGGGATTTCAAGGGGCCTGCCTGCCCGCCCGCCCGCCTGCCGCCCGCCTGCCTGCCTGCGTGACTTCAACCCCAATCTGGGCAGCCAGAAGGCGCACGGCGTGCTGACACATTGCTCTCCCGCCCCTTGTGGCCCCCACCCTCCCTTCCTTGTCCGTGCAGCTATGGCGACCCCAAGCTGTGCAGCGAGAAGGAGGACGCTGCGTTTGCAGCCCGCTTCCAGAAGGAGTGCTCCCTCACCTTCCTGCAGGCCGCACTGGCGCAGCTGGCCGTCCTCACGCAGGTGGGCCGGGGGGGTGGTCGGTGGGGTGCCTGCGGGAGGCAGGGTTGTAAAGGGACGCAGGGTTGTCGAGACTGCAGGGTGTTTGAGGGCAGCACGGGCCAAGGCGGCTGCCCGCCGGGCGTCTGCCGCGCCAATTGGCGCCGCCCGCCATGCTGCGCTTCGCCCCCCGAAGGGTCTGTGTCATTCGCTGTGTCATGTCTGCACCGCCCCTGCAGGGAGGCTACCAGTCGCCCCGCGTGATCAACCTGCTGCTGCAGTACATCACCCAGGTAGGGGGCAGTACAGCAGGCGTTTGCATGCAGTGCATCCAGTACAGCCTAGTACAGCCGTGTTGGAAGGCGGTACTGTCAAATGAAGGCGGCACATGTGGCAGCCGCAAAGCCGGGCCGGCGCGGCCTGGGGGCACCCCATACTTCTCGACCCCGCTTGGCAGCGCCTTCCTGCCCTGCCTGCGTTGCCCTGTCTGCGCCCCCCTGCCTTTTCGGCCCGATCTCTGCCCCACACCCACTGCCACCTGCCCCTCCTATCAGGTAGGCATTGGCTTTCGCCTACACCTGGAAGGCGCTGCAGCCTCCAAGTGGTCCGGACTCATTTCCTTTGCCTCTCTCCACCTCTGACTCCGCCCCACCACAACACACCCTCCCCTACCCACCCCTGCCAGGCGCTGGCCTTCAGCCACACGTGGAAGGCGCTCAAGCCGCACGTGGAGCAGATGCTGCTGCAGTGAGTGGTTTCGGGTGCCGTGTCTTTGCCGTGGCGCTCTTGCATGGCACTTGACAAGTAGACATGGTGGCGGCTTAGATGATAGCGAGAGACGAGGAGCACATGCTTTCGACTTGAGTGGGCCCCTCCTCAGGCTGCCCTGCACCTTGAGTACACAACCCTTCCCTGCTCCCATGCGCCCCGCTCCCCCGTCGCGTCGTCATCCCCTCTTCCACGCCCTCCCACGCTTTGCCTGCACACACGTCATCCCCCTCCCCTCCCCCGCAGCGTCGTCTCCCTGCTGCTGCGCTCTTCCGTTGTTAGATCCACACACTCCCACGCTTCACACGCACGCACCCCACCCCCACCCCACCCCCGCAGCGTCGTCTTCCCGCTGCTGTGCTTTGACGACGAGGACGCGGAGCTGTGGGAGGAGGACCCGCAGGAGTACATTCGCAAGGTGGGCCTTTAAATTTGTTGATGTTCGCGTGAACTGCTTGCCTTGGAGTCCAAGGGGGCGGGCTGTGGGGGGACGACCCGCATGAGTGCATCCGCAAGGTGGGGTGGGGGGCACTTGGTGCACGTAGCAGGTCGGGTGGAGTCCAAGGGGGCGGGCTGTGGAGGGACGACCCGCAGGAGTGCATACGCAAGGTGGGGTGGGGCGCCAAGTGAAGCCCTAGTATGCTCACCTGCGTGAGGGGGGAGGGAGTTTGGCACGCTCTGTGGGAGGAGGACCCGCAGGAGTACATACGCAAGGTGCGCCTGTCCTGCTTTTCACTTGGTAGTCTATTGAACTGCTTGCCTTGGGTAGAGTCCAAGGGGGCGGGCTGTGGGGCGACGCCCGCAACCCGCTGGGCAACTGACAGCGGCGCTTCCCTGCCGCCTTGCGACGGCATCATCACGCAGGACGCCTACTCCTCCTCTTTTTAAACAATATAAACAATAGTTGCAATGTAATCACCAATGCAATCTTACTGTACCGCAGGGGTACGACATCATGGAGGACATCTACTCCCTTGCTAGGCCTCCTCCTGTGTACTGCCTCACTTTGTGCCTGTAACATGTACTGCCTTCCACCTGCTCCGTACCGCAGGGTACGACATCATGGAGGACATCTACTCCCTTGCTAGGCCTCCTCCTGTGTACTGCCTCACTTTGTGCCTGTAACATGTACTGCCTTCCACCTGCTCCGTACCGCAGGGTACGACATCATGGAGGACATCTACTCCCTTGCTAGGCCTCCTCCTGT